>JAIPRL010000052.1:0-245883 GCA_025469235.1 Pemphigus obesinymphae | reverse complement strand
TATATAATTAATATTAAGAGTTATGTATACTACACCGAAGCTACGCTCAGAATCGTTTTATTGAATGCAATGATTTATCATTGCTTTCAAATGCAATACATCCACCTAGAGTATCCTGCCCAGTAGCAAAGTGCATCCACCCATACTGACACCCGACGAGCGAAGTGCTTCCACCCCCTACTGACCGGCTTTTTTATATTAGTTTTTATACAACTTGGATATACAGAGGAGAATAAATTTATAATTGAACAAAAAATATCATTATAAAATTTGAAATATTTTGTAAGAATTAAATTAAAGTTAAATACAAAATATTATTATGCGTAATTTTAAGTACTACTACATTAATTCAGCTTAATTAAATTAAAATTATAAAAAAATATATTTATTCATGTATTCTTTCTTCAATTTTCTATTTTGCAGGACCGTGGAAAGTTAATAAATTCGATTTTTTTTTTTTGTAGTTTTTTTTTCAAGTTTCACGTTTTAAACACCAGTTTATTATTTATATTTATTATATATTTATCACATATTTATATTATAGTTTTGTGCTCAGTATTCGTAAATTTTTCAATAAATTAGCAATAATTGATTTATAATCTGGATCTTTTGTATTACCTAATAATTTTGATACCTACTACATCAAATATACCTTCTTTGAGCTTTACTTCAGATAAAATAAATCAGAAAATTTTTCTAAAATTTGGTCAATAAGTAGGTAAGTATTGAAAACAAAGGCCATTCTTATCAAGTATAGTACCTTTACAAATTGTTTCATTATACCTAACTTTTTATGCAAAGGGAGAAGTAGGATTTTTTGTGATTTCACTAAATTATTACGTATTATATTTTTAGTTCCCGGTTCCAAGTTTTATCTTTTTGGCCAATGCCTTTTGGTCCAATGTTGAATTCGATTTCTGTTGTCCTATTCATATAAGAAAAAGGAAATTTTATGTAACCCTATGTTGACTTAATAACATTCCCAAATATTTCACGTCACAGTAAACCACCATTTGTGTAACGATTATTGAATTTTTTCAGTAATAATTGTAAATTTCCATGTTTCCTTTAAATTTATAGAATGTGCAATGAAAATAGGTGTTAATTGGTGTCCATTATGTAGTAAAATGAATTTGAGATATCTTTTATCTATGAATAATCTTCATTTGTTTATATTTTAATATTTTCCTAATTATTATTTAATTAGTCCAGAAATATTATTACATAATATAAGAAGTCAAAATTTCAAAAAAATTGTTTTAATTTTTTAATTATAATTACCGATATAATATGTTTCAATTTTCAATATTAAATGTATGTGACCATTAAAACCGTTCTATTATGTATGATAAACTTATTAAAAACGGTGTAAAAATTTCCTAAAAAATGTTTCAATAGTACTTAATAACTAGAAATTGTTTTACAAATATAAACTTGATATTTACATAAATAATATTTAATATCTTTAGATAACATTAATGAACAGTCTGTATTTCTTTGACTGTATTTTTTATGTAGGTATGCAGTGTACCTATAGGTATGAATTATTGTACAGGCTGAGACTATGCGAATAATACAATGTCAATCAATTTGATATAATAAAACAATTAATTTATAATTAGTTCATTAGTTAAATTAATAATATTTGTGGTCTGTATGGCGACAGTAATTTTGTTGATTACATTTAATTGGTATTTTTAATTTTTATCAATATAACCAATGTTTTTTTGTTTCAGTATACATTCTCACATTTTATCATAATATTATTGTGTATAATATAATTTTATCAATTTTATTTAGTTGAGTTATAGATGTATCTGTACCAGACATATACACAAACTTTGAAAATAATATAATAATGTATAATATATATACTCAGTGGTGTATTGGGGCGTATCGCCATATGGGTACTCTCTTTTCTGTTTTTGCTTTTGAAAGTTTCAATGTTACGATTGACGTCAAAGTTTTTTTATACTTTTTCATTAATATTTATACTACGTATACTATTATCATATAAGTTATTATAATGTGTATATATGTTCTAATTAAATAATTACTTAATATACAAACAAACCATATTATTATATTATTATTATTATTATGATTCATATCCATAAAGTGTATACTGTATACCTACATGTATAAAAATCATACTCGAAAATTCTATAAAAATTATTGAAAATGATCAACAAGTAAAGATTTGATATTTAAACCATGTATAGCTAGTGCTATAGTAAATAATGATTTTTCTAAATTTTACGTTTCTGTCATTATTATATACTTATTTATAAAAGTTTTTGGTAGGTTTCCTATACACTTAAGAAAACTACTGGAAAATTGAAAAAATACCTATTTAAAATACAAATTAGAATAGAAATTCCGTAAACTCAACAAACTTTTTGCCTCAAAACGCTTACTCGATTTTATCCAAAAGGTACTCACGATTGATAATATAATGTACTGTGATGTTACAGTACAAGTAAAATTTTTTACGAATTGTCGTAAATATTTTTCACGTGCTTTATTAATTCATTTAATTAATTCCAATTTAATGACGTTAATTTTAAAAAAAAGTTAAAAATATTTTTTATGATATGTAAATTTTTACATTCTTAAATTATAGATGGGTACTGTTTTTGTTTTTTAATCTTCTTATGTGGTTACGATAGTAAGCTCGTTCAATGTTAAATTTATTGATTATTAATTTGATAATATATCAACTCCTACTAGAAATTTTGGATACTGAAAATGTATAATTCTAGCCCGTTTAAAATTTGAATAAGAAAAAAAACGGGTCAACATTAAAACAATTGAATCGTAATAATTTTCTATTAACATTTTTATAGCAAAGAAACGAAAAATGGTCGTTCGTCAATTTTCTGTAAGAACTTATAAAAATATAATATATTACTTATGTATAGAGTTTGGATGTTGAAGCTCTATAAAACATTTAAAAAAACACTTAATAACACCAAAAAATCCACCAAAAACAACTAAAAATCCTAAAGAAAACACTAATAATTTTTTAACACAATAATTTTGTATTATTTTACTTATATTTATTATATTAGCAGATAATATGATTGTGACATATTATTACAGTTAGTTAAAAATTATTTTTAAAAAATATTACAAATTATAATAAAAAAAAATTAATACGAATAAAATGTGATTTCTTATCCTGATCATATCGATAATTTAAACACAGTATAAGATAAAACCGATAAGATTCATTTCCACAGATGATATAAAAATAATCGCTGAACCAAATATTATTGGTAGAATTAATAATATGCAATAATCAAATTTTAACAAATGAATATTTGTCGAAATAATAAAATTTTTATTATTTTAATGTATATATTGTTAAATTAATAAAAAATGTGTTTAAAATAACGAATTCATTTTATAACTGTCACAAAAAATATTAGTTAAAATTTATTAAAAATAAATTGTAAAATGAATACAGATTTTATTATTATAATAAAATGTTATTAAATTGAAAAAATATTCTGTTTAAATTGACTATTTTGATTAATAAATGGGCGTTTGTTCAACAAAGAAGAAGGAAGAAATGAACATAAAATATTTATAATTTGTTAATTCAAATAAATTTGTTTTCAATTGGACAAATTTATCCAAGACATTGATAAAAGATATTGTTAAATCAATAATACGTTAGCTATTTTATTGTTAAATTAACAAATATTTTATTTCTAAATCAACAAACATTTTATTGGACGAATAAACAACCATATTATTCAATTGATTTATATTTTTATTGAAATCACAGATATATTTGGTTTATTGAATATTAACCTTTAAAGTATTTCAAGTTTTTCCTAATACATATTATAAAACAAAATACTAATAACGAAAAAGAAAACTACAAGAATTTTAAAAGTAAAAAAAAAAAAAGACCCAAAAATGTGTTCAAAAAGTCAAAGAAACATATTCGTGTTCCGATTGTACGTTAGTATGACACAATAATAATTTATAGCTGATGTAGTTTGATATTGAAACCGATAGAAAAAAAGAGCAAAAGCCTATTATAATAAAATCGAACTCCAATTATATACGAATAATAAAATGATATAATATCGTTTTAACGACTGGTAAATTGAAATATTCTATGCTCGGCAATTAATATTCTTTGCGGTCGACTCATCTTGTACGGTAGGTAGGTATGTACGCCCGCCGAACGGGAAAAACCCTTCAGAATGTTCACGGCCGCGGCACTTTGTCCGGACACCCGGACAGGGAGACAGCGTTCGGTTTTCGGTCGGCGTGCGTGCTCGCGGCCGCGTGGGATTACTTTGCGCGGTGCGGGCGTGCGTGCGTGAGTGCCGACGGTGAAAAAAAGTACCCGTCGCCGGACGGCACGCGACGCGCGGCCGGGGCGGAAACGGCGACGTGCCTCTGCGGCGTCGGCTGACGGAATAATTTATGTACGGCGTAATGCGTGTGCGCCACGGCGATACGATGTTATTAAACGAGGACGACACGCGTCCTGTACGGCGGACGCACGCGGCCGCAGCGGCCGCCGGGAATGAAAAATTAATTGCGCTGCGGTGGACGCCGTCACATAAGTATATATACACGTACGTATAAAACACTAATACACATACTGTATACACGCACACGTACATAATATTATACGTACGAGTGTATACATTATAGCTGTTATATATATATATATATATTACGCGTGCGGTATTCGATTTGGCAAAAAAAAAGAGTAATAGATATATAATATAGTGCGGAGGACTTGAACCCTATTTAAATTTTAACCCGACGCTATTGAATCGATAATAATATATTGGGTACGTGTATCATATCCGAAATTGTTCGAAAACCCGATGATATTCGAAAAGGCCGAAACAACGGTACTCGATGCTTTCACGTCAAAGTGACATATATATATTTATATATATATATAGGTATAGGTATACCGTAATAAAAACGTCAATTCCGAAATGTCCTGACCGTCCCATTCGAACCTTATAATATTATTCATCATTATAATATACACACGGTGTATGAACGGTCAGTGTCGTTCGTCAATATTCCTGTTAAAAATTAATGGGATCAAAAACGAGACGAAAAGTTTAAATATTTTTACATTTTGCGCTCCATCAGAATGGCGCCCGGGGCAAGTGGCCCGGTTCGCCTCCCCCCCCACCTAGATCCGGCACTGTGTCCGGTAGCAGTGCGAGATCAAGGAAAGGGGGCCAAACGATATAAGACGTACGCTTTTTATCCCGTTTTTCTGGCCGATTTACGAAATTTTTCACAGAAATGAATGAACTTTTATTTTTTCTTTTATATGAAAATGTTGTTCGAAAATGTTTACGATTCGCTCGTTTTACTGTAGACATCTTTTTTTTATTTTTCCTAATTCAAATTTTAAAATTATTTTTGCCCCGGGCGACCAGTACACTAGATCCATCAACACTGGCCCTGCAGTAGCACGACTGTGACAGACACCCATTAAATGTATCCAACAAATCTGTTGGCCTTTCATTGGAAATTTTGTTGGATTACTCCCGGACATTATTTTCGCCACACATACGGAAACACAACATTTTTTCGGTGAGTATTTTTTGCGTTAAATTTGTTAAAACTAGTTTAAATTACTCGTCAAGTAATGAAATGTAATTACATTTATTTACGAGTCATTTCCTAATTAATTGTAATACTTTTAAAAATAATTAATTCGTTTTAACAATGAATGTAACGCGTTTCTTGAAAACTACTATTAAAATAAAAATGCATACCTAATATCAATAATTTATTAGTTACTAAAATTTTTACAATATAATACAATTTATTTATTTATATCTATGTTCTATATTTTGATTTTAGTTTGCCAGATTTTTTTTTTTTAATTTGCGTAATGTGATAAATAAAAATGTTATAAATAATTACTTTAACTGACTTTACATTTGTTTTAAAAACATTTTTGAGATTTTCTTTTCTCGGAAAAATCACAATATTCAAGATTTTCTCGTTTTTTCTTCATCTACAATCTTCCAAAATTGATTATCATATTTAGAGGTAATTTTTTTAATTTAATAATTGAAATATATGATTCTGCCTATATCTATATGATTATACTATTCGCTGCATCTCACACAAAATCCTAAGCAAGCCTATGTTAATAATTAATTAGGTATAGTAGTATGCACACATATGTTATGGACACAATTATGAGACTATACGTGGTTCATAAATTACCGAACAAAAGTCAACGAAAAATTAAAAATTTATTTTAACTGTAACGCATTACTTTTTAACTATAAAAATAAAATAATTTCATTACATAAACATTTGGATAACGATAATGTAATATCATTACATTTTAGAAACTTAACGAGTAATTTAAATATTATTACTTTTATAAAGTAATTTGCCTAAGACTACTTATTAAGATCGATATTCCGGACATTTATTTATTTAAGCCAATAAAAAATTTCCAGAATTACAACGTTGACGAGGCTAACTAAGACTAACTAAGACTGAACTAGATAACAGTTATGAATATATAACTTATACAGCAATACAGTTATTTTGAGATTACACTATTAATACTTACAACAAATAAGAGCGTTATGCACTTATGCAACGTTTAACTTCAAAATTGACAAAATTTCTCTTAAAATATCTATTAGGTTATGCACAGAACGTGGCATATGGTGTATGGGATGATTGTATATTTATATGTCCATAGGATGAGGAATGAAAAAGAATATGGAAAAGAATATGATTTCTAGAGTAAAAGGAGGAAAACATGGAAACAGTTGTTTGAAAGGAGGCAAGGAACGTTCAATGAGTCTTTAAGAACAAAAGAAATATAGTGGTAATCAGCACCTTGGTAGCGAGAATTAAGAGTTGGTATGTTAAACATACATTGTAAGAGAGAGTAACGTGGACATTGTTAGAGTGCCTATCTACTTACTAAACTTATTAACAAAAATAGTTCTATTCTATGTGGTTATTATTTTTTAATTTCAAAGAGAGCGTGTTGAATGGTCTATTCAAATATTTAACTCGTGTTTCGATGTTCAATATCTCCGGTTTGACTACCAGATACCAAATAAGGTAGCCAACGAGATTTTTCTCGCTGCTGGCATCAGGTCTCTGGTGCAAGCCGGCCATAATTACCAAACCCGTTCAATAATTTGGTAGCTATGCTTGTTGTAGCTATCAAAACTTATCTTTATCTCTCCTAGTATGAGATGGTGCAATCTTGATCATGTTAGAATTTGGAAAATAAGAGAATATAAAACCGTTAATTTTTAAATATTTTAAATAAATTAATTGGAAATAGTTAAAAAAAAAAAAAATAATAAAAAAAAGTGTAGAATGCTTTATTCCCAGGTTGTGTATAACAAAATTAGTTTACTTTCTATATATATTTAAATTACTCTACTATATATTTTATTATGACATGAAAAATACATAACTTACTACAGGTACGCCTGTATATATTTATTGTAAATTATCACCAACAATAGTAAATCTTTTTCTCGTGTCCAGGCTATTTAGACGCTATTCACATTCCTTTTCTACTACATTGATTGGCTAAGCTTATAGTCACGTCTGATGCATTTATTATGTCTTCGGGTATAATATATGTCACTAAGTTTAAAGGGCATATAAGTATGTGTTCGCTATTACATTTACATTCTGTAGATATTGTATTATACCTCCACTTATGTAAATTATTTTTTGTTCGGGCAACACCCACTATTAATCTGTTAAGAGTTTTCCAAATGTTCCATTCTTTACTGTATCCAGGCAGTTTTTTGGACAAGTTTTTTTTTCAGGCAATTGTTCCATTGGTCTTATTTTGGTCCAATATTACCCATTTTCGATGTAATTCATGTTCCGTGGGTGTTGTGAGTTCCGTGGTGGATTTCAAGAAGCTTTTTCTTGATTTATGTATGCATTGTACCGGTTGGTATCCACAGAGTGTGTGTTTTTTGTCGATTATCTTGAACTATTCTTTGGATATCACTTGCCACGCTTCTTCTGATACCCAAGAGATAAGAACGTAGCCCCGCCCATTTCTCAAATACGAGTAAGCGTCCTGCGAGTAGGTATGGTAGATTTTTACTAACAGTTACCAAAATGGTTATATGTTTTTAATTTTGTCTATTGATTAAACGAGATTGTTAAGTTTATATTAACTTAGTTTATTCTTAGAAATTTTTCTGTACATACCGAAAATTAATTTATTGCGGTGGTACATATGGATATTATTGGTTATTATATAAGAACATATTATATAACACTATTTTGTTATAGCTAATTATCAAAAAAATATCATAAAACTTATATTAGGTATATAAAACAATATTGAATACTAAACACGACATTTATTGAAACCTAAATTATATGCTATCGGAATATAATGTTCATCAAAATTTTGATGCCCAATATACCGGGCCAAATATAATATAACAAAGAAGATAAAGAAATGGTAAGAATATTTTGAGGGATTATTTACTAAAGAAATTCTGAAAGTAGTAATTGATCGTGTTGAGTAGAATTTGGGTATGATGGATTTAATAAGAGAAGAGGAAGTGTGGAGCACTGTTAGAAAAATAAAAATAATAAAGTGGTGGAACCGGATGGAGTACCATAAAAAGTATGGAAAGTATTAGGAAGTTTAGATATAGGATGGCTGACAAAGTTCTTTAATAAGGTACTAATTGAAGGAACAATTCCAGAAGCGTGGAGGAAGAGTTGTGTGGTATCAATATTTAAAGGTAAACAGGTGTATAAAAACGGGGAAATTATAAAGGGATAAAATTCATGAGGCACTGTAAGAATATTTGGGAAAATATAATTTAAAACAAAATTAAAATAAACAAAAGAGTTAGAAGTGAGATGTTTTTTAAGAGAAATCAGTTTGGGTTTATGCCTGGGAGGTGAACAAACGAGCTAATATTTTGTGTCAGACAAATTGTCGAGAAATACAAAGAAAGGAAAAGAAAATTATGTCTGATATTTATTGATCTAGAGAAGGCTTACTATAGGATTCTTAGGGAGATTTTGAAGTAGGCATTAATGAAAAAAGGAATACTAAAGGTGTAGGTATGTGAACGTAATTAAACACATGTATGAAAGGAGCGAGTACATGAGTGTGGTATCTGTGTGGAAAATCTGAAGATTTTAGGATTAGAGTGGGAATGTACCAGGGTTATGCTTTGAGTACCTACTTATTTTCCTTGGTAGGTATTAAATGAAATAACAAATTATATACAGGGCGAAGTACGATGGTGCATGTTATTTGCAGATTACATAGTACTGATAGGAGAAAGTCCTAAAAAAGTGAATGATAGGCTTAAAGAGTAGAGGGAAGCTTTTGAAAGTAAAGGATTAGGGATTAGTAGGGGTAAAATGGAATATATTGAGAATGATTTTGGGACACAGAAGGAATAGGAAAAGGAAAGAAATATAGTTCAGTGTGGATATAGTGGGAGAGTTTTTGGATGTTCAAGTATTTAGAGTAGGTGCGTTATACAGAAAGAGGAGGTTCAAAAAAGATATGAAATACAGGATTTTGTGTATATAGATAAAGTGGAGATAAGCGCAAGGTATTTTTTGAAATAAAAGAATCCTTATTATGTTAAAAGGTAAATCTTATAATACAGTGGTGAGACCTGCAAAGGTGTATGAGTGTAGCAGATATGAGAATGTTTAGGTGGATGAGTAGGGTGATTAGAGAGGACAAAATAAGGAATAAATAGGTATAAAAAATAACTAGTGCCATGCGGTTTTGTCTAACTCTCCCCTTTGCTTGAATCTTTTGTACTTTGATGCCATTAAGGGTATAGGGGGTGGACATAGCTCCTTCTAGAGAATACAAAAAACGTGACTTATAGTAAGTCATATACCGGAGTGTATAACACACTTTGACATCAGTCCAAGTCCGATCATATGGGCATAATTGTCCCTATTTTCCTCCATAGCCAGTTTCGCCCAAAAGATCGAATGTAAGTAGATCTAATCAATTTGTTATTTTTCACCTCATAATATGTAGATCCCGGGATATGTCAAAAAAGTACTTCCCGGGACCTGTCTATTATGATCTAATTAATAATAATAAATTGATTGGACTATTTCGGGAAATTCCCTAACTGTAGAAAGACTCTCTCAGAACGGTTCTAGAACGTCCTGGTGGAAGTTATCGACCGAAAATGAGAACGGCTCATTTAGTTCCCACGGGGGTAATACGGTCGTAGAATGTCCTGATGTTGGATATCCGACCTTCATAAGAACCGTCTTCACAGATGATCTAAAAAAAAGTTTTTCAGTATAACAATAATTATTACCTATTTATGTAGTTACAATTTTGAGATTGTAGTTGGTTCAGCTATTGTGGCTGCCCGACGAGTAGCAATCTGTAATAATCTTAAAATAAAAGTTAGTAATATAATTATGCATACGCAAAAAAATTTTTTAATTTTTTAATTTTATATCATGACTTTCCTACATCAAATTAAATTTTTTAAATAAAAATTAATTTTTGGCTACTATTCATGGGTGCCTATTGGAGGGTCAGGGTAGAGCATGTCCCCCCCTGGAGAATATTGCTAAAGCTTTTTAGATCTTCCCGGGAGCGATTGGGGACATGCGGAAAAAGTTAAGCTCAAAGACATGCCGAAAAAATACGTCTTAGGAGACGCTCATATGATTTAAATAATTAGCAAATGAAATTAGACTCTCGGGAGCCGCTCCCGGAAAGGTCTAAATAATTTTCGGTAGAGGAACCGCTTACCAAAACCGAAACGCGAACTTAACGGGCGGCGCCCGAGACGGTCTGTGCTGTTAGGGATTGCACTACATTTTTTTTTTATAAATTTTAACCTTGTTAGTTTTTAGATTTTATACTTTTCTTGAATGACAACCTATATTTATCACTTGATGTTCTACAGAATTAATTTTTCTGAAAATTTTAAATATCAATATTGAATATTGAATTAACAATTATTTCTAAATTATAACTATAAGTATTTAAATTTCAGATAAGAGGTGTATAGAGGGACGAATAATATTTTTTATTGTACCCCTCACTACTCCGTTTTTTTAAACATTAAATACTATTGAATAATGTACTTAAGTGTCGGTTCAATATACGATATTGATATATACACATTTTTGGAAAAATAATCTTTGTTGTAATATAAAATTAAAATTTTTTTCAGTGGTGCCGAAGCTTTGAAAATTTAGTTGAGAAATTATAACATTTGAAGGCCTCAACCGTAAGCTATTCACAATGTGAGAATGAGCAAAAATTAAGCAAGCAAAAAAAAATGGTCATCAATTTTTTTACCATGCCCTTAAAATGATTTAGTCGACTAGCAATACGATTTGAACGACTAGTTAGTTACGCCCCTGAAGATACCAACTGGATCAAGTTCCATCCAAAAAGAGTAGTACATAATCCTGAATCACACATTATTCAATATATAACAATCTACATTTCTACCTAAACACGGCCAGTTGATATTTTTTATGGTTTATATCTATGATGCGTAACTTGAAGGTCCCGAAATTTTAAAAGAGGGTTACCAATAATTTAACACCAAAGAAAAAGTATACTCATAAAATTATTTTGTATCAGCGATGACCGTATGATGTAATATGATACAACTCAGACAACCATCATGTTATGTCTTAACCGACTTTATTACTTATTAGTGGAAATATTTCATAAAGAATTCAAAAAAAGTTTAATTAAAAGTTATGTACGAACCGTTTAATTAAGAGAACGTCGCACTGAAGATTTTCAACGGTAAAAACATATTTACGCAAAACAAATGAAATGGCATTTTAAAATATTTTTAGAGTTAAAACACTTATTATATTATAATTGACAGAAAACAATATTTTGGAGATAATTTCATCGGAATTTTTTCAAATAATATGTTTGAAAAATGTTACAGTGTCATAAAAATGGGGGAGAAATAATATATTTTACCAACGATAACGAGCTTAATATTTAAAAAATTGTAAAATCCCAAAAGGGTTATCTCTGAAATATTATCATCTACAAATTTTACCAAGTGTTACCTATAATTTTTAATTAATTTTTAAATCCCTTTTATTTGTTTTACGTAAACATATTTTTAAACAAATGTCGTGGTTACACAAAAATAAAAATAATACTAACACAGGATTATTTTTTAATTACTTTTAAATTATATTAAAATATTTTTTTATTGTTAGATTTTTATTTTTTTTTTAAATATCTAAAAGAATTGCCTATACAGAACCCCTTAAAAATGTGATGTGCGACGTCCTCTTAACCGAATTAACTCTTATATTTTATTATTATTATTATTATTATTATTTTATTTAATAGTTTTTTGATAGGAATACATTTTTAATTAAATGTTCTAGTGATAGTGATTACAGTGTTATTAAAACTAAAGTTCGTAAGCTATCAGAAACTTTATCAGATGCGAAAACCAGTCGAGAATTATTGAACCAAAAATTCAATAAAAGGACCGTAAATACCAAGATAGTTATCATCAAGTTTGGATTACTTTGGATCTTAAAAAAAGTGAGCATCATCCAAAATATGTAATTTGTTTAGAAATATTAGCATCGGAAAGTATGAAGTCATCAAAACTAAAACGTCATTTTGTAAACTAAACATCGCCAATTTCTTCATAAAGATAAAGAATTTTTTAAATGGTATGAAAATTCATTACAAATTCGAAAAAATATTTTACGTAGCTCTACTTCAGTTCTCCAAAAAGCTTTAGCTGCGTCATTAGAGACTCCTTACTTGGTTGCAAAAACAACGAAATCACAGTCTATTGGTGAATTTCTTGTCTCCAGCCGCTATGAAAACAAAATTTTTAGCTTCAGCGATAATAAAAACAAATTTAGATCCAGATTAAATGTCGAAGCAGATTTAAGAGTAGCAGTCTCTATGTCTCTAATAAGTTCCTATAGGGATTTCTTCAGTAATTTAATCAAATATTTCTACAATTCCATTGACGATAATATAAACACCTTTTGTACATTTACATAACCGTATAGGGTATCCTATGGCTCCATAGAAATGTTGATAGGAAATATTTATACATTATAATTATAATAAATAATATGTTACCATGAGGCCTCGAGGCAATATCTTTGAAAAAAGTGGCCCGTCTTCCGTCTTCGACATGGTCTTCGGCGCCACTTGGTGGATATTACCTATATATATATATATTATATAATTATATAATATAACTATAATTGAATTATATTGGTATATTAATTAAATTATTTTAATTATATTACATACCTATATAATAAAATAATATGTATATTTTATTTTCTATTTTTTATTCACACCATATTTTACCGGCGATATTATGATGATGATTCGATGTAAAATTTTAATAATGTTTATAATTTACAGAAATAATTTGTAAGGATCAATATAAACAATTATCTATTTATTTATTTACTTGAATATTTATTGAAAATTTCAGAATATACCTATCGTAGGTTTATTTGCAAATCAAATTTATAAATACACAACAATTACTAAAATTAAATTAAAATTGAAATTGCACGAGGTTTCACATCTTACCCATTAATATAATATTATAGTATTAGGTAAAATGTATAAACTTTAAATCTAAAAAAATTTTTTTCTAAGGAATGTAGTTGATATACCTACCTATTATTTTATCAAAAAAATTAAATATTAACCTAAATTATGTAGACACTGCAACCTGTTGTAGTGATATACATGTAAATAAATGTCATAGTACCTACCTATACCAGATAGTTATAATAGTACATTTTATAGTGAATTTTTAATCAATTTGTCAACATTTACCATTGAAAATTTTATTGTAAGTATATCGATATTTACCGATAATTATTGTCAACATAAGAGAATACCTAACATAAATGATCTTACTTTATATTATGTATAGGTACATTGTTATACATATCGATACATTTTATGTATATCTATACTATATATAGTTAGGTACCAAGGTTAAAAATTTTTAAATATAATTATTTAATAAAGGAAAGGAACCCAATTTTTGAAACCATACAATTTTAAAAATTTTTGTACATAGGAATATATTATAAATAAATGGGATTTTGAATTTTTTGGTACTGTATTAACTATTAATACTGTTTATCTATTATTTTATTGATTTTAAATCCGTGTCATTTTTTATGATTATGTTTTTAATTAAATAAATTAATCTATGAATAATTATAGAAGTGATAATAATAATAGCATTAATTTATAATTTAATATTTTTATTATCAGTTCACAGTACATTCCCAGACAGTAAAAAAAAAATATGTCCTTAAAATAGTTTCAGTACCTATGTATAAAAATTATTCTGATAATATTTTTAGGAAATCTTTACATCTTTACAAAACAAATATTTCAAAAATATTATACATTTATAATTATTTATGAGAACAGGTCAAAGAAATTTAAAAACATTTTTAATTGCATATTAGTATTTTGATATTGATTTTTAATTCAAATTATTCTGCATTACCTTCTAAATGGAACGTACAGCACAGAATATAAATCTATTTTATTTATTTATATGAACAATAATCCATTAACAATTAGGTTAGGTAGGTACTGTATATTATCACAAAATTCTGTAACCATGCGATAACCCCATAATACAATAATAACAAATAATTAAATCAAACTTTATACTTAATAGTATTATAAGGTGAACATCAATAATTTATCGTTTATAAAATAATGGTAAATTTCAGAAAATATTTCATTTTTTCTAAACATGGAAACATTTTATAAATGGACATTCTAAATATATATTCTTATATTTAAATGAAAGTACATACGTACGAAATATATTACGACTGTCGACAAGTAGGTATATCAAATTACAATAAAAAAAACGGTTTGGGGGGGGGGAAATACCTCTTTTGCCCCCTTCCACCTGGATCCGCTACTGTTAGTATGGGTGTATTACTATATAGGACGTATGTATAATTAGAATACCGAATAGCTAATACATAAAACTATTTACGTTATACCTATTATTTTATATAAAATATACCTACCTGTTTAAAATTGAAAATTGAAAAATTAAATATGTACCATTATAATAATGCATACAAATATATATTATAAAAGAGTAACATGTGCCTGCCGAGAGTATTCCAAAAATTATCATTAGTAACAATTAGTTTCGACTGTAAGTCATCATCAGGTTAATATTTATTTTACTTATATATATACCTATTGTTATTTTTTATAATACATATTTATTTTCATTATTTTATATAGTTTTTATAGATAGATATAAATTTATATATATATATATATATTATTTTGTGTATTATATAATAATATTTATATATACCCTCGTATAGTCATATACCTATAATATATTTAATATACCTACATATATCAATTTAAATAATTACCTTTTAAGTAAAATTCTTATATAAAAAAGGTTTATGAACGATTATTTCAAAATTGAATCCCAAAACTGAACAAAACAATAACTAAATGAATAACTGAGCTGATACCAAAACAATAATTAACCCATTTGACAAACATTTTCATAACAACAAATCACAATTAATTAGCTGATAAACGAAACAATTCTTTTAAAAATAAAGTGTATTTAATCTATGTATAATATTGTATGTAGTAAAATACATAATATTATCATAAAGTTTAATATATTAACATACGAGTAAAAATAAATCGACTAAAATGTTTAACCTCGTCTATATAATATGAAACGGATGACGTTATGTGCAATTATGTTATCATAACGAGCACCACTGCGTTTTGAACGTCTAATCGTATTGTAAGATAAAAATAAATAGAAGAAATATTTACTGTTGTTTACGGTATTAAATTATAAGTGATTACGAAAATTATTTTACAACCTGTGGTGAGACGCTGTAATAAACGTAATCATAAAGCAATATAATTTTATAACTATACACCTACAATTAACTGATGGAAATAATAATGAATTATGATGATAGTGGTTAAACAAAAGAAATAATAATATAAATTAAAAATATGCAATGAAAATATATTATATCATGTTAATGTACCTACTTGTTATATCTACGACACAAATATTTGTTGAAGACAAACCATATTGGTACATAATATGATTTAGGAAATAATTAAAATATACCTATAGGTATCCGTAAGTAAATATTATAGTTTATAGGTGTCTATTTTAAGCGAGAAAGATTATTGAATTGGATTTAAATCTGACATAGATATTATATTTTTTCTAAATAAAATATAACGTAAAAATTAGATTAAGACGGATTAATAATATCTATTATTTAATAACTATTTTCAGCATATACCTATAACTATTAAGACTCTTGTTATACGTATGGCCCCCTAACCTATAGGTACGACGAAATCATATCATATTAATTCTTATACATAAATAGTAGATATTATATACGATTATATAATATGAGCAAATAAATTCTATATTAAAAAACTAGACTTATTATCTAAGTCAAACTTTTAAATGAAACTAGGTATACTGAGTTAACTAAAACTACAAAACTTTAAATAAACAATAGTGTACATTATAAACGAGAAAGGATTCAAAGATCTTAAACAGAGGGGGGAGAGTACTTTTTTCAAAATAATCTTAGGAGCTATTCAGTATTCAAGTATAACAAAAGCTTCTTGGTGAAAGGGAGGTGCCTTCCACGTACTGACATTTCTAAGCAATGGGAATAGGGGAACTCAAAAATGGGCTGACATATAATTCTTGAATGGCCTCTTATTTTATATAACAAATAAATAAGACTTGACATTTTGTTATCGTTTTTCTGATATTTACATTCAAACATTGGAACATTAAATACTATATATATTTATACATATAATACTATATCAGAGCTTAAAACCGATAAATAAAGCGTCTTTTTTGAAAATGAAAATCGATTTTTGGTTTCAATTTTAATTTATGGAACGGTTATTGGTTACCAATAATTTTAAATAATATTTTTGGTTTTTTAAGTACCGATAATTTTAACAAAACCGATAACTTACGTGTTTAAAGTAACAGATAAAATTGCTTATTATTTTCAAAAAATACAAAAAAAAAAAAAAAACCTAAAAATATATTAAATGTATATACGCAATAATTAAATATTTATATTTTTTTATCTTTTAAAAATGTATGTTTATGTAATGATGGTCTATTTAGTAGGTATTACATTGCTAGATATTTATTAGTTTATTATAGTTGAAATTGAACATTTAAAACAGTAACTATGCTGGTATAATAAAATGAGATTTGTTATATCGAAATTTTTTAATGTTCGTCAAAATCTTGTTTTTTATTAAGATTGTCTGAAACTGATCCTATATTATAGTAACTTACTTTTACAATATTTATTGATTAAAAACTATATGAAGGTAATACTGGTTTTTTTTTTTTATTTATTAAAGATGATCACAGTTAATTTTAGAAGCGGTTTTACGCTATTTTTTGATAAATTTTTTAAAAATATGAACAATATGGCATGCAATAAAAGTTTAATCGCATGTCATATTGCTGTTATTTTCATATTTTTATTTGATTATATTATAATGTGTCACCCCCACCTCCTCCCCTATTATTCCCAGTAACCAAACATTTTATGCAATATATTATTTTTATTATATGTATAATGGATTCAAAATAATTTTACAATAATTTTGCGGTTGCACAACTGCAGTTAAAGACTTAAACAAGTCGTTAGACTACAAATCAATATATAGATACAATGATAATAAATTAAACCAATTATTTCAGTATTTTTACTACATTATTTCTACGATTATTTATAATTTAAATTTTGAATTTAATTAGGTAATGCATAATTTATTATTGCAGTAAAAAAAATACTTACGTTTACCTTTTTATATGAATATAAATTTATTGTTATTTTGGTATTCAATCAATGACGTATAATCTACAAACGTTTTAATATATTAATATAGTTTATATTATAATGATAATAGCCTAATTAAAAATATTAAATATACTTTATATGTACTTAATAGTATAGGTAATCGAATATGACTGTTTACCTATATCAGCTATATATATATATACATATTTACCTATATTTATATATAGGTATATCTATTTCATATTTCTATAATTGTGAATTTTTTTTTGAAGGGAATCAGTTTTAAAAATTAATAAAAAAATATACATATATATAATAGACAAAAAATAAGGATAATTTTTGGAGGGAACCTATTGTATAAATATATTATATAAAATCCTCTCATGAATTTTAGAAGGGATTTCCTCCGTACATCCACCCCTGTTACCTACTTTAAATTTTATCATTCTGACTGGACAGGTAGATAGGTAGATAGATAGATAAGAATTTGCCGAAAAGTGGCGTATTTACAGGGATCTAGGAGTATCTAGATAAAAGATCCTTCATATTATACAAAGAAGATTTTATATTTCACGAAATGCGCGTTTAAATTAAAATTACATCAAATTCAATCCACCATTTTCGTTCGTAAAATCCACAGTCACGTAGATAGGGAGGCCGAAGTGGACCCGACCCATTGATATATTGCTTGCAGACTTTGGGCCTGCTTGTAATCATAGAAATGTAATTTAATATTTTTCTTTTAGCTTCTACATAATATAGGGATTTCATTTTTATATAGGTATACAGTATAGATATCCATCTTATATATAATAAATATAGAATCTAGTAATATACCTATATACAAAATAATAAATCATAAAAAATATATCATAACAATGTTTGTGCACGGAAAAAATTTTTATATATTATATAAATATTATAATATGTATATATTATAATTATTGGTTAATAGTTAAATTATAATTAGTTGGAATACTATTGTTTATATCACAATAATTACTATAATAGTTAAATATACCAAAATGGATATAGTTCGATAACAATAGATAGAATAAACTGAAATTTTTTCAATCATTTTGTCTTTTAAATCATTGTTTTAACCCCTAAATTGACCGATTTAGAGTTGTTTTAAGTTTTAAAATAATTTATATTTTCACATTTATACATATAATAAATACTATTATCATATATATATATATATATATATACACGCATATTATCTGTTCAGGCATATGGTACAATAAAATAATATAAAATATTGATTAATGCACAAATAATATATGTATAGTATAAACTACAATATATATATATATATTATTTTTTTAATCCTCGGGTGGAGTTTTAACATTGACCCCCCCCCCCACAGTAAATATACCACTGATATAAAACATAATAAAATTGCTTATATAGTCGCGATCGACTTTAATTTATCACTAGTATAGTCTATACTAGTCTATACTATATCGCTTATATAGTCGCGATCGACTTTAATTTATCACTAGTATAGTTGTAGGTAGGTCAGTTAGAGATTAGGTTATCAGTACAATAGGTGTTTAGGGTATTGAGTTCAATTATTTGAGGTACAATTAATGCTTTTTGCAATTTTTTACAATATTTTTGTTTATTTTAGTATATTTAAACCATACAAATTAGTAGGAGAAAGTAACGAAAAAAATTGAAATAACCATTTATAATAGAAATATAATACATTGTATATGGTCAATTGACTATTTAAAGTTACATAACTAACCAATATATCGGTTAGATTTATACTATCAAAATACCAACTAATAAGTATATAGTACATCTAACTATTTAATATTAATATAAAAAATTTAGTTCATTTTACCATCAAATAAGGCTGACCCTATTTTAACCCCAATTTCATGGTTAACATAATCTTTTAAATAGTTTATTTAACCATCCATAGTTTTCCGTATGTCAGTGGCGTACCTATAAACTGTTTATGGGGGCTAACTGGTTTGTGTCTATGTGGTTTAAACGATGATAATCATTCCTTACATATTAAATAGGTACTTATTACCAGACCAGGATATACCCAGCGAGTTACTCAGTTAAACCAGATAACTCGGAGAATGAAGCGATTTTTTGGCCGATTAAGTAATGTATAGATTAGGAAAATATAAGTGGGCACACAAAGTAAAATTCAAAAGGTTCTTAAGAGGACGTTACACACTAATTTTTTAATTTAAGAAATATAAAATTTAACAATTTTAAAATATTTAAATACATTTCAAAAGTAATTTAAAATTAGCCCGGTGTTGTTACCACTTTTAATTATTGTGTAATCACAATATTTGTTTAAAAAATATATATTTCAGCAAATCTGTTAAAATGAGTTCATAAAGTGATTTTAGAGTAAAAATACCGGATTTTAAAATCAATATTGAACGAAATTTTGAAGTGTACCTAATTTTGGGGTTTTAATTAATTAATTTAACAAAAAAAGTTAAATATTAATGTTTTACTTTTTTATACAAAATGTTATCCTATATCGATTTTGTAATGAGTATTTTCTAAAATCACTTTAAGAATGCGTTTTAATACCTAGTTTTTCGTAAATATGATTTGAATCTTAAAATCATCGGTGTAGTATATCCTCTTAATAAGTATCTACATTTAAAATTTTTTTTAAGAGAGGTTGAACATTTTTTTGGGCTCCTTATTATCTCAATTTAACGCTGGATATAAAATATATATTTATAATTAAATTGTGGTACTAACCATTATAACTCGTAGGTATATTACTATTTCGGTAATATTGACTGAAAAAATAAAAATAAATTGTTTTAATGAAGCTCATGCGAACAAAATTCACATCGAGTTTATTAAATATCGTACATATTTAAAAAACAAAATAAAATAATATTTATGTGTATATTTTACATGGGTTATATTCTGACAAACAATGTAAAGTATTCCGATCCAATATTGACTGAGATAATGCTGAAAACTGATTTTAATGAAACACAAAAAATATACAATTGTATTTTTATCTATTAATTATATTGATAAATAAATAGGTACCTATTATATATAGTAGGAGTTTTGAGACAAATTTTCTAGTTATAAAGTGGCGTAAATTCAAAAAATTTGTTAACCACTGCTGATACTTAGCCTTGTACCTATATATACTTTATCATTCCATCAACCAAACTGTTTCGTTTATGTACTTCAGTGTTTTTATTTTATGGATTAATTAAAATGTATTTATTGAATCGTAATAAATTAATATAAGTAATAATTTGATTAAAAAACTTTTAGATGTACTGAAAACGGGATGCAAGGTTGAATATTAAAATGATTAATGATTTTATATTGGTGTAAATGGGCTTTGAATTTCGGAAAAGGGATTAAACAAATCTTAACTTCAGGATCTGAAAAAAATGTATGATTTTTCATTTATTTGAATGTTCTGTTAGTTATCAGTTTGAGTGGTAGGCAAGGGGGGGATTGTAAATCAGTTCAGAGAGGTTATCACAAAAGGGACATTTAATTATTAAAAATCCAATGACAGGGAAATGAGACAGCGCGGGATACAACTGCTAACGTCAACATAATATAGTTCTGACTGACCGCCTCCCCATCGCCCTTATAAGCAAATGTCCACACAGGACAGACCTCTTATCCCTCTATGTTCTGACGTAATACTAGAATGCCCCCTAACTCTCCTTATACTTATCCTATTAGATAACCCACAAGACCGTAAACTGAGATGATTTGCTGGATAGATTACCGTACATTGATCGAATTACCCTCTTTCGCACTTAGAACAATATTCAATGACTTTAAAATTATATTTAAAACAAATTTATTTATACCAGCTGCCTGTTACATTTTCTTATTTGTCTCTCCGCAGTAGCCGCAAACCAGTCCACCGTGTATGGATAGTGTATAGGTATGTAAGTCTGTCGTGGCTCGTCTTCCATCTACAACTTACACTGCAGTATTTATAATAAGTAAACGTAACATAAACATATTAGATAGGTATATAACATTTTTTAAAATAACATGATTGCAAAATAATAAGACTTTATTAAAAAAAAAAAAAAAGAACTAAGTATCTATGAAAAACTTAATATTATATAATATATATTGAAACAAATATAATATAACGATATGGAGGTTATTGTCATCGTCAATCAGCCCGAGAGAATGTTGAATGAAAATGATTTCCGTATTACCGTGTTCGCCGTTGCAGTTTGGCCATTGTGTACGTAATACTGCGGACAAAATACCCAAAACGAAATATGTAGAAAAATTCTGTAAGCCACGTAAAAAAAACAATTGTCAAAAAAAATGTCCCCTAAACATTAAAACCGTTTTGGCCTACCTTTATATTATTATTATTATTATTATTATTATTATATTATAGGAATAGGTTGACAAGAAACGGACATTTTTATATAACATACATGATAGTATAGATATATTATATCGTGGTCTTAACGAATATTGTTACTACTCCGACACCGCCGTGCGCAGCGGCGGCGGGTAATTCTACGAGACCGTTATGCGCGTGCACATCACCGCATATATAGTTATTACATAATATAATACATTTTACATAATACGTACCTACGTACCTATAGCTATATCTATACAATAATTATAGTTATTTTATTAAAACACGTAAAACAATATAAATTAATGAGAAAATTCTTTTTAAAAAACGTTAAAAAATAGTAAAACGTTCAGTCCGTGGCGCCGCAGCGTTTTACCGGTCGTCGTGTAACGCCCCGTGGTGGTGCGGCGGCGGCTATACGGTCGGCGTGATTGCAAACGCATCTGCCGCAGCTGGCGCGCGGTGCAGTGACGTTTTTTTTTTTTTTCTTTATTTCTTTTTTTTCTGGTAGGCAGTGGCGGCAACCGGACGACCGACTGGGTTTGCGTGTGCCGGCGGCGACGTGACTGATGTGGGAAAAAACCCGCGGTGGAAAAAAACCGTCGGCGGCGGAAAACCTCGGTCCGGGGAGGGAGGGGGAACGGGCCCCGCGGATTGGCGGTCGCTACGACGACCGTGGTCCGCGGGGCGCGGCGACCGGCTCCGGCGGGGCGGACGCGCGACGCCACTGCCGGGCTCCGTCCAATGCGTGCGCGTGCACCGCGTCACCGACTGCACCGTCTCGGTCGACGCAGCTGTGCGCCCGTACGGTACCGTATACACGCACGCAACTACGTACAAACACACAAACGCACACACACACACACACACATATACATGTACGTCCTCCGACAGCCCGGCCACTCCTCCTGCCGAGCCCCACCATCGACGCGTTTGGCGGGTGTGTGCGTGAGTGCGTGTACGTGTGGGTTACGTGTATGTGTGCGCGTCGACCGGGACATAATATAACTGATATCGAGGACTGTCGGTGGACGAGGTGGTGGTGGGGCACACTCTCTTGCTCAGTCCGTATAACGACGGCAGTAGTTTGCCGCGATCAGCCTTGCTCGAACGAACCATATCACCGTGCGAACACGCATACATCACGTACACGCGCGCGCGCGCGCTCGATCCACTAGATACTATTCGCCCGTCGTCGGTCCCGAGTCGAATTATTTTACACACGCGCGCGTCATTCGGTATATAGTGTTTTATTTTCCTGCTAATCGTTTTCGATCGTTTCGCGCACGGCACCGCCGCCGATAACACACGACGTTCACGACCGTTGACACCAGCGTCACCGCCGCCGCCTCCTCAATACATCGGCGGCAGCGATCGTTATACAGACACGTTACGTCGTCGATAGCACGGCGGACGTCCTGTGTCGCAAGCAGTGCAATTGCCGAAGGCATCAGATGATGTACATTTATCTGTCGTTACTGCCGCCGTCGCAGTCGACACGCTCGACGTACAGTCCGCGCAGCCACTGATACGTTATATACGACGTCTTCGCTCGTAACCGTAACCGTACGTAACCGGCCCGATACACCGACGAGTAGGTGTACAAAAAAACACGTCAACTATGACAATGCTATCGTCGCAAAAACTGTTGTATTCCGACACGGCGGCCGCGGCCGCAGCCGCTGCTGCCGCCGCCGTCAACGCGGCCGCCATGTACGGCGGAAACTCGTCCAACACCGGCGGCGGTACTGTGGGCGGAGGTGGAGCGTCCTCAACACCGTCGCTGTGCTCGCCGCCTCCACAGTCGCACCACCAGCAGCAGCAACAGCAGCAACAGCAGCAGCAACAACAGCAGCAGCAACAGCTCGTTTTCGGCAGCAGCGCCTCTGCCGCGGCAAACATGCAACAGCAGCTGTACGGCGGTATGAACTCGGCGGCCACCGCAGCCGCGGCCATGTACGGCCTGAACGCGTCGGCCGCCGCGGTCGCCGCAGCCGCTGCGGTCGCCGGTGGCGATCCGACGGGTGCCGCAAACGCAGCCGCGCTGCAACGGGTGCGCGCCGACAAAACTTACCGTCGGAACTACACGCACGCCAAACCGCCGTACTCGTACATATCGCTGATAACGATGGCCATACAAAACTCGCCCGTCAAAATGCTCACACTTTCGGAAATCTATCAGTTCATCATGGACTTGTTTCCGTTCTACCGACAAAACCAACAGAGGTGGCAGAACTCTATCAGGCACTCGCTGTCCTTCAACGACTGTTTCGTCAAAGTGCCCCGAACTCCTGACAAACCGGGCAAGGGCTCGTTTTGGACCTTGCACCCAGACTCAGGTAACATGTTTGAGAACGGTTGCTATCTGCGCCGACAAAAGCGTTTCAAAGACGACAAGAAAGATATCGCATCGATCCGGCAGCACGGTGAAAACGGCGGTGGTCACCACCATCAGCACCACGGAGGTCACAACCATTCCAAGAGTTCATCGCCAATGCTTCACAGTGGTGGTGGCAGTGTTGGTCAACATCAGCTCGGTGGCCAACATCAACTCGGTAGCGGCCATCACCATCAACAACACCATTTGGACATGGTTCTGGACAAAAAGCCATCGACTTCGGTACCACCGTCGTCTGCGTCATCGTCATCAGTGCTTGCAGCCGCCGCAGACCACCATCACCACTTACTGCAACTCCAACACCACCACAACCAGAAACTAGGCACTGGCGGTGGCGGACTGATGTCGTCGGCCGTGGCGGCTGACTTGGGATTTGGCAGTGGCATGCATCATCAACACCAACAACACCAACAGCAGCAGCAGCATAGCAAACACCATTTACTGCTGCACCACCATCACACTCATGATCACCAAAACAGCCACAATAATGGCAACCACCACGACAGCGATCACGACCACGTACACCATATGCACCACCATCTACAGCAACACGGCGGTGGCGACGATGATTCGTCGTCGTCAATGTTGGTCGGTTCGTTGATGCAACACCATCAAAATCAACAACAGCAACACCAGCAACAGCATCACCATCACCAGCAGCAACAACTCCACCAGCAACAGCACAGCCCGGTGGACATTTACGCGGCTGCGGCCGCCGCTGCCCATCACAATCATCAGCAGCAACAGCAGCATCAGCAGCAACAACACCATAGCCATCATCAACAGCTACAGCTCCAGCAACATCTCAAATCGTCAGCGGCGGCGGCCGCCGCTGCGGCTGCTGCCGAATTCGCTGCGTCCAACCATCCGTTTTCCATAACGCGGTTGTTACCACCACCGCCGACGGCCGCAGCCGCCGCATCCGCCTCGGCCGCCGACAAGTCGTCGTCCGGTGCTGCAGCTGCGGCCACCGCGTCGTCGGCGTCGGCCACGTCCGCCGCGGAGAAAATGTACGAGATGGCGGCCGCTTCGCAATACGGCACCACGGCCGGCTACAACGATTACTACCATCCGCACGCGCACCCGCATCACCCGCACCACCACGCGCACCCGCACCACCAGCAGGCGTCCCTGCAAGCCTACCACGTGGCCGCGGCCGCCGCTGCAGCAGCTGCCGCCGCGGCGGCCTCCGGTGGACCGCAGTCGTCCGCGTCGTCCGCGTCGGCCGCCGCCACCGGGTCGTCGTCGCCGTTGTGACATCACCATCACCAGCAGCAACACCAGCACCAGTATCCACCGCTCGTTTGAAAACGACGGGATGGCCGGTGCAGTGGGACGGCAATGGCTGCAGTATAGCAGTGTAATCGTTCTTTTTTGTTCTTCGGGTTTTCGCGTATCGGTCGCATGCGCATGCGCGATAGTGCGCAATAAACGTTTTTTTTTCTGTTTTTTACAAGTAATCTCTCGAGTACCTACCTACCTATATATAATATGTATACTAAATAATATGTGTTTGATATCGTCATACTTCGTTTTTAGAATTATTATTATAAGTGTGTGTGTACAGTATATTATATTTATTATGGTGTGTACGCGTTAAAAAAAAAAAAAAATTTACAAACCGACCTTTACTTGTAGGCATATAATAATATAACTCATAAGAACGTAACGATGCGATGCCATGCGAATTTGTTATGTAAGTAGTTGCGATTTTTATTCCCCACGTACATATATTATGTATTTACATGTATTTTATATACGTATAAATATATAATACATGTATACATTCTATAAACATATAGTAATTAGTAATATTGTGTACTGATGAACGCGTCCATCGACGTGCCTATATGTAGATATACCAAATAATATATTAGTATATTTATATAGCAGTGGCGCCTATCCTTATGTTACTGAAATATTGTGAATGTCGTCTAATATAAGATGGTTAAATTATTATTATTATTATTTCATTTTGTAATTTACGTAAAAAAAAAAAAAAAAATACGTTGACCGGGTTTGATTTTGGACACAGACTTTGGCGCCACTGATTATTATGACAATATTAATATAGTACCTTTAAATATATATGTATATACCAGTCATATATATATATATATATATATATATTTAATGTAAATATGAGAGTCGATCATTTGAGCGGTGTTAAGATGATAAATTCCTAAGTAGTTAATTAGGTAAATTCCGTAGTCTTTATTTCGTGTTTAAAACTGTTTATTAAACAATAGCTCTTTGATTTTTTTTTTTTTTAAATATTATGTTTTGAAATACCTATATTTTGTATATCCGACGGTTATATTTGTTGTACTTTTGAGGTTGAAAAACCGCTCAAATGGCTTTTTTTATTTGATGAACCTATTTTTACATGCTCAATTGCATCAGGGATTATTAAATTATGCTCAAATGTTCTCGTATATAATTTCGGGTTACCCTGCTCAAATGGGCGACAATCATATATTATATTTATCAGGGCCTACCGGTTTAACCTTTAATAAATCTAGCCATCGAATTTTTTCGGCATTCATATTTTGACACAGGTTTATGTGTATACCTGAACATAATAGGTATATTAAATTTGCAAACGTTATGTACGAAATATTAATATTTCACGAAATTTGTACTTTTTAAACTATAATCATTCTAAAATCTAGTTAGATATACATAAAATATAGGTTCTCGAATATATGATAATATATTATGTTTTTAGGCTTAAGTGTTTTTAATTAAATATAGTTTTTTACGCTTTTTATATTTTTAAAATTTTATCGAGTGGGATGGTTTAAAAAATTTTTTTTTCTGTATTATAGTATAATTATTATCCCTCCTGCATAAACAAATATAATATAATATGGCGTATAGTTTTATAAAAAGGAAAAAAGTATTTTTTATTATTTTGATATTATTATAACGTAATTTTTGTGTAAAAGCGAATACTTACACAATAAATATGCTGTTTTTTATGTATGACCAGCTCATATTATGACTATTAAACCACGTATTATTATAATATATTAATCTGCTGCAGGGACCTGTTTTTATTAATATATAGTTTATATATTATGACAATATATTTTATAGCTAGGTACCACCTACCTATACTAACTTATTTGATAAATAATTGGGGAAAATCGAACATTTTAGGCTCTGATGTGTACATATTATATATATATATATATATATTGTTTAAGTATATTTCATATAATGGTATTATATAATTATAAAAGTAGTATAAAATATATAAATTAACGTTGAAAATTAGGAATTTTTTATGTTTGTTTTTTTCGTGGTCGTCGCGTGTACATTACTATAATATTATATACCTAAATCATATATATATAATATATACCTACGCGTACGCACAGCAATTATTGTTGTACTTTATATATTATGTTTTTTTTTTCTTTTGTATATTATATAAATAAAAATGATACGTTATATACGTATATATTATTATTATTATCATTATTATTATTATTATTATCTATTATTATATTATAATTTGATTCGTGTTATCATCGTCGTATATATTCCCTAATATATGCGTGTATTATGTTTATTATGTGTATATCTACGTTTTTAAGAAAAAAATAATAAATTAAATTCGATATTATTATATATATATATATATATTATAAAAAAAAAATTTGCTTTTTATATTACCTATGCGAATCACGTATTGCGTATACCTACCTAATTATCTCTGCCAATCGTCTCTAAACCTAACCTACATATACATATCAGTGTGGTATCTAGTGCTTACAGGCTATATGTAATGTCTAAATCTAAAATATACGAATTTTGATTTTGACTAATATGCCAAAATATTTGAAAAGTTTTTTTTTTACCGAATAAAATTTTAAACGTTCATTTTTTAAATTTCACGAACTATGAGGTAGGTACACTTTATTATTGAGCACAACAGATAGATGATAGCACTTTATATTATTTTTCATATGTATATATATATATACAAACTTTTACACACGTATACGCGCAATACCTATATGAAATGTGCAGAATATTGCAGTGTATGTGCGCGTGTATCGATGTGACATTATAACAAAAGATTTTATAGTTTTAATGGTAATTTTTTTTTTCCAATAAACCTCATAATTAGGTATGTATATAGAATACCATAGATATAAAAGATATATTATTATAATGAAAAAGTTAATAATATGTATTTATACTATATATAGGTATTGATGTTCTGATGCAATTTTCTTAATATTATAGCATTCTGCGTCTAATTCAACTAAAGTTATTTGTAGAAAAAAACCTTTATCTTCTTTTAAAATTAATTTTTGAAATGTTTTAACTGTATAAAAATTCGACTAGGTACAGTAAACAATAGGTAAACCAATTAAAAGGAGTATCTACCTATAATATATACTTCCTATTTGTGTGATAATTAATAAAAAAATATATTTCTATTATCTATTTATTTTAAAATTTTAAAATGCTAACATTTTTTTTTTAATAAGTAGAAAATATATTCAAAAGAATTTTTAGTTAGGTAAGTAGTATTTAAAGAAAAAGCACTAAAATTCAATTCGATATTTGCGATATTTTCTGTATCTACGTCTGCACGATATTATTGCCACTAACAGTTTACTGAGTAGTATAATTGCATCCATTATAATTTTTAAGAAACGGATATTATTGTTGCATGTTTTGCACATTTTTATTTTATTTTATTGAACCCAATTGTTTTTTTTTTTAAACAAAATTCGTTTCATTTATCGTAGATTCAGAATAATAAGCAGATTTTATTTTTCGTGTTACCTATGTTTATTTTCAATAGCCAATAACCATATAAACATGGGTGAAAATCACACAAGTTTTTGATTATTAACTATACATATTTGATTTAATTATATTGTTATGAATGTATATAAGCATAAATCAAATATTTAAAACAATTTTAATTATATGACTATAAATTGAATAATAAAATTATAAATGTTTGTCCAATAGAGTTACATTGTTCCGTTCCATAATATAAATAATGATAATATAATAATTATATTTTATAAATAATATATTATAATATATTAAAAAATAAATAACATTTTTAAAATAGTACTATAATTTAAACCCATAGACATTGTGTGGTTATGACCAGCCATATTTTTAAAACTATTTCATTTATAGCCCATAATATTTTATTTTATTTTTAATGTATGTTTAAACGTTTTCTTTTCGTTTCAAGTATAAAATGTTAAACATGTAATATTTTATATAGGTATTTCGAGTAAACAAACTAATTATTACATTAGAATAGAACTTATATGTACTCTTCAATTTATCGATATGTATTATCAATTTACTTGGAATAACAAAAGAACAAAATTAATATATTGTCATAAATATTTTGATGCAAAACATGTATAAAGTACGATTTGGTTATCGACCGATAAACCGACTATTGACCACAAAAATATCTATACAGTTTCGGATAATATAATTATAGGTATATTAGTATTTTTACGACGTTAGGTACATTTCCAATGTTTCAAAATATATTTATGCATTTAATATTTTGAATGCATTTAAAACAAAAAAATTTTTTTATCATTTGTCAATGATTTTATAAGTTCATACCTCTATTATATTTACACTATATCCGTCCCTTATTATTTATTATTAATAAAAACAATATTTTTATACAAAAACATTATATTCCGTAAGTATAATATTATAATATATTACATAGGTTGTATACACTTATATTAGTCATAGTTTTATAATATATATAAATGGAATTTATTCTATTATTATAAAGTTGGTATTACCACAAATGAAAAAAACCTCGCATCATACTGTTGACATTACATAAATAAGTATATAATAATATGCTGTTCGTTGGAAAATTACTAAGGAATAATATTTATATAGCGTTTATAATTATTTCATATCGAAATGTAGAAAAAATTTCTCAAAATCCAAAATAATTTCATTAAAAAAAAAAAAACATTGTTTGAAATCTATAGTTCTGAAAAATTCTAAAACTTCTTTAAAAATTATTAAATCATACTAAAACAAATTGAAAATTTTAAGTTTCAAAAATTTTGGATATTTTGAAGTACTTTTTTCGGCTCATCTGTATCTCAACAGAAAATTGATTTTTAAACTGATAACTTGAAACAATTAATAGTAAATTTAAAAATTTAAAATAACCGTTATGCTATATAAGTATTAATATTCAGGGGTTTTTTTAGAATACCAACAATATAGTGAACACTATAAATAAAATATATAATTTCACAGAAGGGGTAGATGTTCTCATCATGTTTCTTCTGTATACTATATGCTAAAGTACAATATAGATATAGGTAGTCTCAAAATGTGTTAATATTTTTATTTTATATAGATACAAATATGTAAATATTATAATAATATATATGTATAACCTTAATTAAACACTTTCAACACATTTTTAAATATTAATACTATTATACAATTATAATTTAAAAAAATTATGTGTATATACCTAAATATAAAGAGGTACCTACCGATAAACAAGTATCTATATTCGGTTCGTAAACGTTATGTACACGTTATTTGTATTTTAGATACTGTTTATATTCAGTTATAATATGATCTTGATTACTCTACAGAACAACTCATTTTTTAAACATTTTGTCTGAATGTGCACGAAAGTAAATATTTATCGCGAAACATCATCGATTTAAATGTAGGTTAATAGTATTAATAATTTACTCAATAACTTTTTAATTTAATTTTACCAAAATAAAGAAGAATAAATATGATTAAACAGTAACTGTTATACCTATTAATAATCATATATTAGATTTTACTTATACGTACCTATCTAAATATTATTTTTTAGATTCTGAACGGAGTGAGAAAGCTAATGAGCTTTTACAATTATGTTTATTTTTCATATATTGTAACAACTGTTCAACCAGAAGACTTGATCCAATCACTACATATGTACCCAGTTTTCGTAGAAAATATTATCTAGTTGGTACTATTATTAGGGTGGTCATTTTTCATATACGATTTTTTTAATAAACGCGTAAAGAAAAATGACCAAAAATATAAAAATTGGTTATTTTCTCATAATTCCAAAAAATAATTTATAGCAACTTGAATTTTTTATAGAGTATGTATTTTACTAGTATAATTTCAAAAATTATTATATTATTATTTATGTACCTATACTTTTATATAAGTAATAAGTATAGGTACATTACTACAAAATTATTTTATCGAAAGAAATTATTTATCATTACTTTCAAATTCAATATATTTACCACCAGTATCCTTCATGACCAGTGAAGTGCTTCCAATTACTTCTGACTGGATTTTTTGAAATTTAAACTATATACAATTTTTATAATCACTTTAATTATTAAAATTGCTTTGGTTTGCATACGTCTATGTCCCAAATATTTTTAAACACAAGACCCTTTGTTTAAAAAAAAATCTGCAGGATATATCTATTTACCTTAATCGACTTATATATATATATATTATATATAAGTAAATTTCAATTCATTATTTAAAAAACTACGACTAATAAACTTTAGTAAACTATTTAATTATCTTAATATAAACTATCACGGTATCATAATAATTATGTAATATGTTTACACGTGTATACCTACTTCATTGGATTTCTAATTTCAGTTTTAAAAAGCCATTCTGATGTTTCATTATTAAAAATAACGTAGATTTTTCTTTTAAGCGCTTATTAAGTAGAATCTAAGACAATATCGAATTGAAATGACAAAACTTATATAATAATATGATTAGATCACTAAACGGTGTAAAATAATAGCCGTAAATACGTGCCTATAAAGTTTTTTTTAAGTTGGTACAAATATGTGGAAGGTTTTACATAAAAAATATGTCAATAAAACAAAGAAACATGTGTATTTCGTTTTTTCGAAATTTATAGTTTTTGTTCCCCAACAATTAAAAAGAACACTGCATACATTAATACATATTTATTTTGTACGACGATAATGATAATATTGATATTTAGCATATACGTTACCTATATATTATATATACTAACTACATAGGATAGGTACCTATTATTTTTCTGTCATGTAAATAGTGTAATAATTATACATATTATATAGCTATTAAACACACTGCGATGCCTATACTCGTGTTTATTATGTTTTAAATTTCAATTAAAATTATAATTTGAAATCAAGTAGTTAAAGAACAGCTAAAATGTCACTGCTACAAATTATTTGTATACTTATCCGGACATCGTTTATCACGAGTACACAGGACTTTGCACACAAATTAATGTATATTTATATTTTATTAAGGTGTCATTAGATAAATGTGAAGTATGATAATCATATCATCACTTGTCCTAATGTAATAATTATATGATGTAAACATAATATAACTGTATATGCATTTGTATATATATATACTATTATATGATTTTATACCAAATCCTAGTTGTGGATATCTGTCTGAGGGAGGATAATAGTAAAATCACCCTCAAAATGTTGTTTTGACCTTATTGAATACGATATAACAACTATTGAATGAAAAAAAATCTGATAAAGCTAATAATTAAAATAAATAGTACAATTGGATGATCTATTATTATAGTATAAGTAATCAAAAAGTCTCCTTCGCCACCTTTAACTACTGCAGTATTACTGTTTACATATATACACTATATAGGTAGTAGGTATACACAGATACTATCTCTTATATATTTTTTCCAACCTAAAGAAATTAATTTGTTATTTTAATTTTTAGACTATAAACTTTTAATAACCTTGAGGTCTTATACAATATAAAATATTATAAATTGATGATTGTGATTTGCGAGTTTACACTAGTTTACACAATATTGTATATCGCCTGCAGGTTATTGTGTACCTACGTTTTTCATGTTTCAAATGTTGGGTACGTTCAAATATTATTTCTGTCGATCGGAATTTATTGCCAGTTATCAAATCAATCCATTTATATCACAAATACCCACACGGTACAACTGACAAAAAATATGAATATATAATACTCACTTTTACGGATACACTTAATTAATGCTGTTTTGTACCTGAAATAATATAAAAATATTGATTTCCCGCTTCTTAATTAAATAATTATCTCACAAATTCTAAATCAAAAAACCGTTGAACGAATAGAATTATACGTTTTCCACCCATCAAGGGAATCAATAATATTTGCTATCGCGGTTTTTCATTTATTAACGTAGGTCTACATGTATCTATACAATATCGGAAATTATAGTCAGTCCTAAATCCGTGTAAGACGACGTGTTTATACAAGATTACACGGGGTTACGTGTAGTTGTAGAAGGTGTTTGCCATGCTGGAAGGATGTTAATTAATTCATTTAGTAATTGATAATATTGGTTAAAAGATCATGCAGAAATCAAAAGCCATTTTGCCGGTGTCAACAATAAATATTTATTTCGATTATTAACACGGCAAAAGGTAAAGAGTAAGTATGGATAATTATTAGTTATACATTAAACACATACATTATAAATTAAGTACATACCGTACATGATATAAATTGATTGTAAATTCGACATTATTGCCTATATATGATATTAATAAATATGAATATCATATATCAGAAGTCAAAATTCGAATATTATTATAAGAAAATAAAACACTAAGGACTATTACGTTTCTTGACCGATATGAGAAGCTTAAGTCAATTCCGGAACATTAAAATAAATTTATTTTCAAAATTCCAGAAACACTATTTTTCTGTTAATTATTATCTCGATTCTTGTGTACAAAAACTACATTACAGGACTGGAAGTTTCAAATCATTCTTAGATATGTTCCTTCAAATAAAAAATAAATTGTGTTCACTTTTTTCTGTGGTTCTAGATACTTGATTGAATAATCCATACATAAATTATTCAAAATGATATAGGTATAAACAAAATTGTATTTTTATTTGACTATTAGTGTACACTGTACACTCATAATATGAGATTATAACAAATTTAATTTAATTTATCTGTAAGTTACTCTAGCGTACAGTTTAACAGTGACTATTTAGGTCTTTATATAGCAACGAGTCCATCATACAATGTATATACGACGATTCTCAATTGGTATACCCAATACACAAACGACCAATTGATTTGTGATCATTGGATACAACAACGAGTCATCAATCAAATAGACAAATTGTGTATTACGTATTTTGTAAATAATATGCTAATTATTTTCAATATTAAATCTATCGATACGGATACTTCTCTTTAGACGCTGGAGATCTCACTAAATGGACTTTGTAATAATTCAGTTTTGAAACACATTTAGACTAGGGATTCCATACGTTTTATATTATACGGGATTATTCCCTATTTGAAGCAAGTGACCAAGTGTCCAAATATCTCGATAAAATTTTGGATATGTCACTTTTCTCCCATAATTTCAAGTACCTACCATTTTCATATTCATTTATAAATGTCAAATTGTATCATTATGGTAATTTAATTTTTAATCAATAATTAAACATGAAAATAAGAATACCTCTAAATGTTAATTTAAAAATTTTTAATATTGACTATTCTTTAAAATTCTATAAAATTATAGTCATTCTAAAATAATAATATAGTGAACAAAGTAAACTAGGCGGGTATACCGCGGTGTAAGGGATAAAATGCACTTTTAAATAAAACTCTCTGATAGAAAATTTCATCTAATTAGTACTTTAAAGAAGTAATTTTTCAATTTCCTGTAGTTTTCTTATATGTAAAGGAAAAGTTGGGTGAAAAATTGTTCGAAAACCAAAATCGATTTTGGATTGACGGTTGACTATAGTTTCCGCACAATCTAGGTATCCGGCAAACATTTTTCTAATTCTATATAAAAGTCACACAAAAATAATTATGAATTATATATTATTATATAATTGTATACTGTGTTATATTAATTTATTAAAATTGAAAAGTCTAATAAAAGTGTCCCGTATTTTTATTAATGAAATCTGGGATTGCTGATTTTAATATTATAGCACATATTAGTAGGTATACTAAGCCATATACATGGCTTAGTGCAGAGATGAAACTAAGTGGTTCTAATCGCGACGTTTCTTCCGGTTTTCGGCATCCCAACATCGTTATATTGTATACAAAATCTTCAGATAGATATAGTACCAGTGGCGTGATGATGGCATCTGGTTATTTTGGTGATAGATATTAAACAGATTTTCTCGGAAATAAACTTTTTTGAAAATTGAAATCATATAACGAAAAAAAAAGTGTGAAAAAAAGTTCACCACGCCACCGGTAGTAGGAAGTATACCACCGACCTAAATAATACTATATGATTCCGATTCTCGGTCATTTATCAATATATCAATTAATCGCGATTCTCGTTATTAATTAATTTTTATTATTATTATTATTATTATTATTGCTGTTGTTGGTGTAATGTAAGCGCCGTGCAACGCGCACTCCCGGTCGTTTTGTCGGCCGTAACGACCGCGCCGCGGAACGGGACGGGACGGCGGCGGCGATGGTCTCTAGGGGGATCCATCATCAAAATCTGAGCGCCAGCCGCCCGGGGGATGGGACTCCTCCGCGCGCTCGCCGCCGATTGCCGATACGGCCGCGGGCCTCCGGTCGAGCGAGCGTACATAACCCGAGGCGGCCGCCCGCCAACCCGCCCGATAATAATTAATTCATCACTCTCCCCTCCCCGGTACCCCTCTCGTCGGGCCGCGCGCCGGAACAGATTGGAGAGATCAAAATAATAATACAACCGACGCCGCCTCGTATATATATATATATATACCATGTACGTATATACGCATAAACATATATATATATACACGTATATATTATGTGCACATAGTTTATATATAATATACCCGCAGCGGCCCGTTTATGCGCCACTAATCATTATCATCATCGACTGCGGTTGCCTGCCTGAGATTTTCATCGGCGGGGCAGTCCCCCCCCCTTCCCCATCACCGATTGTCGCCGCCGACCGTCGCGCGCCCGAATACCGCATCCCTCGACGATCCGTCAAACACGTGCGTCGCGTATCCGCGCGCGCTGACCGACCGCCTTTGCGCGCCGCTTTAGCAAATAAACGAGACGGCCGTCGTCACTATATAATATAATAATATATAATATAGTATAATACGGCATGTAATACTTTGATGGTGCTCAATGATGCGATCGTAAACGAAACGGAGAGTATAGCGCAATAATTATAATAAATTATTGTGATATATTGCGCCGAAACGCCAGAAACGACGTGATATACGAGAGAAAATTATATGATATTATTATTATATCGGATGTTAACGGCAAAATGTATAGCCGATACCGAATCGGTTTCCGGGTCTAAATCGCAGTGTCCGAATTGGTTCCCGTTTTCAATCCAGTATTTAGCTCAGGTAGTGACCAGATAGTACGCACATACACACGAGTAAATTAAGTTTCTCGAATTTTAACAAAATTTATGTACTGTCATTTTATCACTGTTAAAGTTTTTCATCTCCCTTCCCGTTTGTACACACTCTACAATACTATATCATCTTATCTGATGTAATATCATTGAGCAATGAGCATAGATTATATGATAATATATAAAGGTAAATGAGTCTAAATGTATTGGACACATTGATTTTTAAAAATCATTTTTCACACGATATAGATTTTACGTATTATCTTTAAATGATTAATCGACCGAAAACAGTTAACATTTACAGTAACGGGAACCAATTCGGGTGATATTAGTGCGCGCGTGTAGGTCGAGTAGAATGTTGAAAACTTATTTTGTGTTTTATGGAAATCCCAGCATTTTATGAGTATATGCACCTATTCAATGATTATTATCAATTATTCATAATTTTAAATTCACATAGTCATCGTATGTGACTATGTTATCGTTTTATTACTACGATATATTTCGATTTTGAAAATAACCTAAACTATACCTACGTTGATAAAGGTAACATGATTTTTTTCATTTTCACGCCGAGTAATATACTGCAATTATTTACGACATTACATATTATCCAAGGGACGCTAGGTTTTGTGAGGCTATGTACAAAAATTGTTTTCAAAAAGAGGAAATGATCTAAAAAAAGTCATTCACCATTCACATACATTTTCCCTAAAATCATTCAAAATTTATTCCAAAAATATTTGGCCATGAACACGTACCCATTTTCCCCCTCCCCTTAAACCGGCACTGTATATAATACATTATATTTATTTATAATTTTAAACTTAACAAAAAAATTGCCCCCCAATATGTTATGATTTTCGGCTAAAAGTCATTTTTCTTTTCAAATAGGTAATCAATGTACCTATTCAAAATTTAATTCATAAGAGATAATATAATTATTTAAAAAAACATCATCTCATATACTCAAACTCAAATTTGGTTAGTATTGATTTAGAAGCCATATGCAATCATGCCGTTTGAAAAAAATAGATAATTATTGGCAAAAAAAAAAAACCGTTGGTATTATCTATACATCTTAATCTAACGTTTAGAGAAGTTAATGTGATAATATTAAAAAGTTAATACAAAAATTGTAATAGACAACCATTTTTTTGCTGGTCTCTTAACAGTCTAGGTACATTGATTAATACAGTAAATTATAATTAAATCCTGATATAAGATATTGGCAATTTATGTTCAAAGGTTTTTGTTGTAGAAAATAAAAATTTTCTCAATTTGATTGTTCCTAAATTTGATACTCATCTATGAAAATAATATTCCAAAAACTATCTTTACTGAAAATGAGATGTACAGCTGATATATTGATAATCGATATAAACATTATTCTAAAATTATTTATTTCTGTGTTTTATTTTTCTAAAAGCTTTCTGCTAATTCTTAGAAAATAATATGTTATTGAATATTATTTTTCTGAGAAAATATAAAGTTCTGGTTTTACCAAAAATCTGATTTTGCGTTTAGTTTACAATAGTAACCTTTTACGGCTATCGGGCCATATAATATATGAGAGCGTATATTATATTATTATAAGTTCATATTTGTTTTACAAGGCAGTATTTTTTTTTTTATTTATTTCTGTATACGCACAATACACATTTTTGAGTATAGACTTAATTGAGTATGAAAGTAGTCGGTAGGAGTATTGGAAGAGAAACTTTCTGATAAAAATTTATTTAAATAATTGGTAGATTAAAAACTTCATTTTTTAATTTTTCCATTAGTTCTCTTATGTGTATAAATGAAAACTACCTATCCAAGACAAATAATAAAAATGTGTATGTAAATCAAAAAATAATCAAACAAGATAATTGAAAACTACACCAAATATTTACTACCTATATAATACTACATTGGCATGGTAAAGACTTGTTAACCATTTTTAATTCATTTAAAAAAAAATTGTAATTGAATATTTTTTTATGCATGTATTTTTTGTGTAGAAAAAGTCAAGTAGGGGTCTCTGGGTAAAAAACTATCTGATATAAAATTTATTTTCTGAATGGACTTAAGTAAATTTTTGATTTTTTCATTAGATACTATTCTTTAGCGTAAAGGAAACTTGTTTTATAAACTGAAATATAATATACATTTTTTTTTAAAATCTAAAATAGTAATAGTACAATTTTGTAATACCTTATCCGATAAATGAAGGGAAAATAGACAAACTATTCACAAATATTTGTTTTTACTGTATAGTTATCAAATTTATCAATTTAGGTATCTATACATATATAATATAAACTAAAAAAAAATATTTCTTAGACAGGCTGCATATTTACCTTATATATCTACTGTGTGTAATTATATTTTATATTAATTATTCCATTATTAATGTCTTTTTGTCCATTGACCATCGATAACATGACTCACATATTCACCCAAGAATAGTCAAAATTTTAAAAGTTTATATTAATAATACTGTTCAAAGAACTTTAAAATGAAAATTTAAATTCTGAACAGTTGTATTACTTGCACACTCCAGATAATTTTAAAGATGTATTGTGCATAATATACATGTACTTACGTGAGTAATTTAACATTTAGTGAAAATGTATTATGTATAATATTATGTTTTTAAAATTTGTTATAATAAAAATATATATAATCAAAAAAAAAAAATATATATATATAATAAGAGATAGATACACATCAATAGAATGAATAATATAATATTTAATAATGATTAATTCTGCAGCTGAATTATTTAATAATAACCCGCAATAAATAGAATCCAATCACTAAATAATTACCTCCATTGTGTAAATACTAAATACCTATCGGCTATATCATTTATGGCAAAAATTAGTCATATTTACTAGATTTTTATATCTACATTAAATTGCATACTTGTAAAGTAGGCATTTAAATACTTTTTTTGTGTATTTGTATTTAAAGTCTTAATGTGAATTATACTTTAATACTTTTTTTATTGAAGTGTTTAAATATTTATTTGAAATAATTTTAAAAAGTATTTTTAACAAGTTTACCTATATGTTTGTTCATAAATTAAAATTTAAATATTGCTCTTTACATTATATTTGTTATCCTGTATACACTCCATATTATGGCATTTCGCTCTTCACGGAATCATACAACTATACCATGAATAGATATATTAAACGACTATACCTACAGGTTAGTTTTATTATATTTTTATTTTCAGCAGATCGTGCAAATTCAATGTCGTATAATTTACAATAATGAGTTATAAAATACTCATGTTATAAATTACAATTTATGACGTAATATCAAGACGTGTAATATTAACGTACTAATAAAATATTCATTTTTCTTCCATTTTACACGTAATGTTCCGAGTTAACGTTATTCCATAATATATTTTATAGGTATTACAGGATAGCATAAGAATATGTATAATATATAGGTAGGTAACAAAAAATAAGAAATTAATTTATAATTTATGTGATAATACATTCCTAACTTATCTATGCTTAACTACAGTTAATTAGAAAAAGAAATTTGCAACACGATTACACAAAGACACTGTAGCAATAAAATTATCATTATGGTGTTCCCATCCCACGAACACACCTGGTATTTGAAAGACCAATAGGTATTTTAATATTTTCTAAAATTTTATTTTTTTAATTGACGATAATATCATTATACACTACATACAATTATTTATTATTATTATTATATAGGTACGTTATACAATAAAAACTTTAATATTTCGTCACTAAATATATTTTGTATTTACCTAGGGACAAAACAATTTATAACAATCAGGGGCGTAACTAGCAGGGAGCAGGGGGATAACTCCCCCCCCCCAAGTTCCTTCAGTTGGCCAAATCGTATTGTCAGTCGGCTATTCATGTGTTATTTTTTTTTTACGAAATTGAGATACTTTCCCCCAAAAAAATTACTTCGCTACGTCCCTGATAACAATCATATGTTTAGTATGCACGTAGTTTAAACGTAGGTATAAATACACCACGGACTCGTTCTAAAAGAAAACATTTACAATTTTATTCAAACTGACGAGGAACTTTTAATTGATTTAAATTTTATAAATTCATAATTTGTTAAAAACTTCAATTCGCTTATAGTAGATATACCCGAATACCCACGAACGTAGAAAATTATATTGGTTTTACATGCATTTTAATTATGTTATCTTAAATCTACATAACTACAGTAAAATACTAAGAAAGTTCGTCGGAATTCTATTCTGATTAATTATTAATAACTTTTAGATTCTGAATGAAATTAATTTTTTTACAATGATATTTACTTTTTTCTGGGAGCAATTTTTCGTCCAGAAGGAGTCCTATCAATGTACTTATTGTTTTTTTATTACAGTTTTTTTTGAATTTATAAAATTTTATGGAAAATATTACTTTTTCCTTTATAATTTCTTTAAAACATCGTAAAAATGTGAAACGTAAAGTAAATATAAAGTACAATATTATCTAATGTCCTATAGATCCGTTTTTTGTTATGTGCATTAAATATTTTATGAATTTTAAAAAATTATAAATTAAATTAATATATTTTGGAAAATTAAAATATCGAAAAAGGCAAAATATGTTGCACTATATGTTACAACATATGGCACCAGATAATGTTTTATGTATTATGTTTTTTGTTTCATATTTCTAAGATGTTTGTAAGTCGTTGAAAATAGAATATAATATAATTATAAATAACAACCACTGTTTAATCCTGTCTGAGGACCGAATCCAAAACAACGAACCCATTTCTATCATCTGTATTTGGATGACAATTTTAAATGTATCTTTGAAACTGCTCAAATTTAACCGATATCAATATATAATTTATACACATATCAACCACACATGATTGATTTTTGTTTTACGCTTTTTTGGGGAAGTTAATTCAACAAAAAAGTTTACTTTTTTTGCTTTTATACGTTTTTTTAGATAACATTACGAGTAAAGCCCCCCCCCAAGATTTTAGAGCTAGTTGCATCACTGGCTATAACGACTGACTTTCCAATTAAATTCCTGACTTGACTTGCTTTGTGGGGGGGTACTCTGTCTCAAGCCTGAGCTTCTTCCAGAGGGTCGGATGTTTTAGGGAGTTGAGACGTGATGAGGGGGCGAATTTATGATGTTTAAATTCCAAATTAAACTGTGTACTTATGTGTATATTTTATATGGGTAGTATATATAATATTATAGTATACACATTTACCTGCCTATAATTAATATAGGTACCTCTATATATAGTTTTTCTTCGTACAACTCGAAAATGATTATTATTCGAACTTTCGGTTCGTCTTTTGAGCCAACATATTATAATAATGTAATATTATATAGTCTCGAGACCAATATAACGAACGAGATATTACGGAGAAACAAAAAGTTGTATGCGTATACTTGAAATGCAAATATTTGTTTAACATCAAACCCGCTCCCCCGCGCCCGCGAACGATTCAAAACTCTCCGTGCGTATAATATCGCGTACATATATATATACATAATATACATTATATACATTATACGGTAACTTACCGTACATTTTCTCCTTGCAATATACTTAAACCGCGCATAACGTGCACGGCAGATGCCCGCACAACAACAGCAACAGCAACAGCAACAGCAACAGCAACAGCAACAACAACAACAACAACAACAACAACAACGTGATTTGTAATAATTATTATGATATTTGAGTTTAAAAGATAATTAAAAATAAAAATAAAAATTAAAGTCTGGTACCTATACCGTATATAGCGTTATTAACGAATGATCGCGGGGGTAGGGAGGGGCTGAGGGGCTGCAGGTGCTCCTCGGAACTCGACGCGTATATTCGCAGTGAAATTATATTATACGTGATGTCGTGTGTGTGCATATCCATTGACCGGAACCTCCGACCACTCGCACGTCCGCGACATATGGGCTGCCGGTGTCCGAGCGCGCGATATTAAACGAAAATCATCGTGACTCGTAACAATTATTATGGAAAAATTAAAAAGTCAACGACGTGTCAAGTCCGCTCCCGAAAGGTCGGCGGTGCCGGGAAGACCGCCGTTACACGTGTTCCGACTGTGAATTCGCATGACGTTTATACAATAATGTTGTTGTATACACACGAAACACGAATAATATATCACACACCCAAACGGGGTACACTATATTATATACCTAAGCCTAATAGGTGTATGTACCTATATATTATATGGACTTGTACTATAAATTATAATCGTGTTATAAATTATTTATTATTTGTGTACTGCGAGTCACCGGAGTTACTGTACGATTCTATGTAGTTCGGGGCAGGGACGTAACGAGTAATGGTGAGCGGGCGGAAATTTGCTCCCAAAGTTTTTTCAATCGGCCAAATCGGATTGTCAGTCGGGCTATAAAAAAAAAAAAAAAAAAATTTAAAAAAAACAGAAAGAAGTTTTAATAAACTATTTTTCCCCCGTAGTTAAGAAGACCATTTTTTTCTTTTTTTTTTTGCTCATTACAAAAAAGAATCTCGATTTTGGGAAAAAAACGGAAAACTAAAATTACTTCTCTATGCCCATGGTTCTGAGCAAATTTGTACAGAAATTCGATGGTGCAAAACACGGTGAAAATCAGGTTCAAAGCCATAGGCTGAGATATCCTGTTCAATATTAGAGAGGGAGGTTTTGAAAACATTACAGCGAATAAGCAAAAAAATGAGAAAAAGTTATTCAGAAAAATCGATTTCAAAACGGCAAATAATCATAGATTATAGTGATTTTTCCCATTTACAATAAAATATACTAAATAATATAATATACGTGATGCGATACATATTTAAAATATAGTATTAGAACATTTTTTTTTTTACATGCTCAAAACCACTAATTAATTATTAAGGCTAATCGCCCCCATCATCACTTATGTTCAGAGCACCAATATTTCATTCAAACTAGACACATACGAAATATACGTATAATGCAAACATTATGATGCTCGTAAATGTCTGCTGAACGTTTAACATCCATCGGTACATTTGCACTTTTTTAGCATCATTGTATGTCAAAAAATTCGACTATAATCATAAAATATTTATAATGTAGGTACCTATTATTCGATTAAAATGTAAACTAAAACATCATAACCCTATAGTTGCAACAGGTTACCCAAGGGATAGTCCACTAATATCCTGTGTAGGAGTCCTATCAAGAACTCCCACAGGACATCTTGAGGTGTCCCAACGATATTTCTAAAATATTATATATCTCAATACTGTCCCATTACAGTCATATCCTACGATTATGTAGGAATCCCGTTGAGGACTCCCAAAAGATACCTCAAGGTGTCTTGACTATACATTTTTTAAATATTAGATTTCCAACTACTGTCCCATTACAGTACTGTCAAACATGTGTCCGAGATGAAATTCCATCACGTATTCTCAGTGCCAGATCAACATAATTTGTCTCCCGGGCCAAAATAATTATAACGCTCTTTTTAAATTTGAATAAGAGCAAAAAAAAAAAGGTCATTCTTCAATTTCTACCAAAATTTCTATTAAAAATTAAAAATGTTAAATGGGACTCCACTTCCAAAAGCGAGACAAAGAACTTAAATATTTTTACATTTTGCGCCCCACCATAATGATGCCCGGGGTAAGTGCCCCGTTTTGTCCCCCCCCCTAGATCCGGCACTGGGTATTCTATTTACTACTTGTGTACTCATATTTTACTTATACTTATTACTTAGCACTAATCTATTATAATATACTTGCAAAATTATAATATTATCAAAATATTTGTTAATGAGTACAAGAAAATATTTTATTATGATTAATGCAAAATATCCCAAATTTAAACTTTCGTAAATAATTTTGAAATATACTAAAAATATTGGTAAAATATATTTGTATTTCTGTAAAGAAGGTTTTGTGTAATTGAGGGTATACATAAATTCCCGTGAAATTTTATACGATAATATAGGTATGACGATGGGGGAAAATTTTTGAATCGCCAATACAAATTTAATAGTCAGATCGGACTCGGACTGTTGTCAATGTGTGTTATAAAGTTAAACAAAAGTAGTTCGATCCCACGTTCCGAACATAGCAATTTTTTTAGTAATTTTCAATCATTTCCAGCTGTGAGGTGAAAAATCTAATGTCATGTTAGACCCTTGCGGCCCCTCTCATTCGTGGGATTGACTTTTTTTAAAAGTTGTAAGTATAATAAAAAAAAAATGAACGCTTAAATGGGACACTTGTGGGTTAGTACATAAACTTCATATAATTCCCCATCTAGGACTCATGTTGGTATCCTAACCTGAACTCCTAATTGGGTGCCCGTGCAGCGTGCATTTAAAGACCAGAGGTACAGCACAGAGACTCCCTAGAGAGTCCCTATTCTCCCATTGAGGACTCCTATAAGTATCTTCTAGGACACCCTACTAGAGAAGTGAACCACTACGGTTATTCAGAAACTATATAATATTATATTATAATTTTTAAAATAAAATACATTCGTTTTCGTATTGTAAGAATTAGATAAGTTATTTGATTAGATTTCGTTACTAGAACACATCGTTATATTACAATGTAGTTAATAAATTTGAAGTATCATAACTATCATATTTTAAGCCGTTAATCGTTATCCCGTAAAAAATTTGAAAATATACACACAATAATAACATAATGGTAATGATTGGGACTTGGAAGTATAAAACATATTAATTATAACAATAATTTACCCCTGTAACAACTATTCCCGTTCTCTCCTACATTATACATTTTATATTCGAAAATATGTTTTGGTAGATATAGTATAGATAGAATAAATTATAATTGAAAGCAGAAACAAACAATTCAATTGAAAAATAATTCAGAGATAATATAAAATTAATTACATCTGTATGTATATCGCAATAAATATTTAAATTAGGGGTGGAAGTACTTCGTTCATTGGGTAGAATACAATTGGTGGATATATTGAATTTGGCAGCAATGATAAATTATTTCTTTCTAAAAAAATGATTCTGAGCGAAGCTTCAATGGATATACCTACTTGACAATTACTATAGATTATCCTAATAATATAAAATAATATTATAATATTATATAATATAATAAAAAAAGTGCAAACATTTATTTGGATGTAAAGGAACTCAAACCGAGAACACCACGCATAAAAACAAAATTAGCTGCCATTAGACTACTTACAAATGCTGAGAAATTTAGAAAAAGAAAGCTACTAAAAGAACATAGTAAAATAGGTAAATTTCAATTTAATGTAACTTTAAAACTAAGTCCGACCACCAAATGCCTGCCTTCATAATGTACTTACATACGTATTGGTGAAAATTTCAAGATTATAGATCTATTATTTCCTGCCAAAATAAATATATTTTTGATAAAAACTAATTGGCTATTAAAAATTATTGTACCGACCGATTTTTAATTTTTTCTGTTTAGCTAGAATGGCGTACTTTTAACACGTATTAAATTTTCAAGCCTTAAAAACTAAAATCAAGCCTATTATGAATTTAACGTCTCAAATTTGAATAATTTTTTTGTTTTATGTTTTAATTGTCTTTTCAAAATGTCTTTTGTTCTAATTCAATATTGTCATGGTTTTTAATTGATTATCAACTATGTGTTACTTTTATACATTTATCTAATGATAATTATGATAAATTAAATGTTTCAGCATTAATTTATATTATTTTAATTTTCAAATGATGTACTGACAAAAAAAAAAATCAATCATCAAACTTTAAAAACGCTCTCCTGAAAAATGTATAAATCAGACATAAGAAATTTATGTTCTTATCCCATGATATATGTTAATATTTGTATTATGTACCTAACTGCTAATTTAAAAAAAAAAATTTTTTATAAAATTGGCAATTAAAATACAAAGATTTGAAAAAATATTACTAGTGGAGTCGTATATTAGGTACTTTTGATTATATAAAAATATTTACTTTTAGACTTTAGTGATGTTTCTACCAAATGTATTAATGAAGTCATGATAATATAATATGGTATAGGTACAAGTTATATACCATAACTTACTTGTGTATATTATTGCAATATTTGATTTATCTATACACTAAAATTTGTGTTTTTGACGATAATAATTATTTTCAAACAAAACTACAGAGTAGCGATAGATATTAGAGAAATCAATAGGTTATTTTAGAATTATTTACTGGTTATATTGATAGAATCGATATATTATAACCTCTTAACCACCACTACCATAATTTCCGCCGGGTTTTGCAACCCGTCGTTTTATATCGCAACAATCATATTATACGTATATTTATTAGAGGTGTTAAATTATTTTTATAATTAATAATGTATGTCATAGAAAAAAAAAAAAAACGATGAGAAATTATTTATTTAATTATTCAATTAATTTTCACGCAAATTTTTCAAAGCCCAAAAATAAAAGTAATGATTGTATAAATAATTTTATATAGATAATAGGTAATTAAACAAATACATAGAATATTAATAGTATAACTTTTAATGAATTTTAATAAAAGAAGTTAGCATTCTCCTTTACTTAACGCATCATTTGGTCCAGAGGGTAGTTGTGAACGTAATTAGTTCCACGGATAAGAACAATAAAAGGAACATGGAATCGTGTAAAAGGAGAAGGAACTTTGGATATAATTGAGAAATAGTATAGGAAAAACCATCAGTCACTTTCCACAGAAACGTCAAGTTACGAAATTAGACGTACTATCAGATTTAATTTGGTTATAACTATAATAGGTATACTGTATATCTAGGACAATATTACTTTTATTTCGGTTCACTATTGCAACCTACAAAGCACTATTTAAACGAAATATAGGAAATTATTCAGTACGATAAAAAAATAATTATTCAAAACGTTCAAAACCACATTATAAATCTATAATAGAATGCTTAATAATATATTATTTAAAGTATGCTATTGCGTGTAAGCACGAAAAGCCATTATTAGGAGGGAAATAAAAAATTCAAACGGGATAGACCATTGCAAAAGACATGGGTTTCGCGCGGAAGAACTAATTTTCTAAAAATTTTACTAAAACACTATTTTACTTTTTGACGGTATGTTTAAGAATAAATGTATATACATATTTTTTTTTTTTTTGTTGTTTTTGACGACTGCAGGAATACGGCGACCACACAGTCGGTCAATACGGTGGTGTGTAAAAACAATAAATACCGCCGCGTGCGCATTTGTCGTTTTATAATATAATAATATAATATCATCCCCTAAATATCGTTCTTTTATTATTACATACATACACACACATACATATGTATATATATATATATTAATATATATGCTCTAAGGGTGAGACCGCCGCCCCCGTCGTTCCATCAATTGCCGGATATTTCGAGTGGTCTCCCCGGCGGTGGCTGTTTATTATTATTATTATTATTCTTTTTTTTTGTTTTTTAACCACCAACGTAACCGCATGTGTCTCTTTTCAGGGTTGCCCATACGTATACACGCTCGTCCTTATATACACTCACTCATTCACTGACTCACACATATCCCAGAAACAAAAAAAGCATATCCGTACACACACATAACACTTACATACCTAATATAATATACATTCAAAAACACACTTATACGTAGACACATTATACAAACACACGTATCGATATATATATATATATATATGTAGACGGATATATACGTGCGAGCATTATCGGGTCGCACGGTCGCGGGAAACGACTATATATTATACAGCGCGGTTTATTATAATTTATATCTACCCATTTAACCTAACCCTGTTTTTTTTTCTCCGTACGTTTTTTTTTCCTTTCCACGAAATGTTTGAACAACGACGACGTCGTATAGGTTAGGTTACGTGCGGCGACAAGTAGTGGCTGTGAGAACGTGCGTATGTAGATATATACCTGTACCGCCACCGCCGCCACTGACAATCTCTTCTTTTTGTCTTTACCCGCGGGACCGCCGCCTTCACCTGCCCCCGAAAATCCATCCCGTCGGCCATCGCCGGCACTGCACCTTATCCGCACAACAACCAATACCGCCTCGCCGATACGACGACGAGGCACTTTGTTTGTTCGCCATGCGATCATGATATTTCCTGTTTACCGGTGGATTTCGAGGTTTTTTTTTTTTCGAAACTATTATATTAGTGTGTCGTATCCATATATATATAGGTAGGTAAGGTACCTATATAAGTATATACATATGTGTGTGTGTGTGATGACGATGATGAACATCACTCTATATATGCGAGCCGCCGCCTCGTAGTTTTGTTGACAAAACGGCGGCCCCGTGTGAGGTCTACAGCAGCGACCACTCCTATAATATATCGGCGGCCCCGGCGGTTACACCGTAGGTACGAAAATGATGGCGCGCATGTGTTTGTGCGTAAACGACCGGACGAGGGTTTTCTCTTTCTGGGGACGCCGTTCCCCCCCCCTTTTATATATGTCGAATGACGGGTACGTGATGGACATGTATATATAGGTGATGGCATATAATACATATGCGTTTACCGTGACTATAAAATGCTGAATACGGTGTATAATATTATACATAGTTGAAATCCAATAATAATAATAATAATAATAATAATAATAACAATAATATACATCATCGTGTAATGCGCTTATCTCGGACGTCCGTAGTGTATTATTCGTATTACATAATAATATTACGCTAATGCATACGGGGCGTCCTGTTGTCGTGCGCTCTACGGGTATTTGTATATTTGCATTTCATATCTATAAACGCGGGCGCTGCGCCGGCGAGTTTTGCCGGTGATAGCGATAAAACCGCCGCGCCGCTACACACGGCACCAGCCGCCGCGCATTCCTTTTTCCCCGCGGGGTGCGGCGAAGAAGAGATGGTATTATAATATAGCTATAGTTAGGTAAAATACGGATCGCGAAAGTTTAAAACGCCACCGGCTGCTGTACCGTTTGGCAATACGTCCTTTATACCCCAGGACTGCGCCCCCTCCCTACCCAATACACACACGTAAAGGATATCAGGATGTGGTGTGTCGTGCAATCAGAGCAGGATATTGTATATAGTACATAGTCGTACAGTGATTTATATATATATATGATTCCGAAAGTTTTTTTTTTTTGGTTTGTTTGTTTGTACGGAATAGAAATCCGAACGGTATTCAACCAAACATCACTAAATTTTCAATGTATATATATATATGTACTTCGTTCTCTGGGACAGGTTTAAGTAACATTTTGAAAAAAATCCGTGAAAGGAAGTAATCAGTAAAAAAACTTTTTCAAGCAGAAAAACGAGTATAATTTTTCTAATGACTTACCGTACGGATACCAGTTAATTGTATATATAGTAATTATACCTAAAAAATATTTATATTTTTAGCATTTTTGGTTACTTTAGAAATATGTCTTAATTACAGTAATAATAACAATATTTGATTATAACCTATATTAAAGAATGGAAAATGGATACAAACATTGAAATACCAACCGAAACCGGGTATTCTGGCTAGTAATATATATATATACAAAATATATGCGCAAATATTATGAGCAAAAACCAGACGTTGCAAATATAAACTTTCCGAGGTCTGTCGAAAGTATAATATACCAACCAAGTATAATATCTACATAATAATTTCTTCAGACCACAATAAATAAATTCAATATTATGACGAATTTTTATTTTTACTAAAACGTATTTGAATTTCGATTATAGCTGGCTCATAATATATTCATACATAAAATTTTTAAATATATATAATTATTTTGAAAAAAAAAAAAACCAATAAGATATTTGACTAAAATATTGATTTAGATTAGGTTTACAAATATATTCAGTATTTCATTTGAATTTTTTATAAAAATACATGTAAAATTATAACATACAATAAAAGGAAAAAGTCCTACATATAGGCACAGACTTTTTTTATTTTAGCAATGTTATTTAAATATTTTGATTGGCTTTTTTACAAATAATAAATTTTTATCACTTCTTGGTTTTGCCAATTACCTTTCTTGTATGAAATACTTTTTTTAAAATTAGCAGGGCCGGCGAAAGGGCAAAGCAACCGAAGCATTTGCTTAAGGCCCCACGACATATGAACTATGAAAGCTTTAAACATATATCTATTATATTGAGAAGAAAAAAATTATATTTTTTTATATTGTTTTTCACCGCGATATAGGATCTCGAAAAATGAATTTGCTCCTCAATTCGTAACGCCATCCCTGAAAATTAAACTAATTTCATGATTTATATTCCCAACGATCGCCCCAGTAAGCCTTTATAAACTAAAAGTAGGCAACTGATCTCTTTACTCCCCCCCTCTCAAATGTTAACCAATATAGTCCACATTCCACTAAGAATGTAAAAAATGAATAGTCAAAATTTCAAAATAATTCATCACTTCCAATATGTGTTTTTAGCTACATTCACATCTATGGCCCGCTATGAATATTTTTTTTTAGATACGGCCCTCATTCCAAAAATTTTGGCCATTGCTGTTGTATAGTACTCTACAGTAGACAAAATAATTCAAATAGCCAAATGGCTAATACTACTATGTATGATATTAAAAAAAAAATAGCTTAAGAAATAGAGAGTTTGAGTTTCGAAGGTATTATGCTTCGTTTTCACCAATAATGAGACAATCATTTTACAATTTATAAAAAATTATTCACAAATAAACTGTATACAAATAACTGTATAATGTATACTTACAGTGTAATTCATAAAACTAAATTCTATGAGGTTTTTATATTAGTTTAACAAATTCATTCTAGTTGGTACTTTAAAGTAATCATAAAGAAGAAAGGAAAACCACCAAAAATAATTAAAAATATTATAAATATTGGAACATTATAGTGCCTGTTGAAACATTAAATTTACACTAATTATTTACTATAGCACTTATTGACGTGTTTAAAACATTTTTGACTATTTTTCAGTCATATTTTTATAAAGTTGATTTTTTACGTACATAGTATATTGTATATAAATTTGGATAAGAGTCGTGTACGATTATTCAGTTAAAAATCTTTCTTATAGAAATTTTATTGTAATTGATATTTTAAAAAGGTAGGTAAATTTAGTACTTTTCTTTAGCACACTTATATGAAAACTAACAAAAATGATTGAAAATTTTAATAAATCGGAAAATAATACCACTCCGAGCTTCACTATATACATCGTTTTATAGAAAGAAATGATTTATTATTTTAAATGATAAATTTAATACACCCACTACTATTATATCGTTCTATTGTATCCTATCTGACAATCAAAATGCTTTTACCAGGTCCACTGGCTGTCTTTTCTATATTATATTTCTAAAATAATACAATTTATAATGGCTTAAGTTTATTCTCCGATAAGAAATATTAATATACCTAATGATAAAACTATATTTTATTTTATTATTTATAATATTATCTCAAAATGTTCAAAAACTGTTTTTTTTTTATTAGCTCTCAGAATATAATATTTTCCAACATTCATTAGAATATGTTAATATAATATAGACTGATAATATTGATACAGTATTTGTATTGTCGTGTTATCTCGCTTTGTACAAGACGTTTGTATTTTGTATTTACGGGCCAAAGGTCAGAGTACGCTTGATCGCAAACTGCGTCATTCATATAAGTACCTTTAAAGGTATATAATAAAAGAACTAATATTATTTGTTGTAAAAATTATTTATAATACATATTTTAAATCGAAGAAATAAAATAGCCGATCAAAAGCGTCTCTTGAATATAAAAATTTATTAATGTAACTATTAATATTAGATACGATCATTGAAATTAGGGATCGATTCAAACCTTTCGAACTTCCTCCACTAACCCTGTCTTATTTATATCAATACATTATAATATAATAAATATATATTAAAAATATATTTTTGTAAATAGGTAGGTATATATTATATTTATGTTTATAACACATGTTTGTTTTTGGTTGAATACACGTACTTTCTATAATTTAGAAAGTGAATACCTATATCCGTGTGGCCTCGTATATCCTCTACGCATTCAATCATCAGTTACAATTGATTGACTCAATTGATTTTGTTGGAACTAAAATATAAATAATGCCCATAACGTGCCTGTTTTGAAATTTTAGATATTCTTGAGATTATGATTCACAGAGTTTCTTGGAAAGTTCAAGTATAAATTGTAACAATATTCTGTGTAGACGAGGTTTAAGAAAGGTCCGTTCGTTCGGCATAAATCTTGGCAACACAAACCCTCTTAATGTTCAAATATATATATACATATATGTTTTAGTTAGGATATAGTTTATTGGTAGCCAACCATGTCACATGCTTGTACATAATAATTTCTATATTATATACATTTTTGAAACAGACTCTTCAGGTTCGTTTAGTATAGACAATGTAGGTACTATTCCATAAAAAATTATTATTAACAAAATGTATAACACATTTATTTAATATAAAATTGTACAATCAATATTTTGACTTGAGATTTAAAAAAATAAATAAACATTGAAATAAAATTATCGTCATAAATTTTAAAACCATAAAAGTAGTAACAGTGAGATACATAATACATGTAACTATAATACCTAGCTATTACCTAATATACATAACCATCACATAGGTATTAATAGGTGCCTACTTGGGAAAATTAAGAGTGATTATTTAAAAACTGGAAGGACTAATAACCCTTTATTGAGTTCCCCCTATTTTCACTCATATACATTTGATGACAAATCTCTAAATATTGCAATGGGTATTTAATTATTACTTATATCCGTTGTGTGTGCGACGACGCATATAATATTCGTAATTGATCCGCAACACGCAGTATTGTATATAATACACGTACCTCTACACATAATAGAAGTATTATATATAGGGGAACGGACCGACTAACTCGTTTATAACTCTTGATGAATTTCGTTTCGCACGGCATAGAATAAAAGGATTTTAAACAAAATTATTCATCGAAATCGACCTTTCCTGTCGTCATAGGCGACGGCCACTGACCAGTGAAAATAGTGCACTAGGAAAAATAAAATGTTGCCCTCCCTAAAATAAAAAGAGCTATAAACTTACGCATATTTTAAGGTAGAGAAACTAAATTTGTGTTTACTTATTTTATACTTATATTAAAAGTATAATTAATAAAGATAATGTTACAGAAAATCGAAAATTTCTAAACGACGGGGCATAAATAACTCTTTGACAATGAACCATTATTGTATAATTATAATATAATATATAATAATATATAAATTAATTGTTTATAATTATATAACTATTAATGAAATAAAAATATTGGAAATTATATTTTATATTCAAAAATATGATATCGAGGACATAGTTGTATAGAATATAGAGTACATATTTGTTTTCATTTGGGATTTAAAAATAAAATCCTTCGATGATGACACTAATTTGTCAATACAATACATGGTTGATGTCGAATTCTGAAACTTTACTTGACATTATCTATTAAGGATGTCTATCGTTGTATTACTATATTATATAGGCGCGCACTAATTTTCTTTGGCTACAGGAAGGATATAGAATTTATCAAATCCCAGTCATATATACTTACCAATACATAAATATTGAAAAAAAAAAAACAAATATTTTTAAAGTTCAGTTTCATATACTTATAGCCAAAAGAAAGAAATACGGTAAAAATAACAATTCTAATAATTTACCATATAATATCATATTTAACGTATTATATTACCTACACTGTACATATTTATACAAGGTGTATTATTATGAAAATTTGAAAATTTCTCATATCGATCATATTTTCCAATATGTATCAAATCTCCATCGTATATATTTAGGTAAAATATATAATATATAACAAATCTCAAACGCCTCCAACTATTGCTGGCGAAATGGGGGGGGGGGAGGGGAACCAGGCACATGCCCCAGGGCCTCGCAAAAATATTTCAGGGACGCCTACACGATTTTTCCGAAAACCTCGCAAAACCGGCTCTGCCTCCCCCCCCCACCCACAACTAGAGAATACGCCTCAAAATTTGAGAATCACTGTTCCGTAAACGAACGTTATGTAAAATAACAAAATTTCGTGTACCGTAATTTGTTTTTCGCGTGTCCGTCGGCACAATAAACGTCATTTAATTTATTCAAGCACGGACGGCCGACGGCGATGAAAATGTAACACGGTCGTTATTCCGCCGTAAGCCGCGCGTGACGACACTACACACGACGATGCGTATTCGACGGTTTTGCGCTGTCGCCGCTGGCGCGGCGTACGGCTCCGCATATTTGTTTAACGAGATTGCCACCGGCCTGCCGGCCATCCGTTGTCGGACGAATAAAAAAAAAAAAAAAAGGGTTAGCTATGGGCTTTTTTTCCATTACATCCGGGATCCGTCGTCGTCGCCGTAACGCCGTATCGGCCGTTCCCGCCACCTAGCACATGCTCGTGGGATCGCCGCCGCGGTGGTGTTATTTTAACGCAATCGCGATCGTCCGCGGCCGGCCGTCGGGTGCGCACGCGCCCGCACCACCGCGTCGGATTACAGTCGTTTAACCGTCGTCGTCTGATTATTATTACTGTGCGCGTGGCGGCGGCCTCTGTGAAATCCGATTCGTTAGGTACCATATTATAATATTGTAATATCGTCCCTCGCCCGCACACCCCAACGAACGGACGAAATGAAAAAAAAAAATAATAAAAAAATGAACGTATTAATATTTCGATCATCGATTATTATCGATGACTTTTCCGAAACACGGCCGGCAGGTAACAGCCGCCCCGGAAACGGATAATCGACACTATTTAGGCCGTACTAGGCACCTATTTGGTTTTCGAACGTATAGGCGAATCACTCTAAATTCAAATTTACCCCATCGATTTGTTTGTACGCCGAACACGAACTTACAAAGTTCTATCACGCGTACGCTGTGTAAATAATTTAGGCTTGAGGCATATGCCTCTCTGCCCACCTACCCATTTTAATCGATTTGCGATCGTGTTTTTTATTAGTGGTGGGTCGAACTAAAAATTTAGGTTTTAAACTGTACCCGAACCGAAACATTAAGAGGATTAGTATGGAATACCCAACCATCGAGTTTAGTGTCGAACCCAAACCCGAACTCTCAAAGCCATATCTCAGATAGAAATTTGAATGTATAAATCAGGACTTAAAACCAGTAACTGGGTTTTCCCGAAAACCGGTTAAAAATCTCCTTTTTGAGAACCGAAAACCGCTTTCGGTTCTTATTTTTAAATCTAAGAAGTAGTCATCAGTAACCGGTAACCGAAAGTTACCGGAAGTTAGTTAAATTTACTGGTAATCGTTTTATGTCATTACCGGTAATTATAACGGAACCAATGGCCTATGTTGAAAGGAGCAAAAAAAAAATAAATAAACCACTAACCCTTTTCTAAGGTGCAAAAAAAATCATTATTTATGTATCTATTATTATATTATTAATATTATTTGTTTTGTTCATCATGTCTATCATTTTTACTTAATATTTTCACTTATAACAATTTAATCTTTATTCTATAATACCTTATACCTATATTGAGTGTCTTATATATAAAACGCCAACTATTTTAAGCTGATTTTTCCATAATAAAAACTTCTTATAAAAATTTAATTTCCTGGCTTGTTTTCATCGCCACTCGACGCTTGTTTACCGTTACCGTTTTCAAACTCTTTTCCGGTCGTTTTGAAATTTTTACGCCTTTCGTTCTCCTGCGTTTTCGATTTTTCTCCGAGCTTTAGAAAAAACTAAATTTAAGATAACAAAAAATTTAAAAATAAACATCAATGTTATTTATTATTATTTTTTTCTATTTACCGCAAATTGTAATTTTATTCTGTGTACTAAACGTGAAGTATATAGATTAATCATCTAATTGACTTATTGGAGATAGTTAAAAGCATAGAGTAAGATAGAGGCGGTGTTAGCATACAAACTTGAAGTCTTTATACTGCCTCTTGGGAAGTATTATCAATTTTAAGGATTCAAAATATTGTACACATATTTATGACACAATATAAAATAATAGTATATAATAACTGCTTTGTGTTTACGTTTTTAAATAATTTCATATTCTGTGAATAGACCTACTAATTATATTATACTATATGTTCTATATTAATAAAATAATAAGTACTTTTATAATTAATGTAATAAATGTATGTAGATAACTAAAATACACAAAAACTATTAAATACGAAGAAAAGTGATTTCACTATGTTTTGCAATTTATAATTTTTAACCTTAGTTCCTATAGGTTCTTCTTCTCCTTCGCTAGCTCTCTCTCTCTTTCTTGACTAATTAGAGTCGACTTAGGTACTTTTTGTAAAAATAATTTAAATAGTACCTATATAGCATAGTGCTGAACAATAATAAAAATAATAATTTAAAAAAAATCTGGAAATAAAATACAACTGTAATTGGTAATTTATATATTATTGTTTAAACGATATATCTTATATACATATAAAAATAAATATTTAAATATTTTGAAATATTATTTCTGGTTCTACAAGACACTAAACAACAGCTCGGCATTTTGAATAAGTAAAAATTAACAGAAACAAAAATCAAAAGAATAAATAGTTTGAAATTATAACAGAACAGTCAAGAGACTTCGTAATTGTGGTTATCTTGTCCAGTGCATTAAAGTTATCAATCTATAGAATATATACAGTGTGATCTAGCAGATAAGTAATGCGTAATGTCTCTTGGCATGGTTTGCCAACTTATCCGTGTTGAACTTCAAATGACTACCCAGTCAATCTAGGGAACGCCACCTCTATATTACTCTATTATTTAAAAGTATGGACATAGGTATGTATATAGGTTAGGTACGTACAAAGTTTATAGATTATATACGAAGCTCATCAGACAGGGCCATCTCAAAGAAAGATTTTTTTGTGATGGGGGGAGGGGGGTCAATATGTGAAAAAAATTAATAAAAAATACTTAAAATAAACGAAAGAAAAAAAAGTTATAACCTTTTTTTCATTTTTGTCGACTAAAATCCTAATAATTTATAATTTTCCTACTTAAAATTCCAAAAAATACTTCATTGCTACATAATTTTCCGACAAAATTCCAAAATACTTCAATCAAAACGTGAATAAACAAAAAGAAGCTATCGACTTTTTCTACTATTCGCCAACTGAACTTCAATTTGCTGATTGCTTTCCAAAATTAGGAGGGCGTGGGAAACCCCCCCCCCTTCGAGACGGCTTTGATATCAGGTATTTACCATTATGTACCATATGTACATTAGTTCATAGGTAAAAGAAATATTGAAGTGAAAAAATCGTTGTTTACAACTATTATTTTATAATTATTATGAATTCTTTATAACTGTGTTATTTTCGATCACAACGAGGCTTACTTTATCATAAGATTTATTTTACAAATAATTTTAATAATCTAACAAATATTCTGGAAGAGGAATGTAGAGATCAAAAAGTTGGATGACGAATTGTCATAAATATTATAAAGGTTTGTCAAAAGCCTATTTAAATGGTAATGAACTGTTTTTAAAAGTTAGAAGCGGCTTATAACCGGAAACCGGTTATGAGAAGTAGAAAGTGGTTTTAAACTAAGAAACGGTTATCCTAAAATTTAGGAAGTGGTTATCCTAAAATTTAGAAAGTAGTTACCCTAAAAATTAGGAAGCAGTTTTTAAACGAGAAGCAGTAACCACTTATTTTTTAATATTCAAACAATCATTTATCGATATATAGGTATGTAATTAAAAAACCACTAAATACCGGTTACCGGTTCTCAAAATTTCCCCTTAAGCCCCCCTCCCCCCATAAAATCACGAAATCTTCAAGTGAAATAATTAGTACGTTATTTGTACATATTTGTACGGCCAAATTCAGTATTTGTGTTAACTCGGTTGAAGAGTTATAAGCAAAATTCTCTGGGCAAGCTGGCATTTATATTTAGTACATCAGCGGTAACATTATTTTTATTTTTATTATTTATTAATTTAAATTATATCGTATATTGCAATATTTGGTGTAAATTGTAAGTCTGTACGACTATTATTTTTGGAATTACGAGAAAATAATTATATACTTGATTTTGAAGAATAATTATTTTTCCATTTTTACGTAACTGTCGAGATACAATGAGGACTACTCGTTATACTCGGTGAATATTTCATTTTTTTAAATAATTTATGCATATTGCATAGTTATAATGTATCTATAGATATAATCAGTAGTTGAATTGAGTGAACTGAGTATCTCTTCTATTTTTAATCTACTTGAGCGTATAGGTACTTCTACTTTTTTTCAAAGGGAAATATAAGGAATGGTATTTGATTTTTCACTTTTATTTAGAAAAATATATTTTACTTCACTATGCTTCAAATTATAAGAAAATAAAATATATAAATATTAGTTTATCTTATTTTGTAATAATAATTTGTAAAATGCATTTATTATGAAAAAGGAAAATATAACAAAACCTGAATAAATAAACTGTATCAAAGAATGTCCATATCGCTGTATAGAATGCAATTTTTAGAGTATAAATTATTAGTAGTTACTTATTTACTTGACGATCTGTTGATGTGATTTTACAAATCGAGTTCCAACAAAATAGTTTAACTTCTCATCTTTTAATTATGTAGGTAGGCATATTTAAATCGGACCAAGTTTGCTCACTTGGACAGTTTTATTCAAAAATATCTCCTGATTTGCTACGGAACCTCACGTCAAGTCAGGGGCGTATTGAGGGTTGGCCATTTTGATGGAGCGGCACATCGATTATTGGCATTTGGAACTTTGTATTATATAAATATATATAGTAAATAGTAATTATACAAGTATTATGCGATTTCATTTTACAATATTAACATAACTTCCAAAGGTACATGTCTAAGGTAATCACGAACTCATACATCGAAGTTATTGTGGGAAATTCGGTATAGGTAGTTGCCCGTTGGCCAGTCTGCCTATAAAATTTAAATTATAACTCTTCAGCAAATATTCATACAAAATTCATACAAATTCTAAATTTGGCCGTAAAAATATGTACAAATAACGTATTAAAAGCACTTGATGATTTCGTGGGCGGGTTGGGGGGACGTCACGCTAGCTCGCCCATAGAATTTCGCTTTAACCCAATTCGTATAAATTTTGAATTTGGCCGTACAAATATGTACAAATGCATATTAAATATTGCAATATATTTCATTAGAAAATTCGATATGGGCTGAGCTGGCTATACCTGTTTTCATCGCGAACGGTTTTACCGAAAAATCCTTTCATAACGAGCTTCTATATGATATAACTAAAGTAATATTCTCTGAAAAGGTCAAATTACTGTGACTAATAGTTCGGGTTAGACGTTGAATAAAAATTAAAACCTACTTTCTCACTTTCCCTCCCTTAAGGGTAAAATTTTAAAAATTACATATTACATATTCACAAAAAATTTTAGCTTTGTATGATTAGCTTTATAGTCTGGGCTGGGCATTGATGACTTTTATATGTATAGATTATATGGTCAAAACATCTCAAAAGTTAAGTACCTGAAAATTTAAATTCGTTTGAACTTGTATGAATGATAAAGTAGCAAAGTCGCTAATGTACCTATATATGTTGTATTACGGAGTAGCCGGTTTAATTTAAAATGACGATATGGAACTTGGAAATTTATTTCGAATTTCCATCGCCTACAACCATGGGTGAACACGTTATCGTACAATACACAAGAGGAACCGTTTTGTCTTCTCCCCTTTTTTGTAATTCAATGTTGTGATTAAGTATTTTATTATATTTTCGTGAAGGGTTGCTACAATATGAAATTGACAATATTGTCTCAATGCTGTATTTTTCTGCCATGGATATATTGTTAAACATTTTGGAAATATTACTATGTACCTCTAAAAAAAAATTTTAATTTTAATTTGTTTATATAATGTAATTATTTTAGGGCTGAATGAATCGAGTAGGAGATGATTTTGAGTGATGATATTTCTAATAAAATATTTATATCGGTTGATACATTGAAGATGCCAATTTTTCCAGTAAGTCATTTTATTAAGTGTATAAGAAAACAACCTTATTATTTATTTTATTATCAAATCTAAACCAATGATACTAGACAAACTTGTCCGAGGACATAAGAAAAAACTTCCACTACCTGTATTTATACAGCTTTTATATTGTAATCAAATGTATTAGTTTTACAATAATGTGTATATGGTATTTTTTGTCTATACCCAAAATTTCAAGTGTTCCAATATTTTCATGATTAAAATTTTCCGCAATTATGAAATATATGTAAATAATGTAATATTAAGTCCTTAAAATGTTTATATTTAAATACTTAGAATGTGTTTATCTTTGTATTCAAAAAACATGTGTACATTAAAGTATTTTAATTAAATACTTTCATCTTTTCCTTCTTGTTATTTTCCTTCGCCGTTTCTCCCAAGTATTTGGGGTCAGCCACCCTAGTCCTCAACTTCCACAGAACTCTATCTCCCGCATCCTTCTCACTTACATACACCCACCCATCTTATATTACTCTCTTTTACATCCCCCAAATCTTTTTTGGTCTTCCTTCAACATAAATTCTCTTTACTACTCTTACTCCTTCTGTCTCTTCACTCTTTAAAACATGCCCTAGTCATCTCAATCTATTCTCCCTCATATTGTCTAATATTTGAGCCACTCATATACTACCCCTTATATATTTATTTTTTATTTTTTCTTCCCTAATCACTCCACTCGTCAATTTTAATATTATTACTTCTTCCACGACCATAATCTGTTCTATCTTTCCATTCACTGCCCAAAATTTTAATCTGTAGATTATCACCTCACTAGTGTCATTTAAAATTTACTTTTTAACAAGTATACCCAGATATAATATTTAATTTAAAGAACAAAAAAAAAAAAAAAAAAATTATAATACATTTTAAATAATAAAATTTATAATAATTAAAAAATGTATAACGATTTCCTCCATGTAACATTTATATTGGATAAAAAATTTCCGAAAAATCCAGATTGGCTGAGTTAGATTCGAACCGGTCAGGACCACTGCCAAGTACCCGTTTCAAAATTTTGTTTAATCTATCATTTTCTCTACCACTAAGCTACATAATCAAGATGATAAAGTGGTTGAAATTTCTTCTATTTAAACTATTCAGATAACGGACGGCGAATAGATAATATACACGTATTCGGAGCGAACGATCAGTTAATAAAGAAACGTTCAGTCGGGCGGTCAAACTTCTGAAAAACGCAAATTCGACGTCCGCGTCGTCGAAAAACATCGGTAAAGGTCATGAAAACCAATTTCGGAAGTTCGGGGCGATAATATGAGGATGTGGGAAAATGTAAAGTGATAACGAACAAACAATAAATTCGGAAAGCAATTTTTCTTCCCAGCGTCAAAAGTTCGGAGAAAAGGCGAAAACGTGGACGAACGGAACGGTTAAAAATCTCAAAACGACCGGAGAGTTGTTGGAAAATGTTAACAGTAAAGTATTTAGTAATGTTTTATGGAAAAAAACGGCTAAAAAAGTTAGTATTTTATATTTAAGATTTAATTTAATTCTTATGAACCGGTTCGAATTTTGAATAAGCTTTTCTAGGTCTGATTAACAACGATGTTCCGTCAAAATATTAAAACTGTATATAACGGCTATTATCGGCGTACTATCAGTACAATATGTTTATGTGATTCGAGACGAATACTGGAATTTGGAATTGTATATTCCACCCGTCTGTCCGGCAATTTTCCGCGTCCGTCTAACTCGGCCTCGGTTATCGGCAAAGTACGTGGTATACGGGACACAACGTAACCCACGTACGTCGGACCCGCTGTAACTTGTCCATGAATATTGGGCTCTGAAGAAGGGGTACATTTCATTATTAAAACTACGAGTGTATTATAATAAACATAATATACCTACTAATAAATATACATGTACACTATTATAGTATATATTTGGACATGTGTACACCGCCGTGAACGCGTGTGTAATTAAACGTTTTATTGTTGTACGCCGTCGGCACCGGCACTACGACGAGACATGCTGTTAATAAGCCGGCGGGTCCGTTTTAGCAGCAGCGGCGGCGGCGGCGGTGGCCGTTGATTGACAGGCGTGGCCGTCAGGCTGGCGGGCGACCGAGTAGTAAAACGGCGCGCTGCGTGCGCGGCTGCGGCGGCGGGAAAACTCAATAAACAGCAGTTTAAAGGGATTTTCGAGCGGGGCGGCGGTGGACCGGGACAGGGTAATAACGAATACACAACAATGTGAATGTGTGTGCTGGTGTTTAAGGGGTATATATTATATACTATATACGTATACAAAGTCCACCCCCCCCCACCACCACCACCACCACCACCACCCCGGTACCAGCCGCCGTCGCAGTCGTAGTATATACGGTGGCGGGGGACGGGTGGCCGCCATCTGGCGGTCCGCCGCGCGCACATACCTATCAGGCGCGGGCGAGAGAGCGAACGAGCGGTGGCGGTGGCGGCGGCGCGTTTTAAGCTCCCGCTCGAGGACGACCAGGACCGGCCGCGGCAGCGGAGGCTCTTTTCAACCCCGCGGGGCGGACTTGTTATATATTGCGAGCTAGTGTACACACCATAATACGGCATAATAATATAATAATATGTAATATCTGGGTATATTATAATATATTCAGTGACGATATTAACTCTCTCGTGTCTACTCTTGTCGGTCCCGAAGCCGTATAACGTTTCGTACGAACGGAAATCGTACACATTATTATTACGGACACACAAATGTATTTTCCTGCGTAAAATTTGTAACGGCACATATATAATATTCGTATACGATTTTTTTCAAATGCATAAACATTAAAGAGTCGACTATGTTTACGGAGGTACCTACGAGTTTCGTATACGTTTAAGATGTTTGTAGGAAAATATGAATTTCTTCCCCTCCCCACCCCTTTTCCCGGACGTGCACGACTGGGGTGGCGATATTCGCGGGACACGCGCATGATATTTACGTAACGATCGGCCGCTGTGACGCTGGTTTATATATATATATGTACATAATATACTCCTTTATATTTTATCGTGTATTATCCTTATGTATTTTATTTATTTACAAGGACATACGAACGATATAATAATTGTTTACGAATCATATTGCAGTATGTACCAATTGTATATAAAGGACATATTGGATTCCGTCCTGAACCCTTAGGGCCCCATATATCCGGGACGGTACAAAATCCTTATTAATATCATTGTTTATGAAGTTCCACATTTTCACTTATAATTCGATAAATTGTCTTTTTTTATTTACTCCTCGAACAGAGTAAGTAGGCATCATCAACATGATGGAAATATACAAGTTTATAATATGGCGGCATCCAGACTAATTTTTCAGGGTTGGAGAGGGGGTAATTGGAAGTGTTTCATTACCGTAAATCCATAACCAAAATACGTATGATAGTTTTATCATTCAATCAGAAAACATTTAATGATGTAAACAATTTACAAAATATTCGAAATATACAAAAACATAAGAAGGTATTTGTAAAATAATAAAATACTGCACTTTTGCTAATAATTTTGTAAGTATGAAGATAAACATGTGATAAGAATCCGGAAATTATCGGTTATTTTCAGCGAGTAGACGACAGACAGACAACAGGCGATTATGTATTTGTTTACTCTACTATATTATACTAATATAAGTAATATAATAGGTAGGTACTTACTAGCAGTAGTCTTAACTCAAAAAATATGTAAGCATCGCCAATGATAAAATTGAGTATTAATAATATTACCTATTATGACATTGCGGATTATATGCACTAAAATAACTCCATTTCTATTATGTGCAAATAAATTAAAGTCTGAAATATGCAAAGAAAATGTTAATATATGCACCAAAACTGAAATGAAAAAAAAATACTTTCGACAATTTGATTATACATCATTATTTGTTCATTTCTCGTACGACAAAATATATTTTGCTCTGATACCGCGAAGTGCTTCTAGAACTTTCGGTGCTTTTTTCATTCTCTTCTGGATTGATTGCCATGTGGTCACAAACAAAAATTTCAAATGCAGCAGCCCAAACAGTTTGTTTTATTTTATTATACAGACTATGAACTTTCGAATGTACACATACTTTCTATGTGATTCCTCAAGAAAAATACCATTATATGTGGTTTATATCACGAAACCATGAAATATGAATTTCGTGTAGAAAAAGATCTATGGTCTCGTTATCTTCTTATTATTTATAATGTATCTGTGAAAAAAAAAAATTATTTCTCATTGATGAAATGCTACACAGTAAATAATACGGTATAAATGATGTTAAATAATTTAATGTTGAAATTATTTTCATAATATTAATATTTGATTATGTATCAATTGAAAAAAATGATATGCTGTTAAAGAAAAACTAAAATTACCAAGGGAAGGGTTGAGTCCGGAAATCCCCCTGAATAGGGCCATATATTTTAAGTGCGTAACGAAATAGGTTGAAGTGTGAAAATCTGAATATTATTATCACTAGGAACTAATCATATAGGTACTCTAGAAGTCAATTTTTGTTATATATATATATATATATATAACAAAATTTTAATTATTGATTATAATTATAATATTATAATATATATATTATTATATATATTTATAATTATAAATATTGTATATATATAGGTAGTATATACCGGTGAATTTGTGTAGATACAACGGTTTTTAAATGTTGGTAATAGCTTTTTTATGGATTATAATCATTATAGGAAATGAATTTAAATTTTTAAAATAGGTGTAAAGTCAAAGGACAAAAGAACTAAGCGAAAAACATTTCCTGAGTTGGTCTTTGGTCGATATTATAATAAACGATCTTCGGCGGTATACGCGTGAAGACGACAACGGTCCCTGCCGTGCTTAGTAAATCTTTTGCACCATAAAGGAAAGGGCTCGAGTGTAAATACTGCACACCGCTGCACAAACAGCCCCTCTCACGCGTGGGCGTTAACAAGAAGTTACACGCGCAACACAAGGGGGGGGGGGATAACGCGAATCGCTAGGTCCTTATATTCTCTCTTGCATAATAAGACCGTATATAAGCGGTCGTCTATTATATGGAACGGCGGCGGCGGTTAATTCCACCGCTGGCAACTGTGCATATACGCACCCGGAAACACGAATAAACTCACATATACGCGTACATATTATATACATACATATTATGCTGAATACAGAACTCGTACTGAGGAAATTTTAGAATAATTATTGCACAAAACGAAGAGAATTATATCTATGCAATTTGTGTGGAAAATGGTCGATGCTACCTTCATTCGCTCTAAGGGTTTATATTTTAATACGTAATAATATAATATGTACACAAATTCGATTCACGTGCATTAATACGCAATATAATATGGTAGACGCCAGATGATATACCGCTGAGGAATATGTACTGATAAGCGTCAGAAAATAGGAGAAATTCTACGGAATGAAATTATGAACAAAAATTATGAAAATTGCTAAGTTCGAATGAACTTTAATTACTGCTCACAAATAAACGTTTTAAACAGTATATAAATGGAACCAAAATGCATTATGTGTTTTGTCAAGTATTACTCGTGATTTTAAAAGACACGCGTATATGGTTGAGCTGCAGCCAGTCGATTTGGAAGTTGAACATGCTAAAGCAGATGAAACTTTCTATTAAAATACATTCTTCATTTTAGACGCTCTGACACATTGTACATCCTAAGAAAATTGTTGGTTATTACTTTTTTTTTTTTTTTGAGAAAACTGGATGAAGCTGGTGTACTCATAGAACTGCACATTCTATGCATTCAAAATTTTTTTTTCTCATTTCATTCACACTCGAATTTTTCGTCGTCGTACGCACGGCAGCCACGGTTTTACGATGATGCGGCGCATACGATAAAGACCACACACGGCCGCCGAACGTCATATATGTGTATATTATTGAACAGAAAATCATAATATACACACGATTGCGGCAATTAGTGTGTAGCTGCGTGCGGTAAACTGTGGCTTATCGGGTGGTTTTATTGATGTGTGAATGAATTTTATGACAGTGTAGGTGCGCGTCCGCCGCCGCCAGTCGTTTTACGCCTCAGCATAATATGTAATAATATTTAAGATACAGACTCGTGCGAGTTCAAAGCGAAAATTATAGTCGTAGTACGTTATTCACACAGTGGTGGCAGTGGCGGCAGTTTTACGCCGACGAGCTGGCCATTAGGTCTTGCATGTAAGTCTTGTGCACCTGTTCGGGAAGAGGGTGCTACAAAAATAACTCCTATAACGCCTCCGATAGCACGACACAACAAATGCAATTCGAAGCAAACGCACGAGGACTCAAAATCTCACGCAAAACTGCCAACTAGTAAATTACTAGTGGTAGATCGAATAATTTGAAGTTCGAAAAATCGTACTCGACTTTAAAGAGTTTGAACTCGAGTAAAAGATGGAACTTGATCGAATTATTTTGTCGGTATTCCCCCTTTAAATATTTCTTTAGATGGCACTGGTGAAAGTTCAAAGTTCGGGGTTCGAGTTCAGTTTGACACCTACCTCTATAAATTACCCCCATTTATTTCAAAAGGATTTACTAACATGATGGTTTATAATTATTTAACAAATAAAGCAATTAAGAAATACATTTGGTATGCAATTGTAATAAGAAACTATAAAACTATTTGGTTGCATTACGACTGAAAAATAATTTATATATTATGTCATGCAGTTCCGTAGCCAGAATTGTTTTTCGAGGGGGGGGGGGTTAAGTTTTGATGGCCACCAAGAACAACAATTTAAGTTTACACTGTAGATTGTAGTGCTGACAATATAATTTATATAATAATATGAATAATAATATATTACATATTATCAAATCAAGATCATACACTTAAAAAAAAAATGTATTACATTATTTCAACAAAAGTTTAATTGTTCTTTTTTTTGAGACGTACATATTAATTATTTCAGGATCAATATTCTCCGGTGAATATTCATAAGTACTAGACTATTTAACCTTGTCTCACTTGTATTGTTTCTTAAATAGGTTTTTATTATTTTTAGTGTAGAGAAGCTCCTTTCAACTGATGCTGTTAGACTGGTATAATAGCTAGTATTTTCAGCAAAACATGAATATTTGGAAATAATTCATCGGGAAATTTTGATAAAATATTAAAGGGCTTTTTGGAACATAATTGTTTTCAATGAACCATTTTTTTTCCACAATTTAAATTTATATTCCAATAATACCATATAAAAATCCACATTAGTGTTATCAGTTTTCAAATCTTCTTTGTAAAAATCAATTTCTGGCTTTAAATCATTAAATGAAGAATTTTTCTTACTAAAAAGTTATAATATTTAATATATATAATTTAGTATACAATTTAATACCTATTATAAACATAATCCATGCAACTTTATACACATGCAGAAAGCTAGAAAGAAGTATGTTGATAGAACAATATGAAATCATCCCCCCCCCATGGTTACAGTACTGATGTTACGCATAAAACTTATTTTTGCAATTTTTCTCCGGCTCCGTATTAATTGTGTAGATCATTATACAAATAATTTATGCCTATTAAAAATATTTGTTTATTGAGATTTTGCCATTTTGGTATGTTACTATATATATATATAATATAAATTATAGAAAATAAATAAGAAAGAAATATGTTGTTCATATAACTGGTTAAACGACAATCTTAGGTATATTATATAACTTCCCTAAATAATTTTTACTATAGTATAATTATTATACTTTAACTAAGTAGATAACAAAAAATGCCTTTCCAAATATGTTACCAGTATAATAACTTGAAAAAATAATGATAAAAAGTAATGTCTAAATTACTATTATTTACTTTCATTTTTCATGGGGATATTATGTATAAAATAAAAGTAATAGTAAACAAATTAATTCAAAAAGATAATGGGCTAGATTTTAAAAATGATTGTTAAAAGGCATGTATTTTCGTTAAAATGTTAAGTTGGTATGTGGTAATGATAAATGAATAAGTTAAATTATTTATAAATAGACGAAGGTAATATGTATAGGTATTTGTTTTCCTTAGTGGGTGCATCAACAGATTAATAGTTCCAATAATTATTATTATTCTTCTGTATAACATTAAAATTATTGTTTTTGCGATTAGAATCATTTCAAACATAATCCGAGATATCATTTAAGTTAAAATATGTATTTAGTTTAATGTTTACTTTTTTTACTGTTTACTGTACCTATATTTTTGGGCATATAATTTATAACACTATCAGTTTGTACAAATAAAACTGAACATTTAAGCACGCGACTTACGTTTATAATATTGTATTTTTTTGTCCAAATTACCCACTTCTTCGTTTACATCTTCATCTCGGCCAGTAATACTCCATATGTTCCTAAATTCAGCAGATTAAACATCCGCTGGATTTGGTTATTCCTGGTTTATCAATCTGCTGAAGGGGAAGTATTTATTTGAGCTTAAGTGGATTGCTTTATCAGCAATCTTATACTTTTCCGATAGATGGCTAACAAATTAGATGGATTTGTTAGGAATTTTTTGCAATAAAATAAACGTTATTGAATATTGATATCAATCAAATGTTCATACTTTTAAAAGTCAAGTTATCGTACAAACTTATGAGTTATGACTAACATAAAATTTGTTTTACGAACTTTAGAATAAATAATAAATAATTTTTATAATTATAGATTTTTATTTTTATCCAAAGAGTTGTTTATATTCTGTCCAATATTTAATTTATAATTAAGTCATAATTTAATCCAAAAAATAAAATTCACTTTAAAAAATTATTATTAATTTAAAATTTTACAAATTAATTCATTAAAAAAAATGGCAAAATTTACCAAATGGCAAATTGTGTATTTTGTAAAATTAGTGATAAAATGATACTTTAAACGATAAATTAGTGGATGATATTGTTAACTTTGTATTGTATCAACCAACATGTTCCAGTACAATAACAAAATAGATGTTCCTAAATTCCTGTTAGTCCGTTAATGGTTAATGCATAATAATATATAGGTTGATGAATTTAGGAACATATGGACTATACCTATATTTTAATTTAAGACGATTTCCACGTCCATCGAAGTCTCTTTTTTGGGCACTCACATGCGTTCTACGGTTATCGCCTCAATTCCACGACTGTTCTTAAAGAAACCGGAAGAAGCTTCTTTAGATTTTCTTATTGTCAGGACAGGCGGATGGGAAATTCAAGTGAAGCAGTTGCATAGGACCCCGCGTTATATGAAGTCATTAAACATATATATATATATATATATATATATTTATCGAGAAGAAAAACATGAATTTTTTTTATTTATTCCTTTTTATGCATAATTTTCACCACGATATTATTCAAAGTGTTTCTTCTTGCCCAACAAAACAAAGTTAAAAATAAATTTAGGGCCCAGACAAATTAATTTACTTAGGGCACCTGCAATTCGTAACGCCGCCCCTGCTCCTTGTAATCCGTCCAAACACCACCTCCTTACTGCTTATTTCGCAGATGCATAATATTAGCTCATATCATTTCTGATCGATGCACTTTGCACTCGTTCCGTCAACTGTCCCCCGACGTCACCGTGATTGATCCACGGACTACAACCAGCGCGTTACCCCGAATGACCAGATTAATAGACGCGTAAACTGGTGTTGCGACTGTTTATATTTACGAGGGGTGTTTCGGTGGCGTTTTCGTATGGTTAATTCGGAAAGGCCGCAATAAGGTGACGATTGAATAATAATGATTAACGGCTGCGTCCTGCTGTATATACATATATTTTTATACTATACTATATGTACAGTGTTGGTGTGGCCCGGGCGTAACAAATATGTTTTGCGCGAGCGTTTTAGGGGCGGCTTATTTAATGCATAGGGGATGGTCCTGGCCGGGCTAATAGAGACCGTAGGCGGCGTACAGATTATTCGTAGCTTGTTATTTTGGAACAATAACTACCCCGGACTACAAATCTATTTGGCCCGTGGGTGCCGGAGGATTAGTCCGGTATACGACGACGACGACGACGACGACGACGAGTACGATTGTCGTATAAGGGGAAAACAACAGTTAATAATCAATTGTACGTGTGTCTGCGTGCACAATGGGATCAATGTCAAACGGGTGGGTGCGCTAAATCGACGGCCGAAAGAATATAATAAAGACCATAAATAAATGGCAACAACTGCAGTATATACACACACACACATCATCGGTCGGTATTGTAATAACGTTTTGTCGAATCCAATTTAAAGCGTTTTGATTTTTTTTTTTTTTTTGCCTTTGCCTTTGCCCTCTCCCTCTCACTACCAAATAAAAAAAAAAAAATTGCACAGATTTTTTGTTTTTTTTTCCCCGTATTTTTTTTCTTTTTTACGCTATGTGTTAATCATATGCGCGAGTACAACCGATGATATTATATCGTATTATTCAAATTCAACGGTGACGTATTTAATTTAATTTTTAATTCGTCCACCTCCGGCCCTAAATATCGGATACTCGTGAACTGTATAAACTGAAATTGTATTTCCAGTTCTAATACCAGTATTTAAAATATGATTTTATTTCTTATACCATCGTGGAAAACACAGTTTTCTCATATTCTATGTAAACTATTTACTTATAAAATCTGAAATTGCTTTTAGATAAAAATTAATTATTAAAAATTCTACTTGGAATTCTGATAATATGATACCGATATTATAGTAAGTATAAATCTACGTTTGTACGGATATATACGATATAACTCAGTAAATATATTTATTTGTTTTAAAAAAAGTCCATAATTTCCGAGATAATTTTACAGAACCGAACAATACAACTCTAAAAAACCTAATATATTTCAATTCTATTGAAACAGATTCTAGTTCTAGTGCAGTTGCAGGTGTAATATAGCGTCACATAAAAAAATTTGGTTCTAATTAAGAGTCCGGTTTCAAATTTATCTTTGAGAACCGGTAATAGTGTCTCTGCTACAAATATAGTTATTCATTTCCGATACTCGATCGAATTTGTAATGTTTTATAGTTAATATTATTTTTCATTATATTATTCGATTTCCGTTGGTAATTTATTTTAACGACGGTCAAACGGCCGGCGGCGGTCCGACGCAATAAAATATAGTAGTGGACTAATCCTTTGAACTCGTGTCAGGACACGGCCAGGACCCGGCCGCCATCATATCTAACACTGACCAGTCGAATCGAATTTTCGTCTGGTCCGAAAAACAGCACATGGTATCAATCCTTCACCGATTGGATCAATATATTGTAGAATTTATATCGTATACAGCGTGTTTTTATCAAACTTGTCATGGCTTAAAGATACGGTACAATATATACCTGATGGTAATTTTTATAATAGGAAAACTCGCAAAAATATAATACTATTTAAAATTTAATTCAAGTACTCAGATATAAATCTATACTTTTTTCAGTTTTTTCATCTTAATGATTTTTAATCGTGACATAACAGTGATATATTTTAACTCCATACTCCACCTTAGAATATTTTTTTCAGAAAATGTCGATGTGTATATATATATTATTTTAACAGTTTATTATAATATTACATATTATATATAATAATTAAAATTTTTATAAGAGGTGCATATACATTGATAGTGGAATGATATTTTAGCCTCAAACACTATATAATATACAATACCTACTACTATAATATAATACTACTACTACTACTAATATTATGATAATAAACTTTATTTAGAAAAAACACTTAATTCACATATTGAAATTATAAATAACAGTACATATTAAATGATTAACACAATATATAACAAATTATAAATAGAATAAATATTAAATTAATATAATTTTTATTTTTTTAACTTATCAATATTACCATAATTTAAAAAATTAGAATTATCCATGTTACCTGCCAACATTAAAACGTTAATAGGAGAAGACGACAGAAATTTTTTATTTTCATTTTTATGTAAAACAAATATTTTGTTTGCGTATCAATTATAGGTACTTTAAATTGTAAATATCCGAAAAAAATGGATAATCAATAATAGGTACCAATAATGAGTTTAAAAAAGTACTAAATTTTAGGCGTTCTTTCTATATATTAAAGTATTAATACTTGAAAACCTTGAAACTCTTTTATAATCTGAATGGTGTTCAACCTAGCATTTAAAGGATATATAGTAGGTATAATTATATACATAATTATATACGATACTCTTCTCCCATCCTGAAATTATATTTATATATTTGAATTGTCAGAAAAAAAGTTCAGTGTTGGAAATCTGAATATGAAGTTATAAATAAAGTTATTTTAACTCGAAAAATGAAATAATCATTTAAGAAAAAATTAAAAAATTTTCAATCAATAATTACAAAATTCTCAATCACATAAATAAAATAATTAATTAGATAGTAGGTAAGTATACATATAAACAAATTAGACAATTTATACGCTCGGAAATAATAATTAATATTGATACAGAATACAGCAAAACCATAAATACATAGATATTGGTATAATTGTTATTAAAGATACACATTAGTAAAAAAAAAACGGGAAATCAATAAGAAAAAAGCGTCATAAAAAACAATAAAAATGGAAAAATCTGTATATGAACAAAAATATTTAATAATCTTGTTTAAAAATTCGAAGAAAAAAATTTCGTACAAAAATATAAGGGTATTTTATTATGATCTTTTGAATTTATTCGAAAGAACGTTTATAAGACTTAATCTGAAATATATATTAATTTCAATATGATGTAAAACCATATCACTATTTATAATATACTGTCTTTATTACTAAAATTATAAATATTGTTTTAAGCTTGAAATTTGCGTTAAAAAAACTTTAATAAGATACAATAAATAAAAGTTAATTTTGAAAAAAATAAAATAATTTGGAACATTTTTGATCAAAGCTACAAATCCACAGCTCTAATTACAACATACGAAATATATTTAACAACCTTAAATATTACATAATAATAAATACGATAATATTGAATTGCTTTTGCCTATTATACTTGTTTTAATTGGTGAATTAGTTTTTTTAAGGTAAAAAAAAATAGCTTCTACCTAGTGAGAGGCGAATGGTCTGTTGTAGACAATTTAGATTATTGTAAAGTATACGATTTTTTTTTATCACCGACGAACACACGATTGTTCGGTTATGACCTCATTCGAGATAAGATTATAATACAATATGCAGTAAACGAAAATTATAATTGTTCTGCGACGGTGAAAATACGATGTGGATTCGATTATCACCACCTTCTATAACTACAAACCAGGCTTGTTAAATATATTCTGAATAAAGTATTTAAATAAAAGTAGAAGATTTAGACGAATAAAGTGTTTAAATATGTCATTATAAATGTATTTAAATATACAAATATAATATTAACAATAAAAATAATATTTAAGTATAAGTATAATTACATAAAAGCACTAACACATTACACGTAAAAGTTATTTAAACACTTTATTAGACTGTGTACTGTATGATTATATACGAACCCAGGGGCATGCTAATAGGGGAAAACAAGGGTATCATACCCCCTCCCCATGCCTTTTTTAGATTTTGAGTGGAGCTAATGATTTAGAATGATGTTTATTTATTTTTTCTGTGTAAAACTTATCGACCAGAAGACATAAACCAATCTGTACAAATGATCCTATTTTTTGGTAGAAAATTTCATCTAGTTTGTACATTAAACGGACCATTTTTTCATTTTTGAAAAGCAAGGTAGGAAAAACTACAAAAAAATGACGTAAAAACAGCTAAAATACGATTTCATCAAATCGAGATTTATGTATATTACCAGTACCACCGATGCTCGAATCGTTTTATCGAAATAATGATTATTATTAATTTCATTTCTTTCAAGTGCAATACAATCACCAAGAGAATCCTGTCAAATAAACGAACTTTTAATATGCTCATACTGTATAAAAAAAAAATACTAATTTAATATATAATATATATTATAAAACCGTAATTAAATGTTTTAAATGTATCAAGATGATTTCAGAACTTTTCAAAGAATTAAAAATAATAATTATTATTGTCCTAGATGATATATCCAATTTATAATGAATAAGTTATTTTAATTTCATAAAAGTCATCAATTTCTATGGAAAAAAATAGATTCTGACCATTAGCCTAATGCATTTTCCATTTCAGCTATATTGTAGACACATTTTTATCAGTATTTTATCTACAGAATTTATGCTATTTACAGAATGTTTTGTTTTAAAGAGTTTTGAAAGTATAACAATTGACAATTGAAAAATTAATATAAACTAACTAATTGTGTTTATCAACGTAATTAAATGATCAGATACTTTTTACAACAATATATTATATAGGTGTTTGCCGTTCGGAAAGATTTTATTGAAATTAATATCAGTATACGCCCATGCGTGTTTAGGAGTGTACCGTTATACATATTATTATATTCGTGTGAATGGGATATTTTCAATGAGATTTATCAATGAATTCACTTCCAACAAAAATCATCGATTGAACATAATATTCAAAGGTAATTTTTCAGAATTATTAATGTTGGTATAGTGTTTGTCGTTCTAGATAACATATATACAATATACATACAATATATGATATTGATCGAGGTATTCAAATATTTGATAAATAATTATTTGTCGGTAGATAGAATGTATTGAACCGACAGCATTTATTGAATTATACGTTTTATACGATTATAGTCATTAGAATTTTTCATCAAAAGATTATATAATTAAGAAAATACAAAATAATCAACTTCATAGTATAAATTATTATATTTTACTCGATTTACTAGATCAGTTATATACTTTTAGTGAACTATTTTTATAAAAAAAATTTAGCGTTTAATATTTAGCTTTTTATAAAAATAACGTTTCTCGGTTTTATTCGACTTAAAACATTTAAAAATGGAGTTACATACAACTTTCTAAACACCCACCTATATAGATACTATCTACTATTCAAAATATTATTTGTATACCTATTATGTGAAATATCTATAACATTCTAAAAGGCTTAAGTTTTATTTTTTCTGGTTTAAATTAGTTTAGATTAGATACAAATAATATAAAATTTAATAAAATATAGTAGTTATAGTATATATATATATATATATATAGATAAAATTTAAGTTCTTATACTGAGTGGGTACTTACATAATACAATAGCTCCCTAGTCGAGACTTCTACAGGTCGGTGACTTGATGCTTTTAAATCCGATGTACCCGATGAATGACTGAATATTTCGCCTTGCTCGATTACAATATGAATGATCATTGTAAATATTTGGATAATTGATTGGCGGGAGGAAACCATTGATCACCAATAAAATTATGTTGAGAAGTGACGAATGTTTTACGCATGCATACTGTTGTCAATTATTTAATAGTTTTAGCTATTGATAAAAAAAATAATAACAATAATTAGATAATGACGTAATCCGTGAGGAATATACTTCTCATAAAATCAAAATTTTTATAAGGTTTCAAGATATAATATTACAATATAGTTTATGAGTATATGTATCAATATGTATTTTTAACGATTAAAATATTATTTACTGTTTCAGGTATATAGAAATCACTATAATATAATGGTACTAGAAAAAATAAAAGGGTTAATGGTAGAAGAAATACTGTTTATAATGATTTGGAGAAAGGATTTCATTGACACGCTAAAAGGGTTAGGTATGAGGTTTATTGGGACTTAATATTTCCGTTCTCAGATTTAAATTTAGTACTCTGCACTTTATCCCTTGGATATTACAGAGTGAATAATACAAATTCGGTGTTCATTAACACCTCATAAATGAACCCTTATTGTAGGTACCTATATATACAATATGCTATATATATATATATATATTCATTTCGATAATTTTGCATCGAATAAACATTTACAGGATTCAGTAAATTAAATTAAACCATCCTTTATCGTTTATTCTCAATACCGTCTATATACTTATAATATTATTTCCCTGTCCTATTTTTTGTATAATCCGTTTGTATCTGCCGAAGGAAACCTTTTTTCTTTTCAAATTTAGTGTAAAATTCAATGGTCAAAAATCAAAATGTTAGTTTTTTATGCACTAAGAGTTTCTGAAGGTCAAAGTAAATATAAATTAAATACATTTAAGTTAATACATTTTATAATTCTAATTAATAAATTATTAAAAAGTAAATCGTAGTTTGCGTAAAAATTGAATAATAATATTTTTGATATTTTTTTACATGCTTCCATTTCTGGTTGTTAATGTTAATATAAAATTATTTATTAAGGTTATTTTTAATTTTCACAATGTCAAAATTTACAGCAAACATTTTCTTGATAATAATTATTCGTTTTTCTTTAATTTTTTGCGGAAAATAATGATTTTTTTTTTCGTTTTAGGAACTTTTAAAACTTTAGTCAAAAATATTATCATAATAATCATCATTTGATATTTAATTTTTGCCGTATTTGAGTATATTAAAATATAATGAATTTATAAAATATTAAAATAGCCATTACTATCGGTTAAAACACGTGAAAATGTGGTATAGAGCACTGATAAAGGGAACCAAAAACGAAATCCACCACTTTTAGAATTAAAATCCAAATAATATTGTATATAGGTAGCAGTAGTATATAGTACCTATATCATATATTATAATATATATATGAATACAATATTAAAAAAAAAGTTTTTTTATTTATTTAATACCGGTGGGTTGAAGTTACTGCAGTGATATAAAATATACAATTACATCTGTGTAGTAATACCGTCAGTATATATAGTTACAGTGAAGTACTAATTGAAATCGAAATATGGGATATATTTTTAATATGACTAACAAGTATTCAGATGTCTTTGTAAAAAAAAAAAATATATATTTATATATATGTATATAATTATTATTACTGTATACCTATGAAGCTTTTTTTTAGGAAAGACTAAAAATAGTATATAGTTTTACTATATTATGTTTTGTTCAATACCAAAAAATTAATATTATGAATCTTATGTATGAAATCTTGTAAATGCCAACTCCAAATAAAGTTTTTCCCATGAAAAAAACAGTACTATTTATTATTTAGTTCCCCAGTCCGTATTCGCGATGGCTTTATCTTTACCGTTTTAAAATTATTCTCCAGTCGTTTTGAGATTTTTACATGCTTCGTTCCTTTGCGTTTTCTCTGTTTTTTGACGCCGGGAAGAAAAAACGCGTTTCCCAACTCGCCGACTTTCCATTATCACTCGATATTATCCCACCCCAAACTACCCAAAACGGCTTTAGCAACTTTTTCCGATGTTTTCATTAACGCGAGTTTTAGATTCGCGTTTGCCGAACAATTTAACGCCCGACTGAATATATTTTTGTCTAAAATTCGTCCCCATTTGACTGACTGGACGTTCGTTCCGAATATGTGTATGTATTCTTATTATTATTTTATCCTATTATCTGATATTCGATATGGTCGTCCGTTATCTGAAGAATTTAAATTCAATAAATTTCGATCGCTTTATCATCTTGATTAGATAGTTGTGGTAATACATAAAATACAGAACAATCATTTAAACTGATAAGAAATTCTTGTGTACCAGTGGTTTGATACATGAAGTTATTGATACATTTAAGATACACTGAGTAACACATTTGTTTACATTTCCCTACCACACGCTGGCCTATCAAAGTGTGGGTATTATGACTCAAAATAATCATTATCATATAAATGTGTCTGATATCAAATTTTTTGGCACCTAAGAGACATATAATTAAAAAAGAAGCTAATATGGCAGCTCAGTATATATTTCAAAGTCACAGAATCTTTTTCGTTAAGATTCTTGACTCAAAAACAATATAATAGAGAACAGTAACGTGGGTCTGGTGGTACATGCAGTAATAAAATATTAAATACTTTGATCAAATTGCATTGAAAAATAAATTAACTGAATAATAAATGCGCAAGTTCAAAATATTTAACAAGAGAGGATCATTTAGGTATAGTTTCTTTAGTATTTTATTATTATTTTTAAAATATATAATATTAATTTTTGCTTATTAAAACTCGTCAATAAAAAAACATTATACTTTACAGTCAACTAACTATAGTTAATATAACGATTATAACTTATGAAATACATAATATATGTCTATAGGTACCAATATTTAAGCAATGCAGACCATATTTAGCAACGTTACATATATATATCGTTTTGGGCGGGGTTGCAGCCCTCCATAAGTACGCCCTTGTTTGAAATCAATGGTTTTTCGATAAAACAATTTTAATCAAAACTTGGCGTAATATATATATATAACAGTATTAACTCGTGTATTTTTTTCAGGTCTTAAAACTTATAATTTTCTCTTCGTATAACATGAAAATATCGAAACACGTATTTATTAATATATATATATACATATATAAAGCTCAAAAATAGTAATAAAAAAAATTCCAAACATAGATAGTGGAAGGTTAGGTTGGTCTATCGTCCCTTTAGTAATTAGATAGGATAGTGCGAATTATCATTATTTAAAATTTTAAAACAAAATTAGATATTCTATACTCCACTCTATCTGGTCGAAAACTTGCTCATTGAAAAAAAAACATAATTGTAAAATCACTAGATCCAGCCAGCTCCACTCAGAATATAAAAAAAGTTTATATTTTAAGACCATTATTTTTAAACTACGAGGAAATAACCATTGCAAATTAACTTCATGTGAAAAAACACGAAAATGACCAAAGAAAATCATGTCAAGTAGATAGTATTTTCTTTTAGAAAATTGTAAACATGATACGATTCAACAGTATTGTTTCACTTTTAGAAAATTGTAAACATGATACGATTCAACAGTTTTGTTTCTCGGAAAAAATAAAATAAATAAACATCCATTGTAAAATAAAATCAAATTTAAAATGTCTATAAATACAGATGAAAATATTTATATAAAAAATGAATACAGAATTATGGTGGTTTTAAGAGAAGCATCAGGTATTTTATTCGACAGGAAAATCCCAATTAGGTTAAAAGGTCAATTTTATAAGAGAACAGACATCGTACAATCTGCATAATCCTGCAATGATTTATGGATTGCGGAATGTTGGACAGTGAATATGAAGGTAGAACAGAGTATGAGTATGTAAAGATGAGAATGTTAATATGGATGAGTGGAGTGACTAGAGAGAATAAAATAAGAAATGAATATATGTATAAGAAGTGGCTACAATAGTGGATAAAATAAGGGAGAATAGATTAATTTGGATAGGACTTATTTTAAGGAAGAAATAGACAGGCAGTAAGAGTAGTAAAAGGAATTTATGTTGAAGAAAAAAAGAGAAAGGGTAAGACAAAAAATAAATAGAAAACTGTAATAGAGGGTGATATGAGTTGTGCAGGCTTAAGCAAGGAGAATGTGGGAGATCAGATTCTGAAGATCGAAGTTGAAGACTAGGGTGGCTGACCCCAAATAGTAGGGAAAGATAACGAAGGAAAAGAAGAAAAGGGAAATATTTATTTTATAAATGTTTTTAAGTATTTTAATACAAACATTTTAAGGATAAAATTTTGAATTTTTCAAAATGCCGATAAACGATAAATATAATATTATTGTTAATATTTGTATTCTACATGTACCCCTTCTTGATATATCAATATTGAAATTTGAAAATTAATTTTGTTATATATATTAATAAATATTAACAAGAACAAAATATTATTTTTGTATAAATTTAAACATTTATACGAATAATTACTGTAATATTATATTTTAATAACTATTTATACTTTTTTAGCAACACTATTTTTTGTGTTCACTCGCATATAAAATAATATTTTTTTTTATTTATATAATTCAAAGAGAGGGACTTTGGAATTTATACGTGTCATAAAATACAATTTAATTAATTAAATTATTATTGGATATGTATAATATATATATATAGGTTCACTCAATCAGGTTTTTGTAAAAAAAAACGTAGTATTTTTTTATGATTTTTTTATTCGTCCTTTCCTGGAATATAATGCCCACAAATAATTTATTCAATCCTATTTTATTAGAAAAATCTTTTTATTCGTTAAATTCTAGTCACGCATAGGGCACGATCGCTTCAAATGTATCTATATGCTATTGTGTTTATCGTTATACATTTTATCGCAAACAAACAATAATAATATATACAAAGACACAAATTATTTCTCAATAATTATCAATAATATAATCAATATACGAGTATATTATGCCGACGTGTATATATGATTATTTTAGACTTTTAACTATTTACTTTGTATACATAATTGATTGTTTTCAATGTAATGTTTAGCAATTCCGACCATCGATTATAAATAATTAAAATAATATTTTAAAAACCGTATATATACGCTAAACTGCATATTATATATGTAGTGTAATATACGCAGCATATATTACACTACACTAATAATAAAATCGATTAAATTCGTATTTATACTATATTACATTATTTTTAACGCGATTAAAATAATATGTCGGTACTTAATATTATTTCCCCCCACCCTATCTTCGATAATATATTATAATAAATATAATATTGAGTATTTACAATTCAGAATTTGGAACCAAAATAAAAATATTGTAACCGAAATCTATTGTAAATCTTAGAACGGAAACTTAACCGGAACAACTATTTAATATTGTTTAAGAACCTATAAATAAGAACCGGATAGAAATATTTTAAATATTCGATTGTATAGATAACTAACCTACTTTTTGTGTAAAATAATACATAATTTTCGTATCGTATAAATATTGATAATCTATACCATAGCTCTTCGCGTATTATATCACGTGTTGCATATAATCGTTTACTATATTATATTATGTTGTTTAATGCGTTTAAATAATACTATTGTATTAAATGCCTAATTATTTCCTACGGTCAATATTAATTGACAGTGGTAATATTTGCAGAAGACAAGTAAAAACCATTTTCAACAGACCCCCGTCACTCTGATTTTATCCAGCTACATTGACCAAATATCAATACACCATTTTTTTTTTTTTTATTTAGAATTTTTGTTCAAATATTACGAATGCAATTTCAAGAATATGTCAACTAAATACAATTAATATAATATTATCATATATAATTTTATATTTAAAATAATTATTGACATCGCGAACATTAATAATACTATAGATAGGTATATACTATATATATATATAATACTTATTAGTTATTACTAATTAATAAATTCGTGTACATTCAATGTAATATAAATCTTGTGTATTTATTTTTAAACTCAGAAAATACAATACCAAATCTGTTGACTATTTTTCTTCTCAAAAATCAAATTTTGAATCTCGAACTTTTCCATCTCTTGACATAAACTATATAGTTAACGAAGCATCCGAATTGCATGCTAAAAACAAAAACTATCCGAATCGTATGTAGTAGGTATTTAAAATGGATCTGTCCAAATCGTATGCAATATTTAAAAAAGGTCTGTCCGAATTGCATGACATTATTAAAACTAAAAACTTAACTATGTAATATTTTCCTTTCCATCACTTGAAATTAAAAAATAATCACTGGTATGGTTAAAAATGTTGATATTAAAATTTTTAAATTACGTCACATTATATCAATTACATTTACATGATAAGTCATACATAAGTCCGTTTTTTAATATTTTATATTTCATCTTTACGTACCTATTATACTCTAATGTACTTATACATTTTTTCTGTTTTCAATTATTTATCTATTATATTGTTAAACTGATTTAAAACGCTGCATTCAATTAGGACAATGCTTGTTTTTATTTCTCCTGTCACATTCAATTCGAATGCAGTCTTAGCCAATAGGTAGTTATATAGATTATGGATATTATACCTATTACTTATATTAGTAATAGGTTTTATATAATGTGTATTTGAAAATTTTATTCATAATTTAACTTATAGGTAAACCGAGTTTTACACGTTTTTTGTTTAAATTCAAAACGAAATAATACTTATTAAATTGACTGAAATTATATTAACTCTAAAATATGTCGTGTGTTCTTGACCATGTGAAACGTTATCAGGTACCTATTGTTATTGTAAACCCTGTATTATTATTCATTAGTGTAATAAAGGAACTATCATTTCAATAACTTTATCGACATAATTAAAGGTCGTTTGTATGCATATATTTGTATGTATATTATATACGTAGTTAGGCGCGTTTTAAAAATCTGTTTGTATTTACAGACAGGACCCTGTCTTTTGTATTCATGTCTATAGATATAGTGCGAGAGTCATTGGTAATTCAATTGTGTTTTTGTTTTCATATCACAAATATAGAGATAAGGAGATAATAATTATATCTGTATATAGGTATAGTATAAGTGTATTTATAAAGATAAATAGACCATACAGAGGCTCGTTTAGATTTGTTCTTAGGATAGGAGGAGAGCTACCGAATTATTCTAAAAGATGACTAATGAAATAGTAACCCCATATACCTATATACCTATATGACCTATACCTACACTTACACAAACATGCTAATAATAAATTATGTTATGTTATACAATGTATTATTATTTTCATTATCTACTATTACAGATTACTATAGGTATACCAACTATACCTATATACCTATAATGTCCTATATATATATATATATGTATTATTTTTATATATTTTCATCAATATAAAAAGGCACATATGATAATGTGTAGGTAGACATCTAAACACAAATTAAACAAATAAACTCTGTACATTTGATAACAAATAAAGCACGAGAGAATGATAAAAACAAGATTGGTTGAATAAATCAATTTTTTTTTTTTTAATTTATATTTATATTATGTATATATTATATTTATATGATGGGTAGGTACTATATAGAACTGGAAAATTAAGTTCTCAAAAAATTAGAATAAAAGCCTAAAGTATATTTTTATTAAAAATGTTGTTGTTATGTTACACACACCCACCATATTCACGAAAATCAATACTCACATCTACATTCCTCGTTTATGTATAATATATTGAAAATCGCAGATCATGCTATATATAGTTTTCCTTATAACGTTCCTCTATATATTAATATTATAATAGACCACGTAATAGGTACAAAAACTTTATGCGCTCCGCCCTGTAAATATGCTTACCTACTACCTATAATGTATACTATTTACCATATACATGTTTAGTAAATATTCGTATACTATTTAGTATTATTTACTACATATATGTACGCAGTAAATATGTGTATATATTGTATACTATTTTAATATTTACCATTAACATAAATATAGTTAACATGCGTACCTACATATTATAGTATTTGTTAGATACATATTATAGGTATACGTACTCGTATATTATGTATGAAAACTCTGATATTTGTTTCTTCGAATATAAACACTCGTGTAGTTCGATTGATTTAATTGATGTTCAATATTGGCATTTTGTGGTTAAAAAAATATCGTAACTTCTAACGAAATCATTTGTCATGCCTAACTATATACAGTAGAATATTTAAAATTAAATTCGTCATTCTAATCGCAATAAATTCAAATTTTTTCAGAAAAATTATTTAGGTATAGGTACTAGAATAATTATTATATTGTTCATTCTTATATAAGGGCTGAAATTGTGTGCAGTAAGTACCTACTAAATATAATATAGTGTGCAGCAATACCTAGTACCTACACGTTTAATCTGTTATTTTAATCATAATTTATAATTATATTAAATATTTATGTTATAATTGACAACATTTTTATTGAAAAAAAAAAGGAATTCCTACTTTTATCTTGCATCACTTTTGCCTATGTATGATGTATTTATCGAAAAAAAGAGACCGGCTATAGGATCCACCTACGTTTACTTGGACAATTCAAATCTAAAATATCCATCGATTTTTTTTCTTTTTTGTTCAACGATGTTAACTATGACATAATTTACGAAGGAGTCAATATTTTTCAATTTTAAGAAGACCAAAAATTTTAGATTAAAAAAAACATATTGCATTCAAAAGACGAAACAAAAAATTAACTTTTTTTAAAAATACCTTTATAATATATGCAGATTAGAATAAATTTTCTGTTTGCACAAGGTATAGGCTATTTACACGAAAGCTTTTATTCGAATTCTTCTATCCGAAAAATCGGGCATTGGCGTCTGAAAAATAATGAAAAAAAAAAACACACACACACACATATTTATGAAACCAAAATATTTCTCGCCTTCGCTCAGAATCTAACGTGTACCGCACCACTCCGGTGGGCGCGCACAATGTACCAATATGAGTTGCATCGCGTATTATTGTGCATTATTATATATTATTATTATTATTATTTTTTTTTTTGTTGTTGTTGTTGATGCAAAAACGTTGGCAAAAAGGTCGTCGTCGTGGCCACGCCAACATACTGTCACCGTCACTCGTATAATCTCGTCGAGTACATGCCTAACCACGTCTGAGTTTGTCATAATGTTTAATAAAAAAAAAAAAAAAAAAAAAAATAGTAACAACACAAAACGGTTGCTCGCGTAATCCGTTTGAAGATGCGCTTCGCAACAACACGGACGAGACAACAAAAACCGCAAAGCATTATTCGTGAAAAATGCACAACGTTACGTCGTCGTAAGTACGTGTCACGCGTCCGTGAAAAGAAAATAATAATAATAATAATAATAATTTATAATAATAATAGTAATAATAATAATGAAATCGTTCTGTATATACCACCCAAGTCGAGTCGGCATTATTATATATAGTGGTCGTCGCTTATATCGCCGCTGACAGGTGGTAACCGCAAATGTTTTTCCCTAGGCGTGCGTAGCGCAAGGGCTGTTTGACAATCTCGAGTGGTTGTGTGTACTCGACGCGCGCGTTTCGTCCCTTCGCCACCGCCAACTTCCACGATATATACACAATATTTATATATATATATAAGTTATACGATATAATAATAAAAAAAATAATAATAATAATATATATGTGATATAATATGGTCGACGACGATTTTTTCGTCCTTTCCATTATTACCATTAATAAAATATATCCTGAGCGCACACGCACGACGAAAAATACAAAAAATCCACCCCGTCACTCATCCGCCGCTGTCGCCCAGAAAGAACGCGCGCGTTGCACTCGAACGTCCCGCGGATACGTCGCACGTCAGCCAGCTCGCACTCTTATTATAATATATTGTGCGCGTGTTCGATAAAAAAAGAAAAAAAAAAAAAAAAAGGAAAAAAAAAAGCTCGAGTGGATTATTTGAACGATTCGGAAAACGGTCGGACGTCTTGTTGTGCAGCGTGAAAAGAGAATAAATCCCTCGTACATAATACCACTGCTGTTATACGTATATATATATACCGCGGTCACGTGTGTGTACGTGGGTGGTTACCAGTGTACTGGTTACGCGTGGTTATATATATTTTTTTGTATTTTTGACTAAGCGGTCGCGTTTAGAATTATACCGCTCTCGCAATATATTATATATACGCTATAATCGCGCGTAATCCTCCTATCCACGTCGTCCCACATATACAATATTATATATATACGTATATATTTTATAATATTATACGATTTATAAATACTACACCTACTCGTCTCTAGTGCTGTCCTAAACCCGTTCGAACGGTTTTTTTTCTTCGACGGTTGAAAATCATTTCAATCGGAAAAGGACGTCAGCGGGTGTACATACATATACTATATATATGTATATTGTATATATACACGTTTCAGATAATATCATATAGGTATATGTAAAGTGGTCGTATTTTCGCAAGGACAATATAGTATAAGGACGTTTGTCCTGGATTCAATTGGCCGCGAAAGGGTCTTTATTTATCACAGAGGTACTGATTTCGATCCGGGAAAAATAACAAGTCTATACCCGTGTACAAAAATTTACGAAATGTATAGTACTGTTATACTTTGTACTATCGTAGATTTACAATGATCACTGAAATGTATGTCATTTATTGACTAGCAGAGCCGTAATAATATTCGATAGCGCGCCCTTGGCAAAGAACCAAATTTCCGCCCCTAAATTGGTAATAAGAAAAAACAGTCATCAATTTTTTGGAGTTGCATTCCATAAAAATCTAGTTAATAAGCAAAAAAACAAAGTCATCAACTTACTTTTACAAGATTTTGCCCGTCAAATTTTCGCCCCCCCCCCCAATCTTAGAAATTTTGAGATAGATATTACTGAATTTCGAGTTTTTCCCTCTTGGCTTGAGCCAGTCTCGCTAAGCTCTTGCTACGGCTTTGTATACTAGGTACCTATGTCGTCATATTGATAGTTCAAATGATGTCAGTTATATACGATTGTTTCGTGATATTTTTTGGAAATTTCAATACAGAATTATTTTGCATATACCCACCTAATATTATTAATATTAATACTTAATAATTACATTAATTTTCGCTCGCGAAAACGGTTCGGAGAATTATATAAATAGTATAAGGGACTCTTCTCGTGGAACGTCCACACTTTTTTTTAGCATTTTACGTTTATTTAAACGACTACTAGTGTGAGTTATCCATTAATATTATGCTTTTCTTAATAAATAATATATATATTATATGTTTGAATTAATTTTTTTGAAATATTTAAGTCTCTAGAAGTATATAGGTACTTATACTATGTAAGTAGGTAGGTACTTGTTATTTTCCAATATTTAGATTTTATGTCAACTAAATGTGAAGTGATAGAAACTATTTTTCAAATCTAGGGAGAATGGTGTGATTTAGTTGAAAATTTTTTTTTAATAATTTTTATCAAAAATTAAAATCAATATATATTTAAACCAGTTTCTCGATTATTCTAATTTCCAATTGTATATAATGCAATGCAGTTTCTTTGTTAAACTCTGTCATGATGATTTTTATGAGTTATGATTATAAACTATTTTTAATTACAAATAATGGAGTTTTTTAAAAAAAAATTGTATACTAGTTAAGCACAACAACAACATGATAGGAAAAATATTTTTCATATGGTTTCCAAAACCATGGTACATCTTGGTAAATAATATGAAAAAATATTTAAGGGGTGCTAACTGTTTAATTCTGTATCTATTTGCCCAGATGATATAGATTACCAGTATTGTGCAATCAATTAGGTACACGAATAATAATGAATAGATACGATATAATTATTGTAGATAAAAGTATTGATGGCCAAAGGTCAAGGACGCGCGCGCCTGGAGAATGGCTGAAAACCGGGGATTGATAACAAGAAGGAGAAGTCAATATTTTACGTGTTGTACATGACACGTCCCGTTATGATAACAAATACGTGCTATATATTTTTTGTTCCATTCTAAATATTGATAACAAAATACAGGCTTTCGTCATAATCGTGTAAAATCAAGTATAATTCTGGACATACCGCAGGTCGTCCAACATTTTCCCGTGAGGATTTACTGCGATTTAAAAGCGTACCTACACTACGTTATACAAAATATACTATACATACACACTGCACCATGGTTTGCGTTAAAACAAATTGCGTTTAAATCGCAACCGACACGATATTATCGCGTTATTTATATTGTACACACAGTATAATACCGTACCTATACTTATGTGCAATAATAATATTATTGTATTTGTTGTGAGAACTATATATAATATATATATATATATATATATATGTATATGTATCGTTATTTGTTCAATAACGATTCGATAATATTTACAGGCAGTATACGCATTACGAACATACACAAATACTGCACAAGTACGCGTATATTTTGTTATTGTATCGATAGAATATATAACAGAGCGATATTAAATATTTAATCGGCTTGGGGAGAGGGTGGGAGGTTATTAACCGATGGCGGCAATTAAACGTTTGTCAGCCAGTTGGCCGCGCGTATATATTCGTTACACGTTATATTTTAATAAATAAACGTTTGTACATTATACGAAACAATATATACGTACCTATTATAACATACATAGACGGATATATCATATAATATATGTAATAATAATAATAATATATAATATAATATTATTATATTTGTTATATTTGTGCGCGTGTGTTTGTGTGTGTTATAAATATTTGTCAGTCAACACTACGGCGGTGGACTAAGTTGAATTTACTTGCGAGTAATGTGATTATCCGACAAAAGCAAACAGCAACGGTGGTGGTGGTGGATTCGGTGGTGCAAACATTATAAACTCACCTCGACGACGACGATGATTATCGAATAAATATTTATCGTTAAATATTATTATTATTATTATTATTATTATTATTATTATTATTATAAATATAATAATTATGTTATTGGCGTTATAATATGCACGCGTGTCGACGTTTATAGAACGAGCGTATAATAAACGACCGATAATATAATATAAAGGTACCTATATATATACAGTGTCGGTATATAAACAGTGGTATTTACCATCCGTAGGCAATGGGGGGGGGATGACGTTTATAAAGGGGTACACGTGATTTGATGTCCGTTGGGAAACACTGTACCCAGCGTCGCGAAAAAAACGCCAACAAAGCGATTCCGCGGCGGTTGCAAACAAATCCAGCTTGGGTCGACTGCAATAACAACAATAACAATATAATACAACAACAACACGGATGTTGTTAAATATTCTGCACGTGCAATACGTGTACTTTGTGCACGCGTTTTGTAATATACGGCATAATTACCTCGAGGAAATCGTGAAACACCGTTATAGGTACCTACTATACAATAATATGGTAAATAATAATTAGTTAGGTTGTATTTCGTTGTACGAACTTTAGGTCATGCGTTTCAGAAATCCACTTCAAAAATTGATATTTAATTTTTTTTTCTTTTTAAATGTTTAATTGTATCGAACTGTGGAAAAAGGATGAAAATGAAAAAATCCCAAATATTGCGTTTTTCGTCGATAACAATGTTTTGAAAAAGTTCCAAGTCGATTCGAGTGTAGGCCCGTTTTCGTCTATATACGTACCTAATTCTGTTCTAGTACAAATTTACGCATATTATATGTTCCGAGAATACATTTTATTATTATAATTATTATCGTTTGTTTTTTTTTTTTTTTTACACTTTATGTTTGCCACGGCGTGAATACGAGTGTTTATATTATGTAAGATAACGAATAAATGAATGTAATAATATTATGATAAATGCAATAAGGGATGATGGCACGAACGCGAGGGTACGGCCGCCGGTCGCGGAGAACCGAAACGAGGCGAAACTCGCCATGGAAACGGAGGCGGTGGCGGCGGAAGCGTTTGACTAGGGTAGAGGTAGGTGCACTTGAAAATCGCAATCTCGACGACCGTCGTCGTCGTAGTCGTTGTCGAAAACGCGCGTCCCTTAAGCCCAACGGCAAACACAACCCGGCCCCTTGCTGCCGCTGCCTTCGCGGGCGAATATATAGTTTAGCGGCGTCCGGCCCGCAGGCACTTTTTCTCCTCTCCCCGTGCGCCGCCACCTGCACCTCGTTTGCCGTCCTTTGGGAAGGGGGGAGGATACTCTTTCGCACACAATCAAAACACCAACCCCTAACCCCCGCCTACCCACCACCGATCCACGCCGCCCTTGGGCGACCCGTTTTGTACGACGACGTCGATGATGATCGTTGTCGTCATCGTTATCATCGTCCTCGTCGTCGTCGTCATCGTCGTCCTTCCTCCTATATATATAGTCCTTTGCTCCTGCGTACCACCGGAATTGTATATCCTATATATATATATATATATATATATATATATATATAAATGTGTGTGTACACACAAAATACGAAGGGACGAAGGACAAATTGGCGAACCAGCCGCCACCGTCGTGATTTCAGTAATATATACAAAACGGCCACGTCATAATAATAATATTATAACCGGAAAACGGATTTAATATATCTAATGGTATATTTGCACATTTTTATAAGACGCTAAAATAGAAATAATGAACTAAATTAAAAATTAGTTTTGTGTTAAAATACAAAAATAAATTTTTTTTCACATAACATATATATATTGTATATATATCTCGCCGTTTCTTTAGATTTTTTTGTGCGAGATCATCGTTTCGATGTTACAACGATGTTTGTATATTTTTTATTTTTCTGTATGCAAATTTTCGACCAGAAGGAGTTGAGGATGAACTTTGGCGTTGGTATGATTTCGATAGGAAATTATTGGCTCTAGATGGCACCCTAAATAGAGCATTTTTCGATTTTTCCAATAGTTGCCTTAGGGAAGGAGAAAAACTCCCTTTTATACAGTGTATACATATACGCGTGTATACTATACATAAATGTATACTTAAAACCTATACCAGCTACTATACGATGTATGACTTACATACACAATATACTTATAAGGTGTACCTATATTGATATTTTAGTTTATATTTAATTGATTATACTTGTAGATTATATAATTGACTATAATAAAGAGCTCAATTTTTCATTATACTGAAGACTTGATACTAGAAAGGAAAACATAGTTGATTCGAATAGATTATTCAAAATAATATTATATTGTTCAAACCAAAATTAAATTATATCAATAAGAAATTGGCTCTAAATGATACATAGCATTTTTAGTTTTTTCCATTAGTGTCCATAGGAATAAGAAGAACTTCCTTTTATACAGTGTATGTAGTCATATATTGATATATACGTATATCTACTATATATTAATAAATAATAAAATAATATACAGTGCTCGAATAGGCGAAACAAAAGTAGGGGGACTCTTATTTACTTTTAGAAAAAGAGGGTCCCCATCACTTATACACTATTACCACTATTTTAGCATAGTTTCTACTGCTTCTCTCTAAAAATAGTAGAGATACGCTAAAATTTCTGAAAAATTAGTTGAGGTACTCAGTCCCCCCGCATCCCCCTCCAATTCGAGCACTGATAATATAATAATACATTACTGTGACATTATAAAATTTTCAAATTTTTAACTGTAATAAAATTGTAGGTATATCAGAAATTAGTATCTTTAAAATGATTGAACAAAGTGTGACGAATTTGTCCATGTTTAACTTTTTTAAATATTATTAATACCTAATTATTTATAAATAAAAAATTACTATAGGTACTTAAAATAAAATAAAATATGTATAACAAGCTTACGAAAACAGGTTGTTCCCAATATGTTAACTGTAGACGATTACTAATTGTAAAAAGTCAAGTTAATACAATGAAAATGTAAGTTGGTCAGTTATTTTCAAAAATTATTAACTATAATCGAGTCAAAATGGATTACATTTTAAGTATAACTTTAACTTTTTTACTGGTTATAATGACTGTAAAATATAATGCTATCTTAAATATTATCTCGAACTCTAAATATAATTTAAATAAGTACAGTTTTTATAGTATTTGTTAATAGGAATATTCTTCTGTTTTTAACGAATAATAAATTAATATATTATATAATTTACATTCTTATTGAAGAAATTAGAAATATTTTTTCTGCATATTTTGTCATTTTTATTTCACATACATACATGTATATATATAATATGGGTGTTTACTGTTTATAATACCTACTATAAGATCCTATTTCTAAATATTTATAACGCATAAATTACATTAAATTCTCTTGAATTCCTAAACTTTCATCAATATTATATTATATAACAGGAGTCAAGTTTTGGTTTATATTTAGAGACTATAAAACAAAACTACAAATTCTAATACTATTTTAATTCGTTCAGAATATCGTCAATCGATTATTATCCATTATATTATATTATATAATTATATAATTATATTATATATATTATATTATTATCCAGTGAAACTCATTTATAATACCAATGCGAATTACAATTAATTTAATTTCATAGTATATTTCATTATAATTTTATACCAATATAAAATGGTACATATGCAAACAAGCACTTTTTTAAAAACTGGTTTTATATAATTCTATTATAATATTATATTATAATTATTTTATTATTTTATTATAATGTTAAGTTTGAGCCCACGAGATATATAAACTACATTCAAAATCTTAGTATATATAGAAATTATTTTTAAAATAATAAATCTCTATAGTTATATTATAATATTATTATCAAATCACAGAAGCTGAGATTCATTTAGAATAATGTTTTGAGGTTTGAACCAAATAATATTACTTCATATAACCTATTTGGATCGGCTGTATTTTTCAGTCCACGTTAAGAAGTAGATTATATTAGGAATTATAATTCCATCAAACTGATATAAATCGAACAAATATGTTTTCTACAAGGTTTTATTCAAAAAATATTCCCAAGTTATATCGTTTATCAATATACAGATATTTAAAGAGAGTAAACAAGTAATTGGGAGTGCTTTTTTTTTTCTTTAGAAAATAATCATTGCTATGAAAATTTGTTTTTGAAAAACTGAGATTAGAGATTTAAAAAAAAAATCGTCAACTTCCTATCGATATCATATCAACGTCAATACACCTCCTCAATTCCTACTGGTCGAAAATTTGATTACAAAAACTAATAAACATAATTTTAAAATCAATGCCTTTCTTGCTATGTTCAGAACCGAATAGTATAATACAAATTACCTACATTATATTTTTAAATACAAACTATAGAAAAAAAAATTTTCAAAATAGCCTATACTCAAATACGATTACATTAAATTTTTATTTTATTCAACCATTTTACGCAGTAGGAAAATGAAAATTTATTTTAACAATTTTCTATTTCTATAAAAATGATATTAGATTCTGAGCGAAACGATGGAACTACCTATGTCGTTTTACAATGATGTTTATTTTTCTCTGGAAACTAGGTATACTACAACTATAATTTTAAATTTACTTCGCCAGAAATTTATTAAATATAACTCATTGTTCATTAAGTTATTTTATTTAAATTGCAATAGCTGCCCAGGTATACAAATTACAGAATAATTTTTATATTATTATTTTACAGTTTTAGATTTGAAATCAAAAGTATTAATATTTGCATTCAAAAACTTTTTGATCCAAATTCGATATAATATTGTTTTACGATTTATGTTCATTTTTCGTTAGTTCGGTAGTCTATCTTTACGCTTATGTATTAATAATCATAATGATAAAATTAATAATAACTTTTACCAAAAATAATAATTTTACTATCAAATATGTAAATTATTTATTCCAAAAATTCTACTTTAAAAAGCGTATATATAAAATATATATACGTATATGTAGCGTATACATGTTCAGAATCTAATTACGTCGTTTTTTTTCATTCATATCGATGTTTACATACTTAGTATCTATTTTCAAAAAAAAAAAAAAATCGTTTGTACCCATTACAAGGTGAGGGATGTGCATTTTCATGGGGGCTTTTAACCCACTTGAAAATAAACTAAAGTAGGTATATTATTTGCTTGAAATTAATGAAATTAACTATAAAAGCTAATGGTTTTTGAAAAGTGCATGTTTTTCCCTCATAGATTATTTTCTATTAACGTCAATAAATATAAGCAGGTATAGGTACTTAAATAGGTATGACAACAATACGAATTTAACTTTCCCCTCCTCCCTCCATAAATAAAACCCGGTAAATGATTAGTGATTACTGTAATTTATAAATTATTATAATTATTTCACATGGAACACAGTTTTTCTCTGCAACGTATGTTATCATGGTATGTATGGAAATCGATTACAACACCTACCACTTGTATATTTTTATTTAATAATCGTGCCATATTTAATGTTTCGATAGCGACCCGCTCGATAAAAATGAGTGCCTGCGATATTTCTGTAGTACACTGCTATCATAATCGGCTTTTATTATTATTATTATTTTTAATTATGTCATTTTTTGTCATTTTTTTCGGCTAAATAAATCATTTTTTGAAACTATACCTATTGATAAGAAATATGAAAATTCAATAAATCAAAGTTTTTAATTATAATTATTCAAAATAAATAAAACAATGCAACCCACAGACTTTACGTTTTCGATTGATTGTGCAGTAATAACATGCATTCATGGTTATATTTCAGGCTCAATATAGTCATTATGGAAATGTTAAAATATATTGTCGTTTCGATATTTTTCGAAATTATTTCTGAGAAACAATAATATTTTTAACAGATGTATTTAAACTGCATAAATGGTCGATCTTAAAAGTCAAAATATTATACCATTTTTCGAAGGAACATTTAAAACTTAATATAATTATTAAATGAGACAGGTAGGTATCATAATTTATTCAATAATCGTTATATAATCATCATCAGTATAATTATTTATTATTCTTAATATTAAGTTTAAAATAAGCCTTAGAAACAATTTAGTAAATTATAAATTAATAACTTTAAATTAAAGGTTTTTTTGTTCAATATTTTGAAGTTTAGCTGTTCAAGTTTTTGATTGTATGACACTGTGGTTGTTCAAAGTAATACTTAATAATGATCAAAATATTGAATTTTCAACACATTAGACTTCAATGTTTGGAGTCTCTCCCCAACAAAATAGTAAGTTTATTTAAATGACTAGTTAGTACATTTTAAAATTAACTCGTAAAATTAAAAATTATTTTGTAAAAAAACTTATTACTTTTAACTTTTAAGCTCGACACTTCTCAGTTTTATATATAATCGTGTGTATAGTAAATACATATATATATAATATATAGGTACCTACATAAAATAAAAAAAATCTAACATTACGATATGGAAAATACCGAAAAATAAAAATATTAGAAATTATATGCGTGTAGTATTGGTGCAATCGTTTTGTGAAGATATAATATACTATCTATAATGCTAGTATGTTTTTTTCTCCGAACAGAAGTAGGTACCTATACGTGTCAAAAAAATAAATATACATCCGAGTGCATAAAAAGTCCATATTCTACGTATCTATACCTACACCTACATAATATGGCCGTCGATAATACGAATACTGCATTATAATAGGTATTTATTTCGTCGAATTCGCTGTGAAACCAATCTAATTTTTTTCTTCTGCCACCCGTCGGACCTATACTAGATAATATAATGTGACAATTGTTTATGAAATTATCTTTCGTACCTACTATACATACTCTGCACACTCGAACCAGTCACGGACCGCGTTTTATGCCGACATATATATATGTACGTATAGGTTATACGTATAGAACACGCCGAAAAATCGATGCACACCCGTTAATATATTATATTATATACACATAATATTATGTATTTATATATGTACGTTTGATAATACAAACGTTAACACGCTGTTATTGTATTACCTACTATATATACGTGTATACGCGAGATAATAAACACATCATCGTTTTTCTACATAAAGGCGTTGTAAAAACGCGTTATTTTGTCGGTATTCAATGTGTGTGGAAAAAAGTCACTAAGTATATAATATATACCTGCAGGGCGTCGGCTTCCGCCGTCGGTTTTCGACATATTTTACACACCCTCCGTCGCATATACCTATATATATATATATATATATATATATAATATTCTAAATATACATTTATATTTTATAGTGTCGACGACATGTGAAATAACGTCCCTTAAACGGTTAGAAAAAATAAAAATACCGTCAAAAAAGTATATATACCTATTATACCCACGAAAAAAAAAAAATGCACAATCGCGTATACACGCACCCCCGCGACGACGCTACTACCGGTTTCATCGAAGATTTCACGCCGGGCGGATCTGACCACAACGCACAATGCACGCGTATATTATATAATAATATATATATATATATATATATACCGGATTACGGCGATAATATTGCATCGCGTCTGCAGTGGCGTGCAGACGTACAATAATAATAATAATAATAATAGCGATCGTAAATCCGCGGTGGCAAAAAAAAATTACCGTTTTTTTTTTTGCCTTTTTTTCGTGTACGATGCCGTGAGAATATTTTTTTTTTTTTTTTTTTGACGTGACCCACGCCAAAATAAAAAAAAATAAAAATGATCAATAAAATATATACCCGTGAACCGCCTTCTCGTATTATATAATATGTATGTTATACACATTATGCTAAAATCTCCCCGTACCGCAAAATTCTCGTATACAGAGGTATAACATGTATAATAATATGTATTGCACACGACGGGTGAATACGGAATTTCTTATTATTGTTTACTCGCGATGACCGCATCTTATATTATATAGATCCGAGATGTCGTTTATGTACGCGTGTATTGTACGATATACGATGATAAACGATGATCCATAATAACGTCGTTTATTATCTGTATATTATGCATCCCCTAAAAATATTATTCTGATTTTCATACAACACGTTTTATCCATTTCTTTTTTTTTTTTTTCTTTTTTTTCGTCAAATGACCTTTTTTTTTTTTTTTTATTTTTTTCGACAAAAATTTCGAATTGGCTGCTCATTTCCATTAACACGCTAATTTTCCACTACACTCAATCTTAGGGACTGTCTACGTATGTATATGTATTCCGTCCTACAAAAGACGTACCCGATTCGAAAAATATCAACAATACAGTAGTTTTATTGATACTACAATATTTCTGTTAAATATAGTTGCATTAAAGTAAGTATATCTACTAGTTATTTACTGCGTTAACCGTTGTACATTGAAAAAAATTACTTAAAATTCATTTTACTATACATTTTATAGTAATAATTATTCGTAACTAAACTTAATAGTTTAACTTAAGTAAACTATTAAGTTTACTTAATATCTATATTCTATATAGATATTTATAGACATCATTAATGGAAATTTTAATTTCGATAGACAAAATTATTATAGCTCAATTATTGCTTTGTTTTAAGCCATTATTTAAATTGAGAAGGAACGGAGATATCTATTGTTTTTTTTTATTAACTCAATATTATAATATTACAATAATCATAATTTTACACTAACAAAAAAATACATTCAAAATATTAAAATTACTTTGGAGAAAAACAAAAACTAGATAAAGTCCATTTCCAACAATTCTTTACAGTTTTGTTTTTATCGCTATTGATTTACAAAGTATAAAATATGATATTAATTATTATGACATGATATTGTACCTACTCTCAAACCCCTTTTTCTAAATGGAGTTGTTATTTAAATGAAAAGTAAAAAACTATAAGGATAAAAAAATATTTACTTTTTGTGAAAATACAGTGTATCTTATTATTGACTTCAAAAAAATAAATATATTAATAAAATGTGTTTAGGTTATCGACATATTATCCCCTAGGGTCGGTCTGCAAAAAATCATACAATTTAATTTTAATGGTAAGTCTCCCTTGCAACAATACTATCAATTTACACCATATACTCTACAACCATTTTACTAATTTTAAATTTATATCAATTTCCTGAAACCAAATAAAATGTATTTAACAAAAGAAAACAGCTTAATTAATCTTTTATATTGAATGAATAATCCAAGTATTCATTAAATTCATTAAGTAGGTACCAATAACAATTTTCATAATAATCATACATAGATCTGCACTCTGTAGTCAAACCGATAAAATGGTCAAGTAGAAAACAAAAATTGATATAATATTAACCTGCATTAAAGTGTAGATTAAGTCTTAAATTAGTGGATTTAGTGGCATAATCAGGGGGGGGCAGAGGAGCCGTGACCCCTCCTAGCTATATGGGCACTAATTGTTTATTTTAGATTCTAAGGGTATTGATTTTACAATGATGTATTTTTATGTACACACGTTTTAGGGTAGAAGGAGTTGAGTAGACATTGTCAAGTAAAGTAAAGAGCTTTATGATAGCGAATTTATTCTAATTTGTACTTTAAAGAACTGATTTCAGATTTTTTCAGTAGTTTTCTTAAGAGGAATGAAAAACTACGGAGAAAATTAACAAAAATTGTTATAAAACGGAAAATAATATTATAATTAGAATCGTTTTCAAATAAAATTTTCGGTCTTTGTTTATAAATCTAAAATAATAATACCTAATTATACGTTTTCCTCTCCAAGAACTGAAGAGACGATGGATCATTTTTTTTTTTATTGTTGCTTGAATAATATTAAAATTAAAACATAGTAAATTAAAGTATGTATGTAATTTGGACATGGATAGATCTATTTATTTAGATTATAAAACAGGGGCTCCTAATAAAAATATCCTCCATTTTATGTATCCTGTCTACGCTACTGAGTGGATTAAATACCCGAAAAAACAAACTAATATTTGATTTTCTCTATAACCTATAATATCAAATCATAATGATATAGATATAAAGTTACTTACCTAATTTTATCGAGAGCATACCATTATACCAAAAGTATTTTGGAAATGATCAAAAATTGATATATTTTTGGTGTCCTAAATTATATATTATGACAAAATATGTTTGTAAAACTTTTATCCTTTAGGAGAAACATAGTTACAGGGATGCATCTTTTCTGATAATAACCAGTTGTTTAAGTGATTCAAAATAAATAGAGGATAGCACGCCTATAAATATTTTTAATCAGAAAATATTTAGCCAACAGGGAAGAAACTAAAATAAAAATAAAAACATAGAATAAATAAATAACAAGTAGCCAATAGTTTATCTTAATAATTGTTGGATAAGAACATTTACAAATATATTTATATTCATAAAAATATTTGAAAAGTATAACATAATAACAATTCTTCCTTAACTCCACGCCTGAAAACTTGAATTTACCCTTCTTGTATACTAAAAATTTGACTAATTAAAATAAATTAATATTGCAAATCAATTATGTAGATAAGTACAATATAATTGTTATAATAAAATAATAAATTAACATTATAATTGTAAAAGTGCGTATTTTCAAGGGAGAATACATTTGTTTAGATAAAATATGTTGGGGGGACACAAAATGTCAATGGAAAATAGCCAGGGGATGGTATATCTCCATATCTCCGATATTCTGACCACTGGTAATGATATACCTACTCTGTTGAAAATCCCTGCAGACCACCTGTATAAAATAGATACAATATATTTTATAACTATTGTACGTATATAAGTATATTTTATGAAATATAGAGAACATACCAAAGTTTAAAACGAGCTTTTAATATTAAAATAATTATTATTATACCTGTATCTTAGTATACCGATATAGGAATTAAATACTTACAATCATTAACAAAATGTGTATATAAATTATGATATTACGTATAAAGAAAACCGTGTTAGGTACAAAACCATACGACATGTTACTGTGTTACTGTGAAAAATGTGGTTGTAATGTCATGTACTCGTATATAGGTTATAAATAATAATATACTTTGTGTTTAACGTGCTAGCGTATGTAGATATATAATGTGTGCACCGTAAATCATGTGAAAACGACTATATACACGATAACCTGTAAACACACACATGCTACAATATATAAAGACTTAAGCTTATGACCCGGTTTTTTTACGAACATAAGAATCGTCGCAATTTCACTATAAATCGTCATCGTCTCATATAGATATCGATACACGAATATATGAAAATATAATAGATAAACACTGAATTGTAATGTCTAAAATACAAATGTACTCCTAATGCTTTAAAAAAATATACTTAAAATCAAATTTGAAACCTTTATGGTCATTTTAATCATAATAAATTATTAATTATCGTTGTTTTTAAACTCAACATACATCTATCAAGTGTATTCTGTTCAACAATCAGTGTGCTTCCACCCCTACTAACAGAGAAGGTACACCTATCTACTAAGTATTTTACCTGCATGACTAAATTAATCATACATATTATGTAATAGATTTGTTAAAATGAAAATAAGTACATACTAAATACCAAGGATGGGCATCAACTAGTTAATAGGTTAAAATTAAGTTAGTGTTAACTTATTAACTTAACAAGTTAATTTGATCAATTATAAACTCATCATATTATGTAATTAAGATATATATAAACAAGTGATTATATGGTTAATTTTTTGTCATTGAAAGTTAAGTTAAGTTAATATTTTTGTTAATTCTATAATAACTATATATTATGTTATATGAATTTTTATATTCTATTTTATATAGTCATAGGTAACCTACAATGTATAAACACTATACGTTTGTATATAGGTATATAGGTACCTACCTTCCTATTATATTATAGTTTATATAGTAAGTATATAGTAACTATAGTATAGTAGTGTTTCATATTGTGTATTTATAAATGGGTATAGGTACTATTTGTATTAATTATAAATAAGGTATCTACTTAAAATTATATAATTTAAACTTCAAAATAATTTTATGTTGGATATTGAATATTCATAATACATAATAATAATATACCTATAGTTGTGATAAACACAAAATGGCAATAACGTTTTAACACCACCACTTCTAATGAAAAAAAATAACATAGACTTTGTGTATTTCGTACAGAATTTGTTCTTATTTAAATGAAATAGATAATAAAGATTTATTTTAAGACTAGATTTAATAATTTATTGTTCAAAAATCATATTTTATTTTGTTTTTTTTTTTTTGTTAAATTAACTATATTGTATTTTGTAACTTTGAACAAAAAAGATGTAGGTAAACAATTACAAATATACCAATAAAGATGAAAAAAATTAACTCTAACTTTTGGATTAACTGAGTTAAGTTTTAACTAAAAACTTAAACTATAGTTAAATCATTATTAGTTCATTAATATTTAACTTGTAAATAGTTAAAAAACTGTTTTTATAAACTTAACTGTATCTAGTTAATTTAACTATATATATATATCTTTTAAACAAAATAAGCCGATTTTTAATGTGACTTAAGAGAACATACTTATAGTATGCATAGAGTACCTTATTCACAAGGTCAACGAATTAGGGGCGTCATTTCAGATATTTAATAATTGTCGCTGCCAACGTTTACACTACGCTGGTATGTGTGCTATTTTAACATTTTCGAATAGGCCAAAATAGGGACTCTACGAAAATTATTTTTTAAAATTGCCCCACTCCTCAAATAACCCCTCAGTTTTTACAGTATACCAATATAGGTATATTAGGTATATATTTATATAAATCTATACCAAACATACACAATACATAATAATGTATGTATTTACGTGTTTATTTGTACACACACACACACACACACACACACACACACACACGCACGCACGCACGCATGCGCGGTTAAAATATAAAACGGTCTCTTGACGACCCTCTTAAAGTATATAATATACAATAATGTGGTATAGCTTAAATTATATTCTTTGGCTTAACGGTCGTGTTTTGCTGCAGACTCGAAACTTTGTATTGTCGTTAATTTGTTCGATTGGTCGTAATAAGAACCGTTTATTGTGTGTAGAGCGAGGTACGTTTGTTGTGGCATTCACGAAATAATCCAATAACGCTATATATTATTATGTTGTGTATGACTGACTGACAGATACCGTAACGTATTTTGACAAAACAGTGTCGAACCTACAACCTGTTCAAATAAGTATGTCGGTGTCGATTTAATATGCCAGGTACCTATACACACATATATATATTATAAATCATCACCGCAGGTCTTCGGAAGACGTATATTACCCTGACGATCCTCGTGTAACGATCGTATTGTACTTCATAATATATATATATAAGGTACCAATATCTTTTTATTGTCGATTCGTTTTCATTCATCATTTCACAATTATTATTTTCATTTGCAGCCAAAGTCGAGTACGTCGAGTACGTCGGCGCATTATATTTCGTACATACATCTGCCGTATTTTACGATTTTTTTTTGATTTTTTTTTTTATCCGTGCGTATAATACGGACGAACAAATAAACACTTGACCGCGTGAGACGCGGTTCTCGGCGACGACGCGATTACCAAGTAGAAATATATAAAAAAAAAAAAAATCTAGATCAAACGGCGAGTACAACGGCCGTGTTCCGCTATTATATATTATAATATAATATGAGATCCAAACAATCCATTCCAAATCCGAGTCAACGAGTCTCCGTGCAGTGTCATCAGTATTTTCTGTAAATTATAATGATCTAAGTGTCCTAAAATCTGTATGTATGCACTTACTGATGTTTAACTTGTTTGGCGTTTTGGACGACAGACTCGTTGAAAATCCCTTTTTCACTTCTTCCTCGATTTTCCGATACATATACCTTAAAGGAATAATTTTGTACATAAGTTGCTGTTGGAACCTATTGGAATCCGGCACGTATATTGATCATAGTTTTAGGGGGGGGGGGCGATGATTTTTTAGAAATGTTCTAGACCCAATCGATCGAATTCCACAATATTTAGTCGGATATGCTCGATTACTTATTCAATCAACAAACCATAATTTAAATATAGCTCGTCTGTAGGAATAATAATATAGCTAGATCAATCCATACTTTTTCCAAAATGTATTGAGTGACAAATTGTATTTTTTTAATTTTATTACATAACATATATATTTGAAGATTAAAGTTAAAAAATTGTGTGTCGTCAAAGGTGGAATTGTTTACGGGTCTTGGCCGTTGTGATACTTCTTAAAATTGAGTATTTTTGTCATTACCTACTCTTTTACTTTTCTTTATAGACCAATGGCGCGATATCATTAGTTAATCCATAAAAATTTTGAGATTTTGTTAGAGGAAGTGAGTTGTCAAATTAGAACTATCAAATTTTCTGATTGTCTATTCAAGAAAAATTACGCGGAAAATGAAACAATTTTACGATGAACTTTGTGATCAACACCGGCTGTCAAATGAGAATTAATATTCTTAAACTCAAGTTTAGTATCAGTGTGTCGATACTGTCATCATACTAACTGCAATCAGGATATTTTTAGGACTATATTAATGAAATAAATATACTATTTAGTTAATTTATTGGCAAATCAACTATTATAAAAGGTTTGAAATTAGTATTATTATAACGAATTGAATAAGAATCATACAAATTTCTATTTGCTTTTAAACTAAAAACGTGTAGAAAACATGATTCAACATTTTTAAATGTTATAATAATAAATGTATTGGTCATTGAAAATAGTAAACTATACCTAATGATACTAGTTTTGTAGACTTATTAAAGTCATTTTACTGATTTTATAATATTCTCTAGTGTGGAAAATCCTTATCCAAACTGAGATTGTTTAAAAATCTAGTTCCGTCACTGCAAATGTTTAGTAAGTATATAATATATATATATATCTATAGGTACTTCAATATCATTACGGTACAACAGTACACAATGTATTTAGGACGTGTGCAGTTTTTTATGTATATAAATAATTTGTTAGTTTGAACTTTGACACATTGTAATTATTGTAACAGGTAATACCTATTGACTAAATATCTTTGTAGATAAGAAATATTTTGTTTTCTTTTTCATTGTTGTTTATTGACAATACATAGAGTTATGATCGTTATAAATCTATTATAAAATTATTATAGGTACGTACATATTCTAAACCTAAAATATAATCTAAAGAAATAATGATCTATTATTTTCATTACAACTAACTAACTATAACTTATCTAGTTTAAATTTTGTATTGTATTAACTTAACTTTTTACATATAATTTCATAGTCAGTAAATTTTCAACAATATAAATATAAACAATAATTAATGGGTATTTAATGTTTAAAAAGGTTAAATTTATTGCACTTATAAAAAATGACTAATTAATAATTTTAAAGGATAGAATTTTTAAGAATTAAAAGATTGAAAATTTCTAATGGAAAATATAAATAATAATCTTTTTTGTAACAGAGAATATTGTTAATATGTTTTTTATTTCATTTCAACACATGGTGAAAAACATATTCAAACAATTCCAATTCTATGGATTATAGAATTATTGTAGAATAATTATTTTGGTACCAATAAAATAGGTGAGTATACTATAATCGTGCGGCATCTTTTTATAGAACATGGAAGAAATAATTAATCGTAAAACACCGATTTATGTTCTCACTACAATATGTAGATACTATTGGAAATTTGGAAATGCATAAATACGTAACAATAAAAAATTGCAATGATACAGGTCTATTTTTAAATTACTTTTAAAATATATTTAAATATTTGTAGTTTGTTTAATTTAAATTTTCTTGAAATTTAAAAAATTTTCCAAACGAAACCCTTTGAAAATCGGGTGTGTGGTAAATTCTCTACTAAACTATTAATCAATTAACTTCTAACTGAAGGCTTTGGGGACGATTATTTATCTTAATTTATTTGAGTTTAATTATTTTCACTATAGGAGTGATACTATATGTATATTATATGTGTACATTGTTTAAGTTAATGCCCTAAAAAATAGAATAAAATACTTTTATTTGTAGGTATTCGAACATATATATATATACATATTTTAATATACATACTTATAGATACGGTTTTAAATACAGAATGAAACAAATTTATATGCTCGCGATTTAATTTAAATGCATTATGATAACGCGACGGGCGGAGGAGAGCGCATTATTTTATAGTCGGGTCGCATTTTTATCGGTACACTATCTCGTCTATACTATATACCACTCGTGTATATATTATACATACATCGTACGAGGGGGATATATACGACGTATATAACAATAATGATAATAATAATAATAATAATAATAATAATAGCGTCCCGATGCGGACCGTATACGTAGGCCTATTTGATTTGGCCATGGCCGCTAAAAGGGGGGCAGGTAAAAAGCTTTCATATACGTATAGTGGTAGTGCAAGAGACCTCTGTGTAAACAGGAATTTAATATAGTATAAGAAAACAAGGGGACAGAGTTAAGGGTAAATTTACCTCCGGGGAATATAGAGTAATAAACATGAACACAATATCGCGAGAGCATAATATATCGGTTCATATACCATATATATACCGTAGGTATATATATATATATATATATATATAATATATAGTCGGATATCCCGTTGGAACAAACAATGGACGATTTTTAATTCGATTCGTAAAAAGGGAAAAAATGAAAAATAATAACCGTATACGCCATATGTATGTACGAGATATGTATTTTGCGTTTTTTTTTTTTTTTTTTAACCATATCATTTACAAAATTCACGTAAACGGTAAAATAATATAATAATTATACGGGAAACAGGTAGGTACGCCATGAAATGACAAAGTAATAACCAACAAATTCAAATAAAATCATGTACTTTTATACGATATATACTATAGATGTGTACTATAGATATATATACTTGTTCCGATTTTATTATCATTATATTATAGTAGGTATTACATCAATGTAACGAAAACTTGACGAGATTTTTTATATAAAGTTAAGTTACTCGGAAAATTTTCATATATTATATAGGCGAAGATGCGTTGAATAGTTCAAAAGTTAATTTTTGTTTTTTTTTAATGTTTTTAACTCAACTAGTTAGAAAAATTCACTTAACCCGTTTAAATTATCATCATTATGATTTTAATCGTTATCTTCTAATCCCTACGGGATTATGATTTCTGATTAATATATTATACTTCACATACCTACTACGATTTGAAATTAATCACTTTTTTATTGAAATTCTACAAATATTTACATATTTGAATAAGTAAATAGGCAGGGAAAAACAATATTAACTTTTATCTAATATTTTGACTTAAGTAATTTATATTATTAACGAGACCTCATTCTAAATATATTGCGCAAATTATTCTAAAATTTATGATTTAATTTTTTTCTCAATTTCATACTTCCTAAAATTTTATTGAAAATTTAAAAACGTAAAATTCACATTCTGTAAAATATGGATCTTGATTAATTTTCGTCCTGATTTTAATACTCATTTTCTAAAATATATTAAAAAGAGTAAAAATAAATATATCACATATAGGTATTTTTGACGATTACAATATTCGATAATAAAATAATAAGTGATTCTATAATATAAAAGAAAAATATTTTTGAAACATCATTATAATTATTCGTAAAATGTCTTTAAAGAATAATGTAAGTATTGACATTTTTTTTTCGTAATGAATTTTGGGACCGGAAAATTACCAAAAAAAACATTATTACGAGTAGTATACGTTATTTTTACTTTCTGTGAATGTTTTATGAAAATTTTTGAACGTGGAAGATATTTATAATGTAATCATGAATAATATATCGTTAAATTTTGGTTAAATAATTATGCAATTAGAGTTTAGATGTTGATAAAATGATAAATTTATACTTTTTTTTAAATAATTTTTCCACATTATTTGGTAATTTAAATTTTTAGGTAATTTATAGCAGTATTATTTTCCATCGATTGAGAGAAACATCACGATTTAATTTCTTATATATTTTTTTAATTGAGATACGAGTTTTTACCACTATAGGACGCCACACGGATACCGAATGCAGCTGACGCATTTTCATAAATGTTTATAGTTTTACGAATTTTTCGGGCATTTTTTCCTGTTTTGAGGGCGCGATTACATTTTTTTGGATGGAGATTTTCGAGAGAACATCGATATCCGTGCCATAATATTAATTATATTAAATATACCAATATATACTGGTATTTTTTAAATGACTGCATATATAGTAATTATATGATAATATATCGCCGCGAATATTATAATGGCGTTTAAACACACGTTATTATAATATATTGTGTATTGCTGTGTAGGCGAGACGTACAATAATTAATAATGGTTGTTTAGATGATATAACTGCTGGTGCATGGTATATATTGCACAATTATTATGTCATGATATACGGGTATAGGTGTCTAAATATTTTGTCGACTCGGGGCATATAATATAGCGAAAAATTCGATATTTTACTATACCTAACATTATATTATTATACATTATATTATCAATAATATAATAAATGTGTATACGCACTCGATTCTATATATATATATATATATGTGTGTGTGTGTGTGTCATATTTATATTAATAATATTGAACCGACACGGAACAAACGAGGAAAAATCGTAAAAACGAACACGGTTAGATATTTGATGCAGTCGAATCCCACGCCATCATGCTGGGACGTCCCTCGTAAGGACCAATGGCACTTACGTGCGCGCGCACTCCACGGTGTATATCAGCATTAAAATATTGATCTTTAAATTTGTGCTTGTGTATACCAGGGACTACAGGTTTCTGTTTTTTCCTTTTTTTTTTTTTTTTTTTTTTTTTCCGGTATATATACACATAATATTATATAGGTATATTATACGGACACGACCGTTTATATATATATATACATAATGATCAAACAAAAGTATTAAACAGAACATATTATACCGGTATAGGTACCTATATACAATATGCGCGCATAACGACGAATAAATCGTCTACTGGCGAGCATTATGTATTTACGAAGTGAAATTACGCGAAAAAAATTAATTTTCATTTCTTCTCGATGAATTATTTACCACTGCCTATATATGTATCCTAATTAATTACCCGTGGAAATACAGTTTTACACGAGAAACGATCGTTAAAATATCGTTTCCGTTTTATTCCAAATCGGTTAGTGCAAGTTTTGCAAAGGCATAACCTATATAGGTAGGTATAACCTACACATTACCTGCAGTGGTTATAGGTATATATTATAATCGTTTACCTACTCTTATATTATATTGAATTCAGTTTTCTGCCCCGAAAAAAACGTATATTAATTGTTATAATTATTACAGTCATACCAGTAATGATTATGGGCCAGAGTATGAGTTTATAATCTTATTCAATCATAATCTCGATTTCGATAAAAAAAAAAAAAACAATTATTGACCTTTCAACCGTCGAATTGTATATTATTGTAATTAATATATAAATTTAATACAATTGTATATACTAAATATATAATAAAACGTATGACTGTATATAAATTCAATTAGATTCACATTGTATCAGATAGTTTATATAAATTAAGAAATGTGTAATGTTATTATTATACGTATGATTTTTTCGGTATATTTGTATACCAGCTATATAGGTAATAATGCAAATTACAATATAAAATAATTATTAACAAATATTTGAAGGATTTAAGGATGTTTTAACCGAAAAGGTATAATATATAATATATATCCATATATTTTACAGTCGCTGTGAAAAAAAAAAATATAAAAATCTCGTAAAAGAGAACTTATTGCACTAATGTGTTTAAAAATGAAATCAATACATTTATATACATAAATCTGTTTTCCGAGACCCCTTTCATAGCATTTAAAAAATATTTTCCAACGAAAATTCCACTACGCATTACGTTATTTAAGTAACTATATAGTTTCTAAAATTACCTAAATAATTATTTGTTTTCAATAAACTTAACATCCTGTAGTTTTAATCATTAATATGTCCTGAATACTCGTATATATAAACGGTTAACCATAATGTATTATGTCATTCAAATGATTATTTCTTAAATCAAAAATAGATTTAACTTTATAATGTTTATAGTATAGTTAAGTAGGTACCTACGTAGTATAATAATTATAATTTCTAAATAAATAATTTTAAGCTCTGACTCTATATTATAATATAATTCAATTATATCCATCCATTTAAAGATTAGATTATTCTATTTGAAAAGGTAGTTGACTAATGGAATACGTATTACCATTTTGGAAAATATAGGTACATGAGAGAAAATACTACTTTCATTATTTATTTTGGAAATAATTTTATTTAAAAGTTACAAAATTTACACCAAAAAAAAATTGGGTAGCTTTTGCTGTTTAAGTTTGTTTAAATATCTCGGTTAATTGTTTCGTTAAAACGACAGATGATTTTTCTTGTGTTTTTCGTGACCACGTACTTTTATCCTTATATCCTTAATTTTACATCTTTAGTCCTGCTGCAGTGTAGTTTCCACGTCTATTATCTATAATACCTATATTATAACAACGTATTGTTTGTATTTTTTGTTTTGTTTTGGATTTCCTTTGGATTTGAAATGTTATATTATTATTGACTTTTGCACATAATTCGTTGGAATAATTTCATTATGTATATATTTGCATATTTGTATATAGATACGTGTTGGTGTAAACGTTATGTGTAGATAATCGTGTAATCGTATCCGTTCGTGTGCGCTATCGAAAACTTTACACAAAATCGGACACGCGATTCGAACGGAGACTGTGGTTTAATGTTATACCTACACTACGACCGTCGACGAATAAACAAATAAATACACAATATATATATATATAATATATTATAATATAATATATTGTTGAATTATCGTAATAATACTATAATTATAGGCGGAGGAAATGTCAATATTAACACTAAATATTTAATATATTTATATGAAATAAAACTAGATACTTATAAAGGTAGGTACTACAAATATATACCTACGTGTTTTTGTTTACATTTTTTTTTTATATATTTCAATAAATAGTATATTTAAATACAAAAATCAAAAAAAATACAATAAATAGCTAAAAAAAAATTTTACGAATACTTTTTTAAATATTTACTGATCATTGCCCAGCTCCCCTGAAATTTTCGTCTCTTTAACGTGGAGAAATTTTGAGTTCTTGCTAATGACCAAAATAAGTAACTTACTTGTATAGGTATATATTATATAGGTACAGCGCACGCCAGACGTATCCCGTACAATTTACGTACGAAATCGTATTGGAATAGTAAGTCAAACCTTGTGATTACACACGATAAAATATACATTTGTTATTTGTATTTTAGATTTTTAAATACAAATACATACACAAAAAAAAGTGTTTATACGATATTTCAAGTCTTTTTTTTCTAACGAATAGAAAAGTTTTAAAAAGTCTCCTACGATATTTAGATTATAATATATAGTCGACAGATGGTTGAAATAATATATATATGTCCTGCGAAAATTATAATAAAAATGTTTTTTTCAGTGTGTACCGATAAAACCGTTCATATAGAATTATATTTTTATTTAAAATTCGATAAAACCACATCAGTTCATATATTATTCTTTATTTTTTCATCTATGTACCTACGCATAAATCGGATTCATTTTTATCGCTGATAAATAAATTCGCAACATAGATAAATATCATTATTTATACACAAACAAAATACAGTATATAATATATACCATAAAGGCTAATTATATTAATAAAATATTAATTATACTGTTTACCATCGAATTTACTATACAATACATTACCAATATTGGGTATTAATTATCTGCTGATTTTTGTGTGTATAATATTTTTTTTTGTTAAATAATAGATACTAAAATAAATATTCGAAAAATTGTACATAATATTGTATACTATTTAACTAACTAGCTTTTTATGAAAAATTATAATTGTGTTATACAAATGTTACATACATACTACATATACATATATATATTTATTGTATATAATATTGTATTAGGTAATGTACGTAATGACAACAAATATTTGTATTTAATTCCGAACAAATTTTGATTTAATTGATTTTCATTACGATTATTGACTAAAAATAACAAAATACTAATATTATTGATGATAAATATTATTACAATAATTTGATACGTATGTACATATATGTAGAGGTTCTATAGTTAAATTTATTGAAATAGTAAAATCGTAATAATTACATGAAGAACCTCTAAAGGAACCCGTACCCTTTAATATTATAATATAATCCTTGGTGACAGTTTAGATCTTATTTAAAAACCTGTTCTGTAACCATGAAACCCGCACCAGCTAGAACCTTTCCTTCGTTTTTTTTTTTTATGTTTTAACTTTTAAAGAATTATAACAAAAAAAACTTCAATGTTTCAACCCCAAAATATTATACATACGATCTAAATGAGTTGAACAGAATATGATTACCCAAAAGTACCTATATATAAATGTATTCATCTAATATTATATAATGTTTAAATAAATCACTCTATAAAATATTTGTTTACTTGGCGCTGAGGGGGATAATATATATATATATATATATATATTATATAGGTACTTAGTATTTAAATGTGTAAAAAATACTCGCTGTACGTCATAATATTATATGATATAATATGACATGTAGATAACGAAAAACGTGAAAAAAAATATATTTTCTAACGTAATTTTTAACGAGTGAAGTGTGACACCGCATTATTTAAAATATGAATTTATTATATAGAGTATAGCGTACCTAAGCCACACAACATTATGGAATTTAAATCGTCGACAGGCATTTCATTAGACTCTTTTGTGTACACTTGAACCAACAAACTTCCCGATGTACTTGCCAGATGTAATAATCGCACCTGTATTTGTTCTCCTACCTTATATATTATTATCTGCAGCAGTATATATACCTGCGACCGACTATTCATCAATTTTTTTTTTTTTTTTCAAACAAATTGGACTGTTTTTTGTCTCATTACGCCCTTGTTATTATATATATTATCTAGTTTAAGTCGCCGTTACACATATTAGTATGCAATATATCTGTATATTGTATGTAAACACTAAACATATACCTATGTACGTGTATGTCCTATGCGCACGGTTAAACACATATAATATATACTTTATAACTAGTCCATTGTATTCGTACAATAATAATTGTTAATTCGATTTGTATGCGTACGACACGCAGACACGCAGTTTAAGCATCAACGTTTAAACTATATGGGTATAATATATAGATAAATATAGATACCTATTTATATATTATCTATCAATCGTGCAAGAACCGAATCCAGAAGAACTGGTTCAAATTCAAAGTACCGACTACCCGAATCTAAAATTGTAACTATTCGAAGAACCACCAATCCACAGGAACCGGAATTTAACGTTTAATTCGTACTTGGCGGGAGTTTTTAATAACCTATTTAAAAACCTGTTCTGACCGGAACAGAAATCGAAAAATTTAGGAATTCCCGCCTCTGAATTATAGGAAGGCGTATGTTCGTCGGACTAATAGTATACTATACACGAGAAGAGGTCCAAAATGCATTGAATTTTAAGGCTGTTGGAGTATATTGTGACTGTCTATATACATATATATATATATGTTTAACTGTATTTTTTAACTAAATAAATTGTACCTCGAGACATATTATATTCTAAAATTATGTTGAGTAAATTGTTCAAAAAAATTTTTTTTTTTTTTTGCAAAATTAACAGAAAACAGATGGTAAAAAACATGCATATTTTCAACTGCGCGGATTTTTAAATTATTCGTTTTACTTTGTGTATTATAGTCTAGACTTTAAAGTCTATAGAAGTATAGAGTACCTGTAGACTGAGACAAGCAATAGAACCATACAAGGAAATATATAATTTAACTATGTATATAGTGTATATGGTTGGAAATATATTGGATCAACAATTTATACATTTAATCCAACAAAACAATTGAATTATGAGTACTAAGAATATATTATATTCTATTATAATATATATATATATATATATATTGTATATCTATTACTGTTGTACCAATCATTTCTTGTTTTGCACAGCTAAAAACTATTGTTATTTAATCTACTTCGGTATAAAAGCTAGCCATAATAAAATATCACATATAGTACAATTAATAAACACATTGTTACAATTACTATAATGATTATAATTTAATTATATTATATTATTATAGAATATTATAATAATAATTATATTTATACAATTATTATAGTAATTATTGTAACAATATAGTAATAATTATCCATTTAACTAATAATAATAACTATAAGGTAACTTTTGCTCATAGAGGATACTTATAGTGAGTGTTGGGTAAGTATGGTAGTGCATTGGACATTGATCATGATCTATAGTAAGATCGTATAGGTGCGAGTTAAATTTTTTCGATACAACCATTTCATTATTTTTTTTTCTCAATTATCAATTTTATCAACAAAATGTGTATAGTTGTTGCAACAATATTATTTAAAAAATTTTATTTAGTAGTAATTGTAACTATCGTATTTTTTGTTTTTAAACCAATACGCAGAAGATTAACATCTGTTTTGAATATGTGTTATGAATTTATTAGTCAATTTTCTAGGTTATGCAGGAAAAATATTTGTTTTATTTTAATTTAATAAGCCTTAAAATGCAGTTTATAATTTTAAAACCGAGAAATAATTTTTCAAATTAAATATATATTATGTTGTAAAATGTTAAATATTTTGTCCTCATAACCTAGTAAAAAGGTTAATGAATACGAATCTTTTGACTAAATTTAAATTGGATCACGGGAAGTACTAGAAATGTTTTTTCTCTTTTAAAAGTTTGGTTACAGTTTAGTGGGAAAATTTAGAAAAAAAATTAGAAAGCATTCAAAGTTTCTGATAACTTATATAATGATTATACAAACTAACGTTCATTTACACATATGAATTACCATATGAATTACCTATAGGTACATTGAAAATTATCTGTTTCAAAAACCTATTAATGCTTCGAGTGTTCCATATTTTGATCCCTATTACTTTTAACAGAAATATCTTTAATTTAAAATTATGATCATATCTTGAACATTCAAAATCGCTCGAACGTTAAAAAATTTAAGAAAACAATTTTGAACATAGAATTATGATCATATATTTTTCAATAATTTAATTTTATAAATCTAATCTAATTGTAAATTTAGATAAGTAATGATTGTTATTATATTAAAATGAGGCATTTTTTTTTTTTTTTAGAAAAAATGATCCAATTTTGTGATGTTTAAACGTTAGGTTTTTGACCATATTATTCATATTTTAACTGTTATCAATTATTATTAATTGGTTCGAATGTTTAAAAAAACCAATTTTTTTTTTTCATTATCCAATCGTTTGAATGACATTCTCAGGGACGGATTTATAGGGAGTGATGTGTGGAGTGTGGTCTTAACCCCTACCCCTGGAGAGCAATCGACAAAAACAGAGAGTTAATAACCTTTATTTTTTCTTCATTTTGTAATTTAGTCGGAAATCTATAAATTGTTCGGCATTGAGTCAGTGAGCAAAAATGTATTTTTTTTTTTTATTTTTTTATTGGCATTTAGTCGGAAAAATCAGAATAAAAAGTTTATGGCCTTTTTTATTCGCTGATTTATTTTCAAAAAATATAATATGTGATATTTCGTCGGTATTTTCGAGACACATCATACACCTCCCACGAATGTGTCTTATCGGGACGTCCCTGGACGTTCTGCATACGAGTTTTAAACGCGTGTAATACAAAATATTGCAATATTATACGATCGCTTGCCGGGCGTGTATATATATAATATTATCGTATTATTTAGTGTGGATTCAACAATATAAATATGTGCGGATAAATAGTTTACACACTGAACAACAATAATAATCATCTATAATATTTATTCTTGGTTTGTGTGTGTTTTTTTTTTTCATGCTACTATAACGGCAGTATATAGACATTACAGTATATGTGTATATATAGTATTATACTAATATAAACAATAATGTGCGCGACAACGTCCAAATATAATATATTGTTTATTGTGGTGTATATAGATTGCAGGTACCAACTCAAAGTGTGCATATTAGAGTTAGGTATATTTATGTTTAAACAAAATACAATATAGTATCAAAACGCAAATGAATAGCACGTCAAACGTGATTTCGCACGTTATACCCTATGCATAGGGTTTGAATTTTGAAAAAAAAAGAAAATAATAGAGGAAAATCGTTTGGTCATAATGACTATAATAAATACATCCTCCCCCCCCCACCCCACTTTAATGTAAATAGTTGAAACATGTTTATTTAAAAATAAATACAAATAAAATGTATAATTACAAATCCATATAAATATAATATGTCTAACGTCCATAGATGAGGGGCTTTCTATGCATAACGAAACCGAGTTAGACGCCTATCGATACGTACGGTAAACTAGCCGATAAATCGATTGACACCCATCGCTTTTTGTCTATACGTATACTATTTACAGTTATATTCTTTTTACCAAAATTCGTGCTATTTCCTGTAGTAATGCGCATAGAGTAGGTACCTAAACTTCTAATTTTTTTTTCTTTTTTTTTTTATGCAAAATGAACTATGTATCCATATGATTTGTCACAACGTGCTATTTTCATTTTACCTCAAAATATAGATACTATTTTGGATGTTATTAGTAGGTATATATATTATGGGAATAAAACTACTATTTATATTTAAAACGTGCTATTGCCAAAACCGTTTTTGGTCTTATATTTTTATTTTACTTTTTAGTTTAATTTATACAAAAATATGAGTGAATTATATACACGATATTTAAATGTCATCAATAAAATATATGTGATATCATATGACAAAAATGATATGATAAATGTGCGTTGTTATCATATGATTGTATAAGTCACCATCAAAGTTCTTAATCCCGGTATGCACACGAGTATAAGTATATATATAAGCATGTAGTATAAGATTATGTAGATAGTGTTGAATATACATTATTCGATAAAAATCTAATAATTCAAAATTCTAAGTTCTAAGTGTTATTACAACATTTTTTTGAATATTAAAACAAAAAAAAAAACCTTTAAAAATGATAAAATAATTTAAATTTTTATAATTTGGATAAAAAAAGTTATATTCTTTTACTGTTGGTAGATTATAAAATTTCACTAATACATTTTTACTTATGTAGATAATTCAAAAAATAAATAAATAAAAATTACATTTCCTGAACAAAGTATTTTTGTCAATAGTACGTTATGTATACAGAAACCCATTGTATATATATGAATAATAAATTAGATGATTTAAAGTGGAGATCGTGTTTGGTCAGTTTTTACTTCATTCACGTTTATTTTCTCACTTTTAATTTGTATATATTAGGTGCCTGGTTTTAAAATTTAAATGCTATAGGTAGTTGAAGTTATTACTCTAAACTCTTAATTCGGAAGATGTTTAAATCAAAATGTATTTCAGAAGACATTATTTAAATTAAATTTTTTTTTTTTTTTTTGGTTGTTTGTAGAATTCTTAAAAGATCCGTTTAGACCTTAGAACAATATTATAAAGCGTACGCTGAAATATATATTTTATTAATAAGTGCATCTCCCATCAATTGAAGAAATATATCGTATCTATATAATATGTTTATTAAGTATTTATATTTACTTAGATGTACAAAATCAGTGATATTATTTCAAAGAAATTTTAAATAGGTCTTCTATTGCTTATCACAGTTAATACTCTATATACTTTAAAGTCTAGTCATAATACTCATAACTTAATTGTTTTGTTGGATTAAATATATAAATTATTGATCGAACCTAAATAGTCTTAGCCATATACTATATAGTTAAATTTTTTTTATTGTTTATTTTTGTGTTTCTATTGATTGTCACAGTCTATATTGTAGGTAATCTATATATGTACTTCTATTTTCTTTAAAGTCTGGTACTTTAGTTGATAATATACTAGATAAAACGAATAGACAATAATTTTAAAATTTGCGCAGTCGAAAATATGTATGTTTTTTACCATTTGTTTATGTTTATTATGTTTTTTATATAATAACATTTTTTTTATAACATATTATGCCTTAAGATTTATTTAGTTGAAAAATACAGTTAAAATTATACATATTTAGACAGTGTGAATAAATCTAAATGTTCTTAAAATATATCAATAAACTAAAATAATATTTTCTTAATGAATGAGGGGATTTTCAATATTTAAAAACACTTTAAATATAATGCCCTAAAAACATTTTAACGGCATTATAATAATATTTATAAAATATTTTCTTAAAATTATATCGATTATATATTTAACCGTTTATTTTTGAATCTAAAATGTTCATTTTATTGGAATATATTATTTTGCCATCTGGAAATGTTTGAACATTATTCTTTTATTTTGCTTTCTACTATATATAAATATGTATCACATTTATAAGCATTATGAAACATTTCATTGTTCGACAATAATGATAATAATTAAGTTTCAACTGAGTGTACTAATTAGTAGTTACTAATTATCGTAATTTAATAATACATAATTGGTATTTGGTACTACGAGTATATTGATTATTATGCATGTATAATCGTATAGTATAAATAAAAAAAAAATTAATAATTACAATGCATTTAATAATATAATATTATTGGTAATATTCATTTTAGAAAAATAATTTTTGATAAGATAAGATAATTATTTTAATTTAATCAAAATAATTCATCGAGACGAGGTAATTATAAATTAATATAGAATATATTAATCTAAATAATAGATAATAATAATGTAGTTTATATTAAATATATAATTATTTTCATCTTATTATATATACCTACTTCTTTTTTAAAAAATACATATAGGTATTCTTATCATATGTAATATGTATCTATTACAACACCAACATTTTTTTTTATCTAGATAATTTAAAAAAATATTGTATTGTTTTATGTATAATATAATATTTATGATCATAGAAGAAAAAGGAATCGAATAAGAGCAAATCTCAGTTTTGTTAAGGGTAAAGCTTATAACACCCTTAAAATATACATGTTATTGCGTATTATTTTTTTTTAAATATATCATTATATTATCATTTTAGATGAATCTAGGACAGCTTATCAAAAATATTCCATATTGTTTTAAAAAATTATTTATTTTACAATTAATTATTAAATTTATATAGGTATATCATTAATTTTTATTATTGTATATCAAAATTCTAAGTTATTTTAAGGGTTTCAAAGTATTTTTAACGCCTCGCTGAAATTGTTGTCTAGAAATCGTTTTCGTTCTGAGATAACGATATATTATATTGAATAAATATAGTTAAAAACATAATATGTATGTATACGTATACCGTAAAAGTTGCAAATGGAACAGTTTTAAACTTCAATTTAATAAATATCAGCAAATAATGATTGTTCCTACATGTGTGATCGAGTTGGGTATAATTTTTTTCACTTAATAAGGTCTTTTATATTTTATATTTAATCCTCAATTTTATAATTTTTTTATCGTTATACCAAGTTACCCTTGAAAAGCTTCGACACGTATTCAATTTTTCAAAAAATGGCCATTTTGAGACAAAAAAAAAAGATATTTTTCTTTTTAACTCATATTAGGTACATCAAATAATACTTCTAAAATTATTAATATGACTTAATTAAGTATATAAATATAATGAGTTTATAATATATGTAATACTATAAGTATAATAATACTTTGAAAATAAAAAGTTTTCATATAATTTAAAAACAAATTTTTTTAATGGATTACAATAATATATATTCTAATTTTACTTTGTATCATTATCATGATTATTTTATCATTACACATTATCAGATAATTTATCGGTATGGAAACCTCGTTAAATCTTAGAAAGCGTAGGGATAATGAAAAATAAAAATGTATATAGATATTATAATTTTTTTTCAAAATATTTGTCAGAATAAATATTTTAATAAATTAATGAAAAAATGTATTCAGAATACATTTAGTCGAATATTTTATAAGACTGCTTAGGAATATCTTTAATTAAAAATGCAGTGCTCCAAATTATGCATAAATCTGAAAACCATTTATAACTTTACTTCATTTTAATATATAGTTATATATTAATTATCAAATTAAGAACTTGAAAGTGTAGAAACCAATTAATAGCAGGCTTCAAAAGCTTGGAAACCAAATTAAGAAGAACTGAGTTTTCACTGAAACCAAAGAACCATAATCAGAATCTAACATTATTTAAAGAACCCCCAAAGAAAACACAAACTATACTGCGAAAGAAAAAAATTCGTTATTTTTTGTTCTTAACCCATTTAAACTCATATATTTTTGTTTTAAATTGAAAATAATATTTTTCTTGACTTGATTATTATAGTTGACGTTTATAATAGTAGATACTAAATATACGATATTAAATTTCTACCAAAATTTATTGAAGAATTGCAAAATTATATATAGTGGACAATGTACAGTAAAAGTCTATTTATTTTGTACTTCTAGTGATTTTATTGTGTGATATGTAGGTACCTACCTAATATAATATTTAAATACAAATAACATAGTATATTTTTTTATAAACTATATAGTGTATACACTATACTCAAACAAGTATGAACACTCGTGTGATGGGACAGGAAAAACCGTGTCCACCGCTATTTTGGAAAATAATATTTTTATATCTTAGAGTATGGAATCTATTTAAAAACTAGTTTTAACTGGTACTGAAACCAAAAAACTAAGAGGTTTCAAACCTCGTTCAGAAGTTATATGATAGTCGTTTTGATTTTAAACTATATAAGTAATAAATATATTAGGTATATATCTACATAATACAAACTTCAATAATATATTTTATAATATTATTTTCCTGATCTATGAACATGCTTATTGCAGTTTTGTTGATTGAAAATCCTTCTCAGACATAATTTAGTAGCTGGTCAGGGGTGTGCCCAGGAATTTTCTTTGAGGGAGGCTAAAGAATTATTTTTATTTAATTTTATTTAAGCTAACAGAAGTACGCACTTATATAGATAAGTAAAAGGTAAATTATAATTAATAAAGAAAGAAATTTTTTAATTTTAATTAGGAAGACTAATAGCCTTTCCCTTGTGCGCACTTGTAGCTAGTCATAGTTATAGAGGATGGAAGCTTTTCGTTTGTCAAACAGGATACTCAAGTATTTCCATTACAATTTTAATGAAAATGCCAAAAGTTTCCAGAAACTATTGTAAATGGAACTCGAAGTATAATATAGGTACAATATACAATATAAAATATACCTAAATCTACATGTAACAATTTATTATGTCAATATAATATAACTAAAATAAATTCTTCGAATCAATAGTCTATAAATATATCCATCCATCATCTGTCAACTCCATTATTATGGATGAACAATAGAGTTTCCGACTAGGTAGGTCAACCACTATCTGTTCCGTTGTCTTTTCCAATTATGTTTTTGATGCATTCAAATCTCACTTACAAGTTAATATAATAATCTTATTGGACTTTGCTAAAGCCTTTTACATGGTCAACCACTTAATATTATTAAAAATTCTAGAATACTCTGGATTTGGTGAACCTTTGCTCTTTTGCGGTTCCAATCTTTCATTAAAGATTGAATCTTTTGGGTCTACCTCCATGATGTTAAATCTGAAATATTTACTCCTCCATCTGGTGTTCATTGATTCGCGAATATATGGCATTCATTTCCCCCTAATTAATAATAACATTCGAGACCTTGTTTTTACTATCGGTCCTTCATTAAGTCCAATCTAATATCAAATTAGCCTGTTGTAAAGCTCTGGAAATGTTGGGATTCTTAAAATGTATTTCCTATGAATATAAATTATCTACGTCTCTAAAAATTCTATATTTCGCACTAGTTCCACCAATACTTGAATACGGCTCAGTTCTCTGGGATCCATATACTGCTGATGCCCGTCGGCAATTAGAAAGAGTTCAACGTAAATTCCTCAAATATTTCGCTTTTGTTCTCAAAATTAATCATCCAGCACATGACGATTACACATACCTGTCCTTCAGAAACTCAATTTAGTTAGTTTAGCTGATCGTAGATATTTTAGATAACTTAGATATTTTAAACAAGCTTCTTTCCAGTAATATTGATTGTCCTCTCCTTCTCTCAAAAATAAATTTTATTGTTCCCTCTCGAAATACTCGTTCAACAACTATTTTTTCATATATATATTTATATTATTTCATAATGTTTACTAATTTTTTTTTTTTTTTTTTACCCACTATTCTGCTGTAAGTGTAAAATCACACATATGTTTGATGTTTTGGGCGCAAGTCTTCTTCTTTTCCTTCGCATTCTCTCCCAACTATTTGGGGTCGGCAAGTCCATTTTTATTAATTAATGAATATGTATAATGACCCTGTTATTACAGGTATATGAGGAATATAAACTCTGATCTATTTTATAATATTGTTTCATTTAATGCCTCAAACTACGTGATTTTATTATTAGTCCATTAGTTTTTTAGTTATTATTTATGTATATATATCTACTTGTTGTTGTTTTAAGCTGTTATTATTTCAAGTAAATAGTTTAAATTGTATTGTAAAATTGCCGATTGGCATAAATATATATAAATAAAAACGGTTTTTAGAACAGTTATTTCTGGAATAACGAGAAAATAAACATAATCGATTCTTACGAACGTGTGTTCTTCCGCCTGTTATCAGTAAGTCTTTCAAACGCGTTAAAAACATAAAAATAAATTAACATATCATTGTAAAACAAAATGATCTCTCGCTCCGCGATATAAACAATTATAGCGATATACGCATACAAGAGTGGGTATCGACGGCATAACAATCTGAAGATAATATTTCAAAGAGTATATAGGTGAACAGGAATATTTATGGAATAAAAATTAGGTAATCAATGTACCTATAATATTATGTAACTTATCAGTATGTACAAATACCGAGGTATAAAATGTGTTTATCGCTTTTTCGGAATCATATACATAATTTGAATGCAAGGTAAGTCGTGCCACCCATCAAAATCAATCTTATAATCCTCAAATATTGATAAAAAAATAAAAAATAATTTCCAAGTGGAGGACAATTTTCAGGTCACCCCCTCTCTCAAATACACGCACTGGACTAACAAATCACGTTTCTGGAACCAGAGCCGGTAACGCTACTGGCGAGATGATGAAAATATTTTACATCCCTCTCACCATATTATTTGATCTACAAATACTTCATTAAAAAGGTAAAAAAAAAGTCATCCGCTTTTTTCTACTATTTTGCCGGATGAATTCCGGTCTTGCCATCTTGCCAGGCCCCTGGGTCCGTCACTTCTGTATTCGGCACGTATACTGGTCGTTACAAAATCCCATTTACCCTTTTACCCATTTTATGCCATCCCAAAGGGGGGGCGTAAGGGGGTGTCTCACCTCACACCTCGGAAAGCAGTCGGCAAATAGTAGAAGAAGTCGATGCACATTCTTTTTTGCTTATTCACTCACGTTTATGAGTATTTTGGAATTTTAAGTCGGTAAAATGGGAATTTTTGATTATTTCACGTTTTGAAGAGAAGTATTATATAATTTTTTTTACATTTTCATCCCCCCCCCCAAAAAAAAAAAAAAAAAAATCTTTCTTCGGGACGGCCCCATGCATATTTTACGACTATTATATTGTATTGCTTATATATGGTCTAATATATTGTATATATCATATACGTATGAAATAACGCGTATATAATTATTATATTATTTATACACAATAGTAATAATATTATTATAGTAAACATACTTAATACGACAACATTGATTCGGTAAATTATTTGGGTACATCGAGACACGGTAACGTTGGCCGTATAAGGGGATAACATTATGTATAAGTAACCCCGTCGTAGTCGTCGTCGTTGTCGCGATGTTTTTGTGTGCACTTGTGCCGTTGTACTTTTCGAAATTTCGAATGGATGTTCTTTGCCAAACATCAATATTTGTCCGCAACAAACCAGAAACGAACCGCCGCCGCCGCCGCCGCCGCTCGAGCCGCGCGGCGCGCACGTCGGCCGAACGCGGGAAGAATGCGCGCGGCGGCGGCGCTAGTTTGCCGTTACTCGCGCCATAACCACCCTTACAGCACCCGCAGCCGCCGCCGCCGCCGCCTTAATAAATTTAATGCACGCCGTGCCGCGTTGGACGGATGAACCGGTGATGCGCTGCCCGATGCGGCGGTGCGCGTGTACGCACGCGGCCACACGTACAATATTTGCCTTGTGTGAAATGCGTATGACAGGGTTATTGTCCTACGTTTAAAACGTATTTTTTTTTTTTTTTTTTAAACATTGATAAAATAAAACGCGCGTTTTATACAACGCGTTTTTCATACATTTTGAATTTTAAATATATTTAATCTACATAATAAATTAATAACAGGATGCTATTTGCCGTCTCTAACCGATTATGAAAATGTAGTATACGCATTGACGTTCGGCGTTCTTATCGCAAATTGCGGGTCGTTTATTCCATAGTAATATTAGATTCACACCTATACTAAATTTATAAACGAGATCATTACATCTATACCGTATAGCGTAGGGTGTAAAAAATTAAAAAACGAGACAAAAATAAAATCTTTCAAAAACGACAATAAAGTCATTCGTCGAATTTTCTCCCCGGAATATGAAAAAAATTGTCCCGTGCCAAACGACGAATAAGCAAAAAAATATATACATATGGTCTCACGTTTAAAAAATTATAAGCAAAAACCTGTACAAAAACGGAAACGCTACTTAAAATACGGGAAAAATGGGTCCCGCTCAAAATTTGCGGGACAGCGGGACGCGATGCTCAAAAACGGGACGATCTCGTTTTAAACTTAACGTATGGTTACTCTACCTTAGCGTCGTATTTTTTTCGATATTTTAATTGCAAAGAGAAATGTATATATTTAGATTATTGGGGTTTAAAAATTATTATGTTTCTTTACAGAATTAAAATTTTGAAAAAAAAAAAATGCCGTAGTTAATGACCTCGTCTATAAATTTGGTAACATGTAAATTTACTCTAATATTAGAATTGATGAAGTTCTGATAATGATGCCGAATATTGCGGGAATCACCTATATTTTGAGTTGGTTAAACGGAGACGGAAAATGCGTGTATATAGCGTTCTTTTAAGAGGAAATTTAACGGCATTAAAACACGTTCACGCTTTCTATATATAGACAGATTCTCTCCTAAAGTTACCTATACCTATCGTCGATTCGAAATTTAAACGGAATATGATAGATGAAAACACTATTTACTACGGCTGAGCGTAGGGTTTTTTTTTACCTAAAATAATATATTTTAGTTTGAAAATTTGACGTTTTTAATTTTGGATGGTCAAATATACTTTTCGAAAAAAAACTCTATACTCTGCCATATATTTAAATTTTTAATTTTATTTAATGTATTTATTTCTTTTTTGTGATAATTTTTGATCAACCTGTGATCACGAAAGCCACAAATAGTTTTTAAACAAATATCGTGATTACACAACAATAAAAAATATTACAGGTAATAGAGACTATTTTTAGATTAGGTACTTCTAAAATATATTTAAAAATTTTTTTTTTTCTAATTGTCAAATTTTCATTATTCAATAAACTTCTAGGTAAATACTCCTTAAAAAATGGATGGTATAGCGTTCCCTTAATATAATATGCTAATTATCTAATCTTTCATATCTATCATATTACATATATATTACCTATATAGATAGATATAACATAATATGTTAAAAAAACATAATATTATCATATCATATATAAAATATTCCATTTTCACGCGCAGATAAAAAATCAAATATTTAACGTAATTTATAGACATATCACACCGGAATAAATGTCTAATTCCTCGAAAGATGACTACTGTGGCGGGAAGGGCACGTCAGGGTACACAAAATGAAGAACAAACGTTCTAAACGTGAAACGATAATATAAATATAAATAAAACCCGATCGATTTGTGTATATACGACTACGCGGTTTGTTTTTAATGAAAACTCAAACAGTTTAAGTGCGTACATAGTGGAAGGGAAAGGGCTTATTGTTTCGTACCACCGGAATATTTTCTTAAATACGTATATTATTGTATGTATTTGAAAAAAAATAATGTTTCACGACCAGATTTTTTGTGAGTGGTGGGATGAGAGGAAGTTGGATTTAATTCTTTGAGGTCCTTATTGGGAATTTCAAACGTATTTCTGAAAACGTAAATTTGGTATGCGAAAATTTTAGGAAATCAATATTAGAGAAATGTTGATCAAAAACTTAAACAGTTCTTACATCAAGTTGTACTTATATAAGGAATATATGTGGAAATTTATAATCTATAATTTGAAAAAAATATACATTGGATTAGGCGTTATTTTTAATTGTTGGCGGTGAAATGTATACAAGCCAATTTTCAAGCTATACCAGACCAATTACTCTCTCCACTCACCACCACCATTAAATCGATCGCTGTTATCTGCTTTATTTTGAAATTTTAGACAGGTCATAACGGGGGACTTTACCAAAAATTGAGTAAATGCACACCCTACACCCCCATAAATGCTGTGAATTTTCTAGACATTTTAAAAAAAAATTTATTAAATATTAAAAAAAAATATGAAGTCTATTGGCGTATTTTGTATGACGTTTATATAGAATACCTAGTCAAATTTCTTTAAAGTAAAAAATTTAATTGATATTTTATTATACCCTCTGAATGTTTTATAAACGTATTCGATATTATATTATAGCAGAATATTATTATTATTATTTTTACACAGTAAAATTATCGAAAATGTTATGACATTAATGTTGATGAAGATTGAGTTAAATTAACGATAAAAAAACCGAAATTAAAATGAAAAATAAAATACTTCAATAGGAACTAAACTATGTAATAAATTGTAGTAAATTTAATAAATTTACTAAATTTACATATATTTTTTGATATTTTGTTCAGTCATTTTTTACTGAGGTTGATGTAGCCTTTTTCTCATCGACTTTTAAATGCCAAATAACCAAAAAAAAAGTTATAACAGTTTGGCAGACTACGTTAACTTTAGAGAAATAATTTTCCTCTCGCCATTCGTTTCGCTCCTGCGCGCGTGTCTATAGAAAGTACATAATATATGTATGATGAATACATGATAATTATAATGCGTGTTTAAAGTTTTTTGAATCTATAATTTTTATTTTTGAATAAATATTAAATAACCAATGATGAAGATTTAAAAATGTGTATTTTTCAACTATAAAATATATATTTCAAATAGAAACTAAAATCCTAAGAAAATAAATTAAATTAAGGTTAAATTAAAAATTAATATATTTTTTAACTTTTGAAATCAAGTCTCTACTAGTTAATTATCATTTTATATTATAAACTACTCCCTATGTATTCTCAAAATCATCTAATTAAGTTAATATTCATGGCCACATGGGAAGGGGTGACAAAATTTTTCGTGAGTTCGTTAGGTAAATGCTTTTCAGTTAAAACTCAAGTTAATAAATATAGCCATATGAGTACTCAATATTTTAAAATGCAAGGAAATCTGAACAAATTTATTACACTATGTTAGATAATTTCAAAGGTTCGAGTTCAAATTTTTGTTGTGAAAAATAAATATGATGAACTGAGCGATAGAGCTAGTGGTATTACAATGATGTTTTTTTATTTTTTTTTTTGCTGTAAACACATTTTCTACCAGAAGAAGTGTTTCGATTTTTACACTTATCACTTTTTGTTTACTTGCCCCCTAGCACTGTCATGGACAGAATGATTAAGTAGTGTATAGATTCTGTTATTTTTATTAAAATTATCGTATACACTGTATAGTTATTTGTGAATATTTTTAAAATCAAATGGCTTAAACAAAATATCGATTTATATTCTGACGTTTATGCGGAGACCAGTGGCGAAACTAGAGTTCAAATGCTACTATTATCAATCGCTTATAATGACGTTGGGGCTCTGTCCCCCACACCTCCAAACCAACATTACATATTGCCAATATTCAGATTATATAATCATTATATTTACAATACCATTTTTGGAAAAAAATGTAACTTATTTTATTACTTATAATATTTTCTTATGTTTTTTTTAAATTTAAAGAGTCAAACATAATCTCTATCTTTATTAGCAAATGTGTCCAAGATTTTGTCTGGAACAATATCATTAGCTAAGTCTCTCTCAATATTTATTATACTTAAATTAGTAAAGCGCTGCTGTAACATGCTGAAAAAAAAAACTGATAGTAAAATCTTAAAAAATAAAATTACATTGGTAAATTGTAGCTGATATTTGAAATCAGAATGACATGGAACTTGAGGGTGCTTAAAATGAGATTGGGGGTGCTTCAACACCCCTAGCACCCCCGTAGTTGCGCCACTGGCGGAGTCCATTCGAGAGACCTTTTTTAGGTAAAAAAAAATATATATATATGGGAGGATATTCGAGTGACTGACGGTAGGTAATTCGGGAGCACAGGTTTTTTTTCTTTTTTTTTCATTTCATCTGACAATGAATTTACAGTGCTTTAAATTAAAATCTTCATTTTATTTTCAACCTTTTATTCCTTTTTTCATTTTTTTTTTAATATCGCCCCGGATGCGGAGAGAGATTAATATAAATAATTGTTTTATGTGAAAAATTAATCGCAAAACTCGATATTAATCGAATGGAAAATCACCGTCGTCCATATGACACACGTGTACACACACACACGCGCTCGCATATTATTATCGATTGTCGCGTTTTGTTGTCTTTGTGACTCAATACATAAGAACGACACGACAAAAGTGCAAAGCGTGCGAGCGTGTGTGTGCGAGAGAGAGTGAGCGGTTACGCGGCACTGCACAGCTGTCCTGCGAAGCGTCGGGCGTCAAGGCTGTCGTGCGCGCAACGGGGAGAGCCGAGGAGCGCGGGACGACGACGACACTACTGCACGAGTGTTATTATTGTTACGGGCGCACAAACCGACCGAGCCAGCGCCGGGCTCTCGTATATGGTACAGCGTACAATAATAATAATATGGGACCTTCGATAATGCAACGCTGTAGATACGTATGGCCGTCTAAATGATAAAACATGTTTTGAAACGCATCGTATTTTCAAGCTTATTGCGTTCTAAAGTTCAGCGCATTGAATACGTTTATCCATCGAAACGGCGTTGTTTCCATCGTAACTGAAATCCGATTGTCCGATGGATACATTATGTTTATAATCGCTGATAAGAACCGTTATCACTAACCGTTGTCCAGTGGCGCCGATGTCAGTTTAAATGCCCATGACAATTTAATAATATAAAGACTAACCACCCCACCCCACCCCCGTTTCTCCGCACTATTAATTAGTACAAACCAATACAGTTTTTACTTTATAAATATTAAATACATATACAATGCAGGGACGCGTATTACATGTAAGTTAGTATACCTATAGTACCTACCCACCCACCCCCAAAATTACCTATGAAATTTGTCATAGGTGAACCACGAGATCGGTGCCATCTTAATAATTTGTTTTTTCTCCATTTTGCATTGTCCAATATTGTCTTGACGATTTTACTCGATTTCAAGTTACAACTGTGCTGATAACTGGCACGAATAAATAAAGGTGTTTTGAAATCAAGCGATTTTTACCAATAGCATACCGTATTTCCATCGGGATACGCAGCGTTGGATTACCGAAGGCGCAATATTAATATAGGATTTGCAGCGGCCAGGTGAGACGGTGAGAAAACTCGGTCGCCCCGTATATACTTGTACGATTCCAAGAGAGAGGCGAAGGACGCCCCCCCCCCAAATTCAGTTCTAACAATTTTAGTTAAATAGGTACTGACAAAATCACTCTAGAGTGACCATATTTTGAAACTGAATACCGTAATAATTTTCAGCATAGTTCTAATTTAGCTACTCAGCGATTTAAAAATGTATTTATTTATTTTTTGCAAAATACGTGTTTTTCCATTTGTTTATCTCACTTAATTTCAATGTTATAAAGAAAAACAGGACGTAATCCTCAAAAACGGGACAATCCCGCAAATAAACGGTACCTATGTATATGGTCACCCGAGGTTATATGCACGGCCCCTTTAAAATATTTCTGGATCCGTCCCTGGCGTACGGGGCCCTAACGGTATACCCGTGGCCAAATATCTATATAGGTGTCCAGTCGTGCCATTCGAGGGATAAAAACAGAAATCGTGACGTGTCAACTGCCGAGGATTTTCAAACGTACATAGACAAACGAGCGTATACGGTTATTATTATTATTCATCGGCACACGACGCAGTGCACATGCGCAGTTCGAATTGCCGGCATACCTGTAGATATTTAGCCACGCGATCGTGATAACAATTTTATCGTTACACGAACAAATATAATATAGTGGATAACAAATGAAGGGGTGAGTGCAACAACCAGTTATCTCCGTTTTTTCGACGAAATTGAGTTTTATACAGTATAAAATCTCTAAAAGTGGCTGCAACAACGATACATCTCCGATGATTTAATAAAGAACTAGAGGCACACGCACACTGTATTTTACTGATTTTTTTACAACCCGGTTTAAAATAAGTTTTCATCGGTTTGTGTCATTATATTTCAATACTCGCATAACATTTAATAATATTTTCATGTAAGTATGTTGTCAATTTTTGCGATGGAAGTATTTTTTTTTTTTTTTTTTTGTTTGTTTCATATTTGAACTCTTATTGTGACATTGAAAATTGTAGAAAAATTGGACGCAAGACATCGGACAGACGGATAAACCGAGGTTCGATACTTTACACGTTATTGTGCCCGCGTATAATGTGACGTGTTAACGCGAGTTAATTTTATCGCCAACTCTCGGCTAAGGCAATCCGACCGTTTTTAAAACGGTCGTTTTCACTGTGCCGTGAAAAATTAGAAAGGTAAAAAAAAAAAAAAAAATGGAGATGTCTGGCCGTTGCACTCGGCCCTTCATCAAACGCGATTTTCGGCAAATATTTATTGGGTTTTTTTTTTTTTTTTTTTTTTTCCCCGTCATATTATATATTATATTATGTATTATATATACCGGCAAAACGTGCTGGGTCGCGGTGACTGGGGAGCGTGTTTGCAAAACGTTGACGATCGGCGCCCGCGGTCGTACGCGTATAGGTATCGGTGGACGCGCATTATACTTGGCGCGTACACGAGTAGAGCACATTATTGTACTCGGTCTCTGTGCCCACCCGTACACGCGCACTGGCATATTATATCTTTTTCCCATTGTGTGTGCGCGCACATCGTACACACACTCCGACACCACCTGGGCCCGTTATGCTATACGTGTCCGCCGGACGTCCAAATATATCGGCCCATATAACGACGACGACGACGACGACGACAAATAATATTACGCGTATTATTAAATACGATTTTATATTCCTATCGTATTGTTGTGCGTATTATTTCGACAAAACGCGCACAATCATCTCGTATATCGACCCGAAACGATAAAAACCGTTTTGTTACGTTATATTACGTATATATATATAGTCGCCCAATAATACATACACACACGCATCGGTGATGGTGGTGGTGGTGTAGTCGTAAATAGGTAATGGGTGTTTTATACATTTATTTGCGTATCGAACAAAATTTTAATTTTTCTCGAATTTTTTACGAAAAAAATCCCGTGTTCTCTCAAACGTTTAACGTCTCGCGGAGTCTGCGTGTATCCCGGGGATACACACTAGAGCACTTATAGCGTGTAACGTGGCAACGTTTTCCAGGTTCAATTTTCTTTTACATCGAAACGTATCCAACCGTGTAACGTAACGCTTGGTATAATTTCGTGACGTCGCGAAGCCTAAAAATATAAGTACGACTGGATGACACTTATTCATATATTTTTTTTTAAACCTATTTGGTTATTTCGCTACGCTCGTCAGTTTTCTAATGAAAGTAAATTTAGTGTTTATGAACTATAATCACAAACAAATGTTTTAAAAAAGTATACAGTAAAATGATTACTGATTATTTGTATTTGAATTATGTAATATTTTATTTGGGGATACCCGCGTATTCGCTTTATTTTCTTTCGTACGCGCATATTACAATTTCAGCGTTACCCTCCACTATATTATACATATGTATATGTACAGGGCCGAATTTAGAGGATCAGCAGAATCACGGACGAACGATAACAGCTGAGACCATTTTTACTATTATTTTTTTTTCTTCGTTTTCTTCATTTTGAAACGCTTTTGTTTTTTTTCGTGTCTCTCAAACTATAAATTCGGCCCTTCCTATAATAAGATAAAATAAGATTGATTTTATTTTGTATATAATATTATTCACTATTTTTTAACGCATATGCTTTTTTTTAATGCATATTTTTGTTTTTAAATATTATACTTACTCGTAAAAATCTGTGAAATTATGTTTTTCAATAGGTATTAAATATTTTAAAATCCCGGGTAACATTTTTCCAATATATAATAAAGTAGACTTTACCCGACAAGATTTTGCGTATTCGCGTATTGTTATATATTTTGACAAAACCGACAAAACGCATACGATTGTATCGACCCGAAACGATAAAAACCGTTTTGTACCGCGCCTAACTATCGCGCACGTCATATCATTTTGTTATATATGTAGTCGCGCAATAATACCTACACGTGTATGTACAGGGCCGAATTTAGGGAGCCAGTTGAGGCACGGACGAATGATAACAGCTGAGACCATTTTTTACTACTTTTTTCCCTCACTTTCTTGATTTTGAAACGCTTTTGTTTTTTTTTTTTTTTGTGTGTCCCAAACTATAAATTCGGCCCTTCCTATATATATATATATACGAGTGTAATAATTAGGGAACGGATTTATATATAAATGTACCTATATTTTTATTATTGGAATGGGCTATTTGAAATCTGATAAGTAATGTGCACGATTCATATCATTCTTATTAAAATAAGATTGATTTTATTTTGTATATTTTGCTTATTTAATGCATATTTGTCATTTTTTAGTGCATATTTTTTTTAATACATATTTTTTTAAATTATCCTTATCCGTAAAAATCTGTGAAATTATGTTTTTGAATAGGTACTAAATATTTTAAAATCCCGAGTAACATTTTTCCAGTGTATAATAAAATAGACTTTACCCGACAAGAAATGTGCATGATTTATAAATTTATATTAAAATAACACCAATTTATTCTCCATATATTTAACTTTTGTTATCATTTTTTTTTTTTTTACATATTTATTATAATAATTTTAAATGCATATTTTGAGAGTTATTTGTGTACTTATATAAATCCGTTCCCTATAATAATAATATATATACAAATAGGTAAGTATATAAGACATAGGTATAAGACAATACGTATAATATAAATACGATAGATATAAAGTTATTGAAATATAATTACACATTATTATTGTTTATACATAGGTCGATGTAAGTAAAATATTTCCAATTTTAAAATTTCTTAGTTAAAAATGTACTTAAAATATATTTATATTTCTATAAAAAAAAATCCTGTCAGTGGGGGGTGGAGGATATATTGAATTTGATAGTGGTGATAAATCATTTTTTCCGATAAAACGATTCTGAGCGAAGCTTCGGTATATAAAACATGAGTATTACTATTAGTATTTATATGGATAATAAAAAATATGACATCAATATATGTACAATATGTACATAATGTTACAATAAATATTTCGTGTACATTTTGAGTTTCTAACATTTTAATTTTCCAATGTTTAATAATTGTCTGTATTTTTATAGTTATAAAAATTAGATATATATCACCTATAACCATTATTATTTTATTTATTTTCTAATTTATAACAAATTTTCGTGTTATTTAAATTATTATGGGTAATTTTTCGTTTCGTTTTTAAAAATTACTTAGAAAAAAAAAATATATCTAAAAAACAGGAATAAGCTTGAGAATTTTTTTTGTGGTGGTAGGTGGGGGGTTTGAATTGAGTTTACGCATTTCTCATTTTTTTTTCACTTGAAAATATCGTATATCCTCGCATAGCTAAAAATCTGAATTTTGAAAAATGTACAGTGTACATAATATCCTACCTATATGTGTACATGATAAATCGCATTCTTATATAAAAACATTGAAAAATCTAAAAAACGTGTAATGGATTCAATATATTATTTTTCCGATAAAAGGCTAAAATAATAAGATTATCTATATAATATATATGATCTAATCTAATTATAATCTAATAAAATTATCTAATAGATAATTATCTAACTCATCACAATTTTGTATTTTATTTTGTACAAGAAACTATCACAAAAACTACAGATTTTCATCGGTGAAGAAAAATTTTTATCTTTAATGATTTCCATTTTCCTAGATCTCTTAGAAATTTGCGAAATTCAAACTTTATTAAATTCTTAAATATAAATATTCGGTAATTGAATTATTTTTAAAATTTTAAATGCTTTTTATACATATTATATAAATATGTTACAATAAATTAAATAATTTATTGTTTAATCTTCATTTTGTTTTTATACAGGACATGCTTCAGAATATTTGAAGTTATAAAGATGTCCCAAGAATGTTTGAGCCTTCTATTTATTATTTTGATACCCATAGTTTATACAATTTTCAACTCCCTTTAAAGTATGTAAGTTCAAACAAAAGTTATTATAATTTATTTTTTAAATATTTATTCAATCTTTTAGGAATGGTATTCGGCAAGTATCTATTTTATTCAGGATTTAATCGTTTCTCATAAGTCAAGGTGATTTTTGACATATAATCTGAATCTGAGAAACTTATATTTTGGAGAATTTGTAATGTTTCAGGTTAGAATGGTAATACAAGAATACAATTAGAAATTTAGGACTTTACTATGCTTATTTAATGTTATTTTTTGATTTCGCTTTTGCTCAATTTTTCAGTTACTAAACCAACAGAATGCAATATTTTACCAACTGTCAATTTGAGTTTTTAGAAACTTTATCCAAAAATGTATTGTCAACGAATACGAGTTTGATATAACTTTTACTAAAGTACCTACCTATTTTTGTTCTACATAATTAAAATGTAAGAATCTAAAAAAATTATTTATTAGATATTATAGTGCAGACATATTATATAAAGAGCACAATACAATTTTGAATTTATATATTACATTTTTAATCGGTATAAATTTAAATGCCCTTTAAAATGTTTATAAAATAGTGCAGTTTATCGAAAATAAAATATTAACGTACATAGGTAGGTATTATAAATACATGACTGGTTTCCAAAATCAATATTAGCGTGTCATGTTTGTAGAAAAATTTAATTATTGTCTCGTTATCTCGCAGTATATAGATAAGAGAACTACGTTTTGTTTGAAGAAACAAAGGTCGATTTTCGTTTTAAATAATATAGTTAAATGTCGTATTTTTATGACAATAAATCGTTTTATTATACACATCATTATATTTATTATTATACATTACTATTGTTGTTCTAAACTTCAAGAAATGACTATAGTATAATATAATCGTTATACTTTATAGTTATTTACGTGAGTGAATTGAATTATTCAGGAAATCGGTTTATTCAGATTACATCCTATATATATTATATTATATAAGTACATACTTGATAAATGAATAAAGGTACATTTGACTCACCGCATAAATATCGTATATAAGATAATTTGTATAATTTATCGAAAAAATATATATATTTTTTTTTAATTCTCACGATTAAATATTACTCGGTGTGGTTTCCATTTACATGATCAATTTTTTATTTAACTTTTCAGTTTTTTTTTTTTTTTTGTCCGAAAATCGTCTAAAAAACTACGAATAAACGGTCAAGTATTTATGTACAGGTATGTACCTACCTGCCTAAAATAATTTAAGAGAAAAACGTCCACAATATTTATATTATAAATGTACAATATATAGCATATTTAAAGTTTAAACACGTGTTTTGAACATTTTTAGCGCATTAATTTTACAACATATTTCTTGGTTTTTTAATGTGCATCTTAGCCCACCCACGGGTCATGCTTCACCCAATTTTGTGTAACAAATTTAACATATTTTTTCGATTCAATAAGGTATACCAACTTCACAGTTTTACCAATTTGAAATATATAAATTACATAATATAGAAACAATTATTATATATACAATATAATTTGTGATCCTGTCCAATATGATCATTTATCCAACCAGACTTAAGAAAAAAACGGATCAGTTTCCAAATGTACTCATTTGGTTCACACAAAATACCACTTATTTAGTCTAATAAAAATATAAATTTTATCTCATATTTTGGCATTTTTTTTAATATATATTCTGATAACATTACTATTTTATCTTTTTTTACTGAACATTATTGGACTTTTAATTTTAGAGAAATATGATTTTGAATATTCAATTTGAATTTAAATTAAATTTTCGAGCATTGAATATTATATAAATTATAACTTACTCGGACCATTCTAAATAATAATTGTGTGATATACCTACAGGCTTATACACCACGTGTATATATAATATGCGCATAATCTTCTTTTATAAGGATTATTTGTTTGTGGTCATCGTACAACGGTGGTTATCTAATGTCTCCCGTTAGCACCTTTTAATATAGTTGGTTTTTTGATCCTATTAAAAAGCTGCACGTATATTATCCAATGGTATTAACAATCCCTTTTTGACCTAAAACTACACTAATAATAGGTATGTTATGATATAATATTATATAAAACAAATAGGTTTATACGAGGTGGTATTTTGAAAATGTTTAGGGAAATGTATTTAAGGCTTATTTTTTTTATATAATAGTATTAACAACCTTATCGTTTTCTATATATTTGTTATAAGTATAATGGATCCACAAATCTAATTTTTAGCTTAAATTGAATACGTTTAATACGTTTTTATAACAATACTAAAATGGTATCTAGGAAAAAAATTATTGTCGATAAAAGATGAAAATATTTTTTTTAAATAATAATTATTTTTAAAATTTCAATATTTTTACTTTCATCCGCCGTTCCTTCATTTTTTAAAGAACATTTCCCATTTTAGTTCCAAAAAAAATTAACTCGTTCCAAAAATCAGCTCCTTTTGTAGGAACTCGTTCCTTTCAAAAACTACGTTACAACTGGTACTGTATAAAATTACATACGATGGAGATAAACTGTATAACTTATAACCATTATTAAAACGCACTAATGATTTTGTTCGAACGATTCCTATCGGTGGCATATCTAAATGAGGAGAAAAAAAGCCGGTCTGTAGGGAATAGAAGCAATTCGCTCGTTAAGTAGAATACTGATGGTATTGATATATTAGATAAATTATTTCTCTCAACAAAACGATTTTAATCGAAGCTTCAGTGTGTATAACATGAGTATTACTCTCGATAATAACTAAAATGAACTCTATTATGACGAAAAATATAAAATTGAAAATTTAGTTTTTTTTTAATATTGTACGTTTGTTTTATACTTATATACGTTTATATACTTAGTATAAACTTCAAATCTATAGATCCATTTTTTTCTCAATATTCAAACACATTTTCATTTTTATACCCATATAATGTACGTCGAAAAATTGAAATGGCTATTAAAACAATTTATGTGTACCTATACTGATTTTCGATCATTTTTTGAATTAACTAGAAGGACGTATTTTTAACACTGAATAAAATGTTCCAGTTTTAAAAATTTAAAATAAACGCTTTTTGATGACCGTCAATATTAAAATTCCTATAAATAATTAATGCCGAAAATTGGGAAAATAATTTCAACAATTTTTTACGATTAAATGTATTTAAATACATTTATGTGAACATGTTAAGACTTTATAACCATTATTTACGGAATTACAATGAAAAACCAATATTCAACTTTAACAAAATCGTGCTTTTACTGCGTTTTCCTAAATTTTTTGGTTTTTTCTTACGCGTTTATAGAAAAAGATGATAAATCGAAAAATCACCTCTCTTACTAGATGTAAAGTACTAACTAAATGCAAAATTTAGGGTAAAATGTAACAATTGGAGCACTCTTTTAAATATAATTTTTGGGTACAAACTTGAAAAAAATAACACACATCATTATAAAACCAATACATTCCCCGCTTCGCTCAGAATCTAAAATGACCAAGATCCAAAAAAAAAAACAAATATTTTACAAGTTTATTTTACCTATTTAAAACAACAAACAACTTTCAGAATTATAAATTTTAGGAAACAATTTAGAAATTATTAAATCAAGATGGATTTTTTTTTTGAAAACATAATATCATATATTATTATTTCCAGAACAATTGCCTTTTATTATTAATACAATATAATATAGTAGACAAAATAGCCATATTCATATATGAATAATTATGTAATTTTAATTTGATTTATAAAATAATTTTTAGTGATAATTTTAAGCACGCATTTACCTACCGAAATTATACAGGGATAATTATTTTTCTATTTATAAATTATATAATTATATTTACAAATTAAAAATATCCATATTAAATTTTTAAAATGCAATTATAAATAAATATATATCAATATAATAAGTTTATACTTTACAGTTTAGTTATATAATAGATACGGCTAGTAATATACCTATTATAACTATTAATATTCACGCAAATCCCAATCTCGCCCATTCCTGTTTAAAATGTCCTTATATACCTATACAAAATCAGTTCCCGGTTTTGATAATTTTATACCGATCTCTCGTGATGGAACTTTCCCAAAGTTGTCTCTTTTAAAAAACGGAATTCACCAAAGTTAATAATTTCTATAAAAAAAAAATATCTGTTTCTATTTTCAAAATGTGTTCAGTCGGTTTTTTTCATAGGGTATAAAAATAAATGATATATTATACAAAAACTAAAATATGATACGTTGCACGTAGAATGTTTGTTTTTTATACTATAAATCGAATTAACAGACAAGTATATAGATACCTACCAATGTATTATAAGTCTATTCTTGAAAAAAAAATGTATACAACACTTGATTTATGATCAATGAAGTATAATAATAATAATTAGTCATATACTGCTATAATATATATAATATATATTATTCGGGTGTTTCGAGTGACATGTAATGTTATTAGTTATAATATACATATTATGTATAATGTATATGTACAGAAAAACAATTATTTTTTTTCAAAAATATTATCTCTCGTTTTCTCGTACACTTTAATACAACAAAGTACATATATATGTTTTTATAAGCATATTATATATATACAACCTATGGTGAGGGCGTGTGTATTTATGTATACGTGTGTATGTATATATTTTGTGTTTGTGTTTATGTATGTGTGTGTGTGTGTGTATGAGACGAGATAATGTGAATCATTGGGTAAACACTATGGGCACCCTATGTGTGTTACGGGATGGCAGTGAGCGGGGGGGGGGGGTACGCGCACGGAGGGGCCGCAAGAGCCGGGCGATGATGGATGAGAAACGGAGTATAGTACTGCCGGCGCCCGTTATCAACGATTACGAGAGCCGACTTTCCAAACGCGTTGTATTTACGCGGTGATTAGCTCTTATCATCTCCGCGCCTCACCTATAACGGAGGGCTATTGTTGGTGGCGGCGGATAACGCATCGCGGTTGACGGATGTCGTTTGTTAAAACCATGACTACGAAACGCTACAGGAGATTAGTTAACCCTATATGCGAACAACACACACACACACACACACACACACATAGATTCACACATACACACATACACACACACACATACACACATACATACACACATACATACACACATGCATGCATGCATACATACATACATACATACATACATACATACATACATACATACATACATACATACATACATACATACATACATACATACATACATACATACATACATACATACATACATACATACATACATACATATATACATGTGTGGGGAAAAAGGGTTTAGGGGATCGTGTCGATCCCTTACTCAAGGAATGAATGAAATAAAAGCAAGTTCGGTCAGCAAAAAAAAAGTTGATGTCTTTTTTCCTTATTTACTATTTATATTTTTTCAGAATTTAGTCGGCAAACTATAAATTATTCAGCATTCAGTCGGCCAAATCAGAAAAAGATGATTTTTTTACTTATAACATTTTTGGAAAAATAAGTAGGCAAAATTACACTGACGACACCCCACAAATATTTTTAGCACCGGCTCTGCACATATACACATTATAAGTGTATATATAAACATAAGTATATATTTACACAAGTATACATACTCACACGCAGGTACTATATACAATACAGACTACAAGAATAAAAGGGTTTAATCTCCTGTGTTTTTTTGTTGAATTAGACCATGTTTTTCAGTACTGGTTCTAACCAGTATATAGTTATAAATGTTAGATAAATGTATAGGTACTGCAGTTAAACTTTCCAATATGTTATTTTCCGTTTATCAATGTCATTCCTTCATCAATCAATCAGCTTGAAGTTAAGTAATTGATATTAGATATTTTTGACTGTGGTACTATGGTATTATATTACAATTTATTTCATCCTTGTAATTTTTATATTATATAATATATTATGTTATAATGGTAAAAAATAAAGATTTATCAACAAAATGATGCAGGTCTATAAATTTTTCTTTTTTCCGAACAATAGTTATTTTTGAAAGTAGCACTTGAAAAAAAATGTCTCGAGAACAAAGAATCAAATGCTATGACTTGGAATAATAATCCTAAAATTACAATCGTCATATTTCATCATATAATTAATTATTTCTCGAATCGTGTAAGACAATACGACGGTAATTTACAAATTCCATTGTTTTCTCATCGTCATCATCATATAATAATTCGGTTTAAATGTTTATTATTTTTAATTGTACACATATCTGCAGGGATTAACGTGGGGGGGGGACACAATGGAATTCAGTCTCCTTACATATAGATATTATAGACATTATAGAACGGTGGTTAAAAAGCGTCCCTTTTAACAATTTCTCCACGAGATATTCCGGAACGCTTAAATTATAACCGAATTAATCAATATAATTCAGATTTCCTTTGTAATTAAATCTTGTAGTTTTACTTTTCTTTTTATCAAATATTCAAATATATTATTTTAGTTTTATCAAATATTATTTAATAAAACTTACGGACTAAGATAGAATGTTAAGCCGATTTGAAAATTTGAACTATTACTGAAACTAATTAAATACTTGAACCGTAAACACCCGTCGTGTTATTTTAAACTTAGTTATTTTACTTTAAAATACATATCTGTATACTAAGATAATAATAATATATATATACATATATTATTAATATAGATGGATATGTATAATATATATTTTATTATGTATGTTACATTTTTAGAAATTTCTGTTATTTAATTTTTTAAAAAACATAAATAAAATAAAATACAATTTATTTTTCTATTTAAGTACTTTATAGTTGTTTTATTTTTAAATAGTTCTTTATTAAATAACATATCATTAAGCTGCATACATATGTGTATATATATATATATATATATATATAAAAGTACACAGCGTTATTTTTTAAGCATGCTCATCCCCACTTTTAACCATGTATAATGCGTAAATTTGAATTTTTTCTTGTTCAATTTAAAGCGCTTATGTTTTTGTGAAATAATTAATTTTTATACTTACCATTTTTTAGTTGTATGATATTTTTAGTTTTTTAGTTTCTTAAATGGCAACCACTCGTATAACTTTATTATTATGAAAAAAAAATATTCTCTTTCAAAATATTGAATTTTTATAAAAATGTAAAAACGGTATCATATATTAGTGCTTTAAATGTTACATGAAATAAATTTCAAATTTATTTATTATTTGGAGTTAAAAGTGGGGTAAGCATGCTTAAAAAAAATCTCTCTGTATACACATTATACATATAATGATATATGGAACGCTTATAACTATATGGGGACCTTAGTCCCCCTTGGAATTTTTTCCACTTTAAGTCCTGCATATCTCTATTGAAACTTACAAATATTTTAAAAATGTATATTTTATGTTAGGTACGTAACCACAATATAAATAATTTTCAATCTTTCAGTTAAAAGTTTATAACTAGTAAAAAAAATACTAAATAGTATTCTAAATACACTATTTTCCATTCATGGAATTATCTTTGACTGATAAACTAAAAAGCAACAATAAACTGTCAGTTAAAATTCATTAATTATCAGTTAAAGTTGACTGCAAAATCAGGTTAAAGTAGGTACACCGAATAATATATTGATAATTTTGATATAATAATAATAGACGATAGTAATATATACTTACCTGCATTAATATATAAAGACTGAAATTATGGTGTCTTTTTCTAAAATTAAAAAAAAAAACAATCGCCAGGGCTGAGTAGTAATGATGAGATAATAAGATAAACTAAATATTTTGTAAAGTTAAATTAGGTACTCAAGAAATATATTTTATATATATTATATGTCATGTAACTTATAATATATTATATTACATTAATTATTGCTATATCTTGAGTACAACATCTTTCGTAAGCAACTCCTTGTAAGTGCAAATTCTTTTGACAGCAAATCATGTACCTGTCTCGATTTATGTAGGTTCTTTACATCGGGATGCGTAATAATAGGTGAATTTAAAAATATTCGGTCCACGACGGAAAAATGGTGTTCGCTTGCTAGAAGATAGTCCTTCGCCCCTAAAGTGTTTTCGATGATATCGGACGATTTGAAATACATTTAATTGCATTTAATTATAATGGGTATAATATAATATAATAAGATATCAATTCTGCAAATGTGAAGTTGGACGGACTTACAGTTTTCGGATTTTTATATTACCATTGTTGCCAGATGGAAATGTGCGAAAGTTCGATTAAATAACGTAATACCTACGACAAAAATTCACCATTCTATCGGTTATCACACTTCACGATATAAATATAAATTCAATTTAAACTATGAATAATACTAGGCAAGTCCACCGATTTCAAATACATTTAGATAGGTATTATAAAATATAAAATCTATAGTATAGATAGGTCGAACATACAGTTCTCGGGATTTTATATAAATATTGTTGCCAATTGGGGATGTACGAATGTCCGGTAAAACATCGTACAATAAGTTCGTAAAAATCTTATACGGACTCATCACAGGGCAATGCACCATTTTTTTAATTAAATAATCCAATCTATAAAAGGTAGGTACTCAGTACAATACGTAATTTAAACGAATGAAAAAAACAATGTCTAATAAATATTAACAAGTAAACACGATTTCGTCCGGATAGCGGTTACCACTGTGGCTCACTAATATAGTTTCCAATTTTTACATTTTTCTATGTACACGGATGAAAATACAGGTATGATACGAAATAAATGTGACTCAATTAAATATGACGAAATAAATAATAATTATATTTATTTACAGAAAGAGAACCATGATGACCGTATCAGTTATGTACCTAAAACCACGTATCAATTGATAAACGTCCGTTATCACCGTGGTACCGCGTGTTTTCGCCATAAAACAAAGACGCAATCCATGGATATCATATCGGATATACATACTATGTACTCAAGTACTCATTTTATTAAAGTGATTTTCTTCTCACCCTGTGTGTAATCATATTATTTTCCAAACCTATTATAGTTACTATAGGGTTGCAATAAACAATGATATTGTACTAAAATTGATACTATACCAATATTTTTCAGCAGTAAACATACTATGTTCACCCATAACTAACGAAAAGAATTTACAATTTATATAATAATTATTTGCAAGTTAAAACACTTATTATAAAATTAATAGAAGACTACATATTTCAGGAGACACCTTTATTAATGTCTTTAGAAATATTGATTGGGAAAAAAATGCCAGTGATATAAAAATAGGTACATATATATATAAACATTTATTATATCTTCGATAATAATCCTTAAATAATAAGTTAATAATAAATTAATAATCCTATAATGTTTAAAATAAACTGTAACCCCTATAAGAATTAATCTCTGAAATAATGCAGTCGTCTACAAATTTTAAAACAGCAGTCATAATATTAATAACTCTAAAACCACTTTAAGATTATTTTTTGTTTGTTTCACGTAAAAGTATATTTTTATTATAAATATTGGGAATTAGTACCTAACCTACATATTAGATTTTTAAGTTTCAAAAGCGTTTTAAATATTAATTATTTATACTTTAGGACTATAAAATTATTTTGATAAATTAAAATATATTAAATATACTTAATAAATGATATAAGTAAAATTTAAATATAAGTATAAAAGTTTATTTTTAAATGCACTATTTTATACGGAATATACGTACTACGAAAAATTGAAAAATACGTACGACACGTGTATATCAACCGAAAGTCTACGGTTGCGGAGCAAAGAATCAATAATGGCAACAACTTTTAAACGTGATATATATATAATGTGGTCATACTAGAAGTTATGACTACAATTACATTACTTACAAATACATCTGATCGTGGTATTGTTATTCCTTGTAAACAACCGTCTCAATTGAATAATTGGCTATTTAGCTGATGTTAAATTCACTCGGTGTAATACATATAAAGAATCAATAATTTAATTTATAAACCAAAGAAACTTAAACATCAGCGAGTCTCAAACTCCGTGCGTTCTCTGTTCGAGCTCCACGAGAGTTTTCCAGGCTGGGCACTAGGGAGAGATTTTATGAAATGAAATCAGATTGAAATATCAAAAAAAATAACCACTTTATATGAATTTTTCACACACGTCCTTGTATAGCATACATAATCAAAACAATACCTATATATAATATATAATATATATTTTTAGTCCATATATAATTATTTTCACCACAAATTTTCAATAACATATTATGTTAAGTAAGTTAAAATATATAATACATAAATATGTCATGAATCGTGATTTTTATATTGAAAAGGAATATAATATAGGTATAAGTATTATATTTAATATTATACGGTATGGTATAAACAACAAATTAAATAATACCTAATAATATTATACAATTTCGGATTTCAATATCTACTATTGTTTCCGTTATCTTATTTCTCGAACACAACGAATTAATCTTTTTTCATATCAAAATAACAACTTGAAAATTTTAAATAAAATTCGATAGATGTAAAAAAAAAATTAATTTCTTAGTTATAGACACTTAAAATTCAAAATTAACTCAATTGGACAAAATGAAAATTAAGTGTATATAAAATTCATGTTTGTCCATTAAGTTAAAAAGTTAAATTTAACTTGACTTTTAACTCTTTAATTCATTAATGCATAGTCTTAACTCTTAGTATATAATATACGTTTTATGTAGATTGATTTTAATTAAATTTTTTAGAAGTATTTAGAAAGTTTTTGAATCCTTTAATGTACAAATACAACCGTTTTGTATTTAAACACTTTTTTAACATCCTAGGTATTATATTATTTCTTATTCTTTAACGTAATTATTATTTTATGATATATTTTATATTGTAACCCATAGCAATAATAATAATGATTTTCAATATAATATATACTATTAAAATATATAATCAACAAATATTTGAATATAATGTTATATAATAATTAATATCTAAGTATACCTCATGAATATTATTAATGGACATTCTCTGGTATTAAGATGACGTCACGCCATTTCCAGTGGCCAAAAATATGTTCACGAAAAATAAACGAAAATACATTAACAAATAATTGTTTTAGGGTAAAAATTATACCTATCACATAAAATTTATCGACAAAAAAAATTTAGGAAACAACTACATAATGGTGTCTATAGAAATATGAATTATAAAACAATTGACTGATTTAAAAAAATGAAAACAAATCGTTTATTAGACCTCCGACAATGCGCTCAATATATAGAATATTTTAATACCCTACGGTGTTAAGTTATCTTTCGAATATCACCATTTACATATCTTATTTGAACAAATATCACAATTACAAAACAACAAAAAGTATAACTACTAATCATTTTCATTTTGTATTAAAATTTCCATACATTTTCTTTTATAAAATCCCATGAAAATCAGGCGTAAAACGAAAAACACATCTAATGAAAATACAGGCCAAAGAATTCTGCAATAAAAATAGGTTTGAGAAACACTAATAAATTAATACAGTATACGAATAATAAAATACAATAATGTACATAGTAAATAGATACCTACTATAAAATAATATGTATAAAAAACATATTACATAAAGAAACATCTAGGACTTTTAATCTTTATTTTAAATGGTCTTTCCTAATTTTAAAATCGAAACAATATAAAAATCATTCTATCAAAATTGTTATAGCCTGTTAGTGTGCAATTTAAATGTATTTGGACACACAATTTTGCGAAACAAACTAAAGAATAAATATTTAACAGTGAACGAACGGTAAATGATCAAAGTTAACACGTCAAATGATATAAAATCTACGTATAGTAAAAGTGATAATATTACATTCAGACCAATACTAACATTTTGCAAGTAATTTGCAAGTATTTTTAAGCCAACGAAATGTATAAATTCCCTGAATCAACATAATTACCGACCTATTATTGTTTTGATGTAGAAGACTACTTAAGATAATTTTACAAAATAATATTGCAATGAAAATTGTGAATACCAATTTTATATAGAAAAACGTGGGTGGGCTATATCAAGTCAGCCAATCTATAGATTTATTTATGATTTTGGGAGAGTTAATGACTTGCAAATTCTTAAAAATTTCTTGCAAAATATTGGTTAATAATATTAGTTTTAACGCTATACCACCGTCACGATTAGGTAAAATTCACGAACTTATAAATAATATACTCATATATGCATTGTGTCTATTATCATGATATACCTATTATATTTTCGAATTTTCTCGTTTCCAACCAATTTATTATTTATTTTTCTAAACTCTCCTATTTAATAAATATATGTTTTTAATATCTATCCTATAAATATATTAGGTATGTTAATATTTAAATTTAGAATATAGAGCTTAAGGCCCAGGTATTTTTTTTGTATATGATTTTGTTAACCAAACTAATTTTTTAATTTATTTAAATATCAATAATAACGTCAATGTGTGATTAAACGCTTATTGATTGGTTTTATAATGAAAATATATTATATCTGTTGAACTGTTTAGGGCGAAAACGCGTATCGTATTACGTATTGCTAAAGCGAATATGATCGTATTCGAAAAACGACCTAGCTAAAGATCAGTTTACACGCTATATTATATTGTTAATGTCGCTTTTCAAACTTTAACTCCTTAAAAAAATATTATGACCACATGAAATATTGTTACATGTACCTATATAATTTTAAAATATAATATAATTTACATATGTACTTTGTATTCTCTTAAATTAAAAATGTCAATATAACATTTAAAAAAAAAAAAACAGTATAGTTAGGTATTTAGAAATTTTACGAAATCCATTATATATTTATATGTATAACTGTATAAGACTATAAAATAATAATTCATTTAAAAATATTTGATCACTTCTATATTATATTGTGAATACTAAAATAACAAGTAACAACTCAGTTTTGAGTTGAACCGGATGTTTTTTTTATCGATTTCAATATCATCATATTAATATCTTATCATTATTCAAATAAATAACATTATATTTGCTATTGATATTGTCACGCTGCAGCTCACTATTTAAAGTAAAAAACGAGTTCATAAAAATAATACCTAAATTCTAATACGTATTTATTTAACCGTGTTTTTAAAATAAAACTCAAATCGATATTTATATAAATATACCATATAAGGATATTTTGAAACCATAAAAATAGTAAAAATAAAAATAAACATTTAAAAATAATGTAATATAATATTCCTATTAATTTTATTATCTACAATATATTGGAAAATGTTCATAAACTAACGTTTCAGTAAATACCTAAGTACCTACTTGAATTTTATAATTTTGCATTGTGTTTTTTTTTATTTTAACATATAAATGCCTTGTTGAAAATGCATTTCTCAAAATACATAAAAATTTATATTTTTTCTATACTTGTATATCATAAGTTTAGATAGATACCTATACTTATTAACAATGCTGGGCATTAACGAGTTAATAGTTAATTTTAACTTTTAACTTAACTTTTACTTGATTTTTGTTAACTTCATTTATTTTTGGTTATATTAACTTTTAAATAATGAGCTACTTTTAATTAAAACTCAGTTGAATTAATTTTAATATAAATTAAATTAATATGATAATTTTGATTTCATATTGTGTCTATTATTAAAATGGTTGAATAAAAATAAAGTTGTTTTTGTCGTTAATAATAATTATGATATAAGAATTATTTATTTCCTGAAAATATAAATAAAACAAAAATATACATATTATATAATAATCTTCCCGTATTATAAATTAGGAATATATTAGATTTCCCATCAATAAACAAAATTTAGGTAGGTATTTACTAATTTGCAATGAGTAATATCCATTTGTTAAAATTTTGAAGAAAAGATAGTAGAAGACCAAATAATTAAACATTTTTATGAACCTATTTGTTGTTAATTTTAATAATAAATATTATAAATACATTGTATTTTCAATAATATTATGTTAATGATTTTAAAAAATTTTAAAATGCCTAAAGTTAAAATAGAACAGTATTTCCAAAAAAATAATACATGTATACTCATATTTCATATATCTCAAATGTTATAATGACTCATAAAAAAAAAATTAACTTTACTTAAGTTAATAAATAATTTTTTGAACTTCTTAATTGTTAAGAAAATAATAATTATTAACTTTAAACCTATCTTTAAACTTTTACTTTTTTTTTTACTATTAACTTAACTTAAAAAAATCATTAACTTGCCCAGAGTTGCTTATAAATATTGTATTTTAATAAGTTATCTTTATGTGCTTATTTAGAACAATTTTAAATACTGTAAAAATATAGTACTTTATTATTCAAATGATGGTGTTTATATAAAAATGGATCACAATTTATCATTCATTTTTTCAATCCTCAGATTAGTTTAATGACTCAATATTGCTCTATTCGTCCGAATCCATAGAGATTTTTTTCAATACTTGCAGGTACGAATTGTCTTTATGTCCAATATCGCTTGTTCATACATGGTTTTCTTGGTCTTCCTTTTGCTGGTTTTACTATAATTATACACAACTATTGTTTCTTAAAAAATTTTCTTCAATATTGATATCATTGTTTTTATACTACACATAGGTAAAAGAACCTTTTAATTTGACACTCCTTCGGTCCAGAAGATTTTGGCAAAAGTTTCTAGTTCATACTTTCGAAAGCCTCAAATTTTTTTCTATCCGCTTTAAATATTATCCAACAGAACTCCACTCCATATAATTCCATACAAGTGTTTTATGAACGATTTTTTAACGTCTTATATATAATATATAGGCTAAACAAATTTGAGGCAAAAAGTCTTTTATTTGTATAGAACATCTGCTTCACTTTGGTCATTTTACTTTTTATATCAGTAACATTTTTTTTTGGCATACATACGTAATTTATCTGTATAATATAGCAATTATTTAAGAAAATAGGCAATTATAGGCAAAGATAATGAAAAAATTAACTAGATAAAATTTAATTTATAAGAATAGGTAGTTTTTTAAATAGTTACAAATTAAGAGTTAACAAACTAATGACTTAACTAATTAAAGTTAAAAATTAAAACAAAATTTAACTTAGTTTATCCAAAAGTTAATAACTTAAATATATTTATTTTTTTACTAATAAATTTTTAATTTTGTGTATATAAATTACCTTTTTATTTAAAATTAAAAATATAATGTTAATATTAATTTAGACAAAAATAAATAAGTAAATAGATAGATATGATTTATAAACAATACATTATTAAATATAGTTTAGAATGATTATTTTTTGTTTATTTTATTTAACTAAATGCGAATTTTGTATGAAGCATAAAAATAGAATAACTAGGTACCTACAATTTTTTTTAGAAGTTATGGTGTTAAAAATAATATTGCTGATTTATGTTTATCACAACTTATTATATTACTATCTGTTATTAATTATCATTACTCAAAGTTCAATTTTGAAGTTAAATAATATATTTTTAGTAGGTAGATACTTAATAATAATATGATTAGTACCTATTCGGCCATTTATAAATACACCACGATATGGTACGCTATAATATAATATATAATAATAATATGATGTACTTATATACATCATATGGCACTCTATAGTACCTATATATATTATGTACCTACATTAGGTAACGTATGTAAAGTTAGCCACCCACCCAAAAGTAAACGATCCAAAAGATTTTGTAACCTTATTTTTTTATTTGTAACTATTTGTAACCAACATTTTAGAATTAGTAACCTCACCATTTCCGAGATATAACGAGTTTTTCAATAAGGGACGAACTTCAAGCAGCCACCAATATTGTCCAAATCGAATCAAACAAATTTTATTCTATTCCTTTTAATTTGTGACTATTTGTAACCAACTTTTAAGAATTTGTAACCTCACCGTTTCTTAGATACAAGTATTCAAACAGGGAAGCCAGCCCCCTAAGTTAATGAAACCATCTGAAACAAATTGTAACTTGTCATACTTAATTTGTAACTATTTGTATAAGGTCAACTTTGGTTTCAAAATGTTTCTCTTGATGCATACTTTGAACTATGTTGGAAAGATAACGTCCAATTTGAAACACCTATTCTATATAATAAGATTTATATCTGCCCCAAATTACCCTCAAAAGTGCGTAACATGGACCATGCATTTGATATTACAGAAAATCTTATTTTTGGCTTTATTAAGGCATTTTGGGACAAAATATATAAGAACAAAATTCTTACAATGGAGATTTTACATATAATACCATTCCCAAACATTAAATTATACTTTAATTAAAAAGTATTATGATATTATCAGTTTTAAAATAAATTCCCACATTTTTTATTTTTATTTTTTTAATAAAACTTGAATTATCAATTTCATAGTAAACTATTTTATTCAAATACACAATAATATAATTAAATAATAAACAACTAAATAATTTCCTTTATTAGGTACCTTTATACTAGTACACATAAATAGGTACCTATGTAAGTATTGAATAAAAAAAAATGAGCAATTAAAAAAATTGTGCTCCAAGTTAAAACGATAAAACATTAATAACTTTGGACATATTTAATGTATAATGTTATTTTTTTTTAATCTCTTCTACTGATACAGAAAAAAAATATGTTTCATAATAAAATATAGGTACATATAGTCAACTGTTATTTGATTTAATAATTGTATAAAAATACTTTTTTTTTAAATAAATATAAAATAAACTTCTCTTGAAAATTATACGATGTTTACCATTAAAAAATATGTGTAATGTTGTGTTTATGAATATTGCGTATCAAATATTATCATACTATGATAACAATAATAGTTATAGCCACAGATATAAAATACTAGATAGGTAATTTGTTATACACAGAGATACTGAACGTTGAAGTCAGCCGCCATATGCATGGTGGTCAATGTTTACATTTTTCAACTGCGGTTGTTATCATATTTTTATCACACGAGTATACGAAATTCTGATTTCAAATAATTCATTTAAGTACGTAAAGTAATAACGTGACATCGTTTATTGTTTGTATATTTACTTATTTAATAATGCCTTCTACTTGGTCTTCACATGGCTACAAAAATCGTGCTCAAGCGGGTTCTGGTATACATTTTTTCAGGTATGCTTCTATATAAAATGTATTAACTATTCTCATGTGATGATTACCAATTTTTTTTCTATAGATTTCCGCTGAATGAACCACGAAAATTAGAATCGTGGGTTAAGACAGTTGGCCGAAAAGGATTTGTACCTAATAAAAATAGTCAATATGTAACAAACATTTCAAATCTTCCGAATTTTACGAAAATCATGGTGGGAGCTATAAATTGTTATTGAAAAGTGATTGTATTGATAAGAAAATTATGTAAACATTGACCACCACAAATATGGCGATTGGCTTCAAATGAAAAGATTAGTTGGCTATCTAGTATTTTATATCTTTGGTTATAGAGGCCATAAGACGAAACGAGATGTGTGCCCCAATTTACCCACTTTTACGATTTATATAATATATATATATATATATATATAATAATTGTAAAAATTAACTTCCAATTTGTCTGGTTTTATTTTGATGAGGGGGGCAACTTCACACACGTAAACTCCACTCAGAATCTATTTTTATCGAATGCAGTCATTGCATTCAATTGCAATACAATAATTTTACACTAGGTATCCTGTCTGAAAACCGAAGTGATGATGGATAAATTTCCACCACCACAGGCCGGCCTGATTTTTAAATTTGAATACCTTGAACAATTTAAAAATAATCATTTGTTAATAAAAATCAGTTTTAAACGGGTGAAAAGCATGATTGGATAATAAAAACAAATTTGGTGAAACCCACACAAAAATAATTTAATGGAAGAAGGGGTTTGAATAACCTAAACCTCTCCTGCTTCAGCGATAGTTTAATGTTTTTTGATGTATATATAACATTTATTATAATATGAATAAATATGGTAAAGTATTTGAACATGTTTAGTATTTTTTTAATTTTCTTAAAAAGTGATAAGTAAAATAAGTTTTTTGATTTTCCTTGCAATAGTATTCTTAACTCTTAATAAAAACCACCAAAATTAACAGATAATTTTTACAAATTAGGAAACACGTAACATTACGCCAAATTTTACTCAAAATAGTTTTTCGAATAAAATGATTTATCTTTGCTTTCAAATCTAAAATAATTATAATGTACTATCCAGTGAAAACCAATATCTGTTTTTAATATAATTTATAAAGCCCTACTGGTAGAAAACAAAAATCAACACAGAAATACTTCAAAATGTGTTGTATAAATATCGCAATAAACTTTTCAAAAATAATATTTTAGACTTCCAATTTCCACCCTGGCAAGATATTGAAAAAGATGTAAGTTATGATATGAAAGCCAAAAGTATTTATATAGGTAACAGTTAGTCTAGATCGTTACAAATTTAAATAATAGACTAGGTATAGTATCAGAACATCAAAACATTAATACACAGAATATTTCCAGTACTAATGAACAGTCTGATTATGATGAAATGCATTCTGATTTCGATAGTGAAAGAAATATTTCAACTTTTGAAATTAATATTCCATAAAAATTGTATCAAAAATGAAACCAATCGATGTTGAGTATAGAAAACGCAAAAATAAAAGGACATGTTATGTACTAAAACCTAGAGTTTGGACAAACATTATATTCAATGAATTTTTAAAAATACATAAATTTCCATGTTGTTATATATTTAAACGGTGTAAGGTGTTTACCAGTGAATCGGCACTTTATATTTTTTATGCTACATTTGAAAAATGTAAAACAGAACTTAAAGGCGTAGTTGATAAGCGTTCTCTTGAAGATCAACCCCTAAAAATAAATTTTTAAATAAAAGATACCAGAGCGATCGAACATAGTGATTTAAAAAGAAATTTAAATGATAAAAAAAACAATGTATTGGAGAAAGTACTCGTGCAAATAAATGAAGAAAATATGAAATAAGAAAAAAATGTGACTTTGGAGACAAAATTTCTTCTAACATTTATAATACAAATGTACTAAGAAAAGTTAAAGAAGAATTCCGGGATCAAAAACTACCAATTGAAATAAAAATCCTATCTTGTCCTTAGTAGAGATGAAGCATACAGTTCCTTATGCAGGATCTATTGACACTATTGATATTGATCCAGTAATCGTCCATTATTTGTCACCTTATCGGATGGTCGTGTATAAGGAATCAAATGCAAAATCATTACGTAATTGTAGATTATGTATTAATGCTACGGGAAGTATCGTCAAAAATATTCTTAGAACTTCACAGGAATTACAATCATCACACATCTTTCTATATGTCGCAGTTCTAAATGATGAATTTATTCAAATACCTGTGTGTCAAATGCTTTCTGAATTACAGGATTTATCAACTATAATGTATTGGTTAAGCCAATGGATGTAGACAGGGGCTACATTACCGTATGAAGTTTTTATTGATTATTCAAATGCACTTATAGGAACAGTTACATGTTCATATTGTTCTGGATTGTCTAAAATCCAGTATTGTGAAATAAGTATGAAAATACTTGAAGATAAAGAAAATGTAGTAATATCAAATTATAAAAATGAATTACCGATGGAAATGTTTTAAAGCAAATGGTTGAGGAAAAATTAAAGAATTCTATGTTAGGGCTATAGTTCTCCTTATAAAGTCAAATACATTTGATTTATTTAAAAAAGTTTTAGTTGAAATCCTAGTTGTTGCATCTTCAGAATATGATGGGAATAAAGAAGGCACAACAAATTATATTAAAATTGAAAAATTCAAAAAAATACTTTATAAAAAAATCGAAAACAATGATTTAAAAGAAAATATGTATACTAGTGATCATGATAATATGGAAGATGAAAATAAAATTGCACAAAATAATGGGCAAACTCTTAATCATTCAAAAAACTGGATGTATTTAAAAAAAAAATTAAAGAACATATTTCAGTATTGTCTAATACACAAGGTAATCGTTTAAATGCATTTTTTTGTCAGAGTTATGTGTGCCCTTACTTCGTATAACAAAAGATTTTCTTCAAAGCAACTTCAGCGCCTGTTGAAGTATATTTTGCTATCTCAGAAAATGAATTGAGACAATCTATTACCACTATAGGATTCGTTGGTTCTCATTTGTTATCAATAGAAGGCACATTAAATATTGCCCAAAGTCTCCAATTTTCCAATAAACAGGCATATGAAACTACAAAATATGAAGGAATAAAAACTGAAATAAAATATAATGAACTATGAAGTAAGCAGTAACATTGAATTGCATAGTAATGTGAGTAATATAAGTTACATTGTAAGTGATACTGATAATTCTATTAGTTTAGATAAATATGTAGTAACAAAATTCCTAAAACAAATGAACTAATTTAAAATGAAAGTTAGCGAAACAAAGCAGACAACAATAATATAGAAATTATAGAGCACGAAACGATTTCAAAAAGAATATCCAAATATACTGGTCAATACCTTGATATTCATCGAATATTAAACACGTCAGAATTATGATCTACTTCATCATCAATTGTATTAAATGGAAATCTTTTATCGTCTGTGAAAGTGCATAAAAATAAAATACTAACATTTCAAACTTGAGCTTTTGATTCCTTATTAGTAGCGATATTAGTAAATTATATCGATTGTAAAAGTTATAAAATGTATTTTGATAATAATACACATAATAGTTTTATGAGTTTTTGTAAAGAATTGGCTCTTCATGAAACTACTCATATAATATATGATAAACATGGCATTTTATTTATACATATTTATACATACACATATTTCATATAAAAATTATAATATGATATCTGCATATTTTAAAACAATTTGCATTTATATAAAAAAAATTAGTAGGTACATAAAAAGGAAGAAGATACCATTAAATAATTTGTATTTGTATTTATTTTTTAAACAGTTATCTTATTTTGTTATAATTACACACATTTTTATATTTAGAGCCTTAATGTTTTAAAAAAATTAAAATTATAACAATTTCAAATCTATGTTTATTTATTTAAAAATCATATTTACAATTATTTCTAATTTGTCCAACATTGATTCTACAAAATCAGTGACGCAATAAAGGAGGGTGTTTTGGACACCCCACTTAAACTTTATTTATGTAAATTTCATGCTAAATTTAATAATGCTTTCAATATATAACAGGTATTTTTCCAGTAGATTTTACTAACAGTAATTTAAATGAGTCATAAAACAGTTTATATTAAACGCCACACCAGTGACGTATTCACTTACGGAGGAGAGATTTGAACTAGGTCAACCCCTCGAAAGTATCCTAGTTGCGCTACTGCACAAAGTGGAAGGCCAAATTACAAATACTAATAATTCAGGGTTGTAAACAAAAAATATTTCGAGTGAAATATTTCAAATTATAATTGAAAAATTACATGAAATATTGTCCTCCCAATTTAAAAATATTCATATCTCCGACACAGTGAGGTTACAAATTCTAAAACGTTGGTTACAAATAGTTACAAATTAAAAAAATAATGTTACAACATTTTTTGGATAGTTTACTTTTGGGTGGGGATTCAACTTTATAACTTTCTATATAAAAAGGAAAAGAAAAATATACATATTATAATATGTAGAAAATATTAATAATTAAATGCGTTATAATTTAGTATTTGAAAAGTTTTTAAAATAAATACTGAAATACTTTTTTAAAGTATTTTTTACAACACTACATGCAACCGATTTGAACATACTATAATCTACAGAATGAAATCATTAGTTAATTATATTTAAGCGATTTAACAGTAAGTATGTTAGCTACTACGAAATTGATACTATATCATCAACAGGACCGATAAAACCTTGTTAAGCTTATTTTTACTGTATTTAGAAATGTTATTTTTCGAAGGACAATATAATGAATAGAGTAGCTGAAACACCTATGTAGTCAATAGACGTAATTTGAGAGGGTTTTGGGTGTATGTTTTTTTTTTTTTTATTGCAGAATACTTGTTTTTTTCTGTTAAAAATTTCTAAACGTCGATATCAGTAATGTGTATTTCCCTTATCGCCACGCTGAATCACAAAAAAATTATAAACAAGAATTTATTTTAGTCAAAAACAATTATGTTCTACATGCGTTCAAATATGAAAATAGGTCTTGATTGTAGGTTTATTTTGAAGACAATTTGTTTTCGTTTTCTTTGACACTTCTAAATTTTTATCACATTTAGGTAGGTCTGGTATTAGGTATTATAATAGTAATGATTACAAACAGGAGATATTAAATAAATAATTGAACAATTATTAAAATATAGGTACTATAGTTGAGATAATATAATATTGTGTAAGTCAAAACACTCAAAGCACTTATTGCTATAAAGTTCTTGAAATAATTTTATTTATGTATATAATATTTTATATGTTGGCTTAGTCATAGGAAAAAGTGCATTTCCAATTATAATTAGTTTGAATTTATTTGTTATTGTTAAATACTGGATTCAAAAAAATAGAAAAATAGAAAATCACTGAACCTTGTAGGACTGTGTCAATAAATATATATAATACTAAAATATATCATAAATTCAATCGGGTTTTAGCAGTATTATCGATATAGGTAACTATGTACTGAAAATATACTGGAAATTTGAAACGTAGACGTGTCCCGAATACAATCTAAATCTAATTCTCAATTACTCGGAATGAAGTTACGTTAAAGTAACGTTTTTACCCTTAAAAAATGTTTACAAATACACACAAATCCCCTCTCAACTCTGTCATTGTAAAACCAATACATTTGCTCGCGCTTAGAATCTAAAACAACCGAAGTTAATTCGTAAATATTGTACTGAATAAATACAAATATTTGTGTAACGAATATTTACCGACTTTAAGTCCTCTACTCATACACTATCATATAATCTTCCGTGACACAATACATAATAATATTAATGATACGTATATAATATATAGGTATATAGGTAATGGCTAAATAGTTTATAAATAAAATAGTTAAAATTAAAATCAAGTGATTTCCTGTTTCAACATATATCGTCTCGTATAGGTACTTCGACTAAACATACCTACATAATATATTATATTGTTCATCGAAATTAATTAAACGGTTATATTATATAATTGGTCGAGTATAAAATGAATGATTGTTAGAACTTACTTAACTTAAAACTTAACTTTTAACTTAATTGAGCACAGAATAATATCTTATTCTCTGTGTTAAGTACTATTATTTATAAAGACCTTTATTTGAGCACTAACAAGGAACGTAATTTTTTAAAAAAAACCTTTAGAATCTTTTAAATCTTTTAAATAGTGTTCGTGCTTTGTGATGTGTCACTTATCAAAAGATCTTACCATTCATTATAAATATTTACCATCTTTCGGATTTTCGAAGTAATCTCGATTAAACTTTACTCTAGTCTCGAACTAGTGACTATACGAATATTCGACCGCACCCCTGGGGATACACGATCCCGAGACAAACTTACTTCCGGTGATAGCTTCTCACAGATTTATGGAACGAATCCAGACATTGATAATGAACCACCAAAACTAAGTAATCCCAGTACTTTTTATTTACATTACATTCGTATTATATTCCGAGCACAACCGACGTCGAATTTATCATTTTCATTGTGCTCTCTGCGCGTCCGGTATTTGATAAAACTATTGTCATTACATCATATAGGTACACGAAATATATTGTACCTACACGATGTCCGACACGTCGTATTATTATTATTATTATTATTATTATTATTGCGGGGTTCGCGTGTACAAAAAAAAAAAATAATAATATAAAATAGGGTGGCGATCTACAATTGGCCGTGAAATTCGTACCCATTGTGCCGTTAAGCTGCGTTCATAATCGGCGCGCATGTAATGGGCTAGTTATATCAGTTTAGCGACAAGAAGTCATTTCGCCGTTTATGCCGACACATTATTATATAACAATATCGAACGGGAAACGCACACACCGTTTCATTATATTATTCCGTCCGTAGTTCGACTACAACAACAACAATAATAATAATAATAATAATACATATTATTACGATTTACAGCCCGTGTTTTGTAACCAGATTAACTTTTGCGTGTACGACGTATAGGAAATCCGACTATTCATCACGTTGACAGAAAAATACGACCGCGAACAAAAATACTGGATGCATAAAAAGTATCGATCTTATATTATAATATTTATATACCAGGTGTTTTCTTTTAAACGCTAATCGCATATAATACCTTACCTACATAATATAATAAAATGACATATGAATATTATACACTTACCTATAAGAAGTAAGGAGTAAGAGTTATTATTTTGAAAAAACTATGGCATACCTAGACGCCAAAAAAATTGCCAAAAAATATTTTCACATCAGAGAGCATCAGTTTAAATATCGAAAAAAATGTATTAAAAACATATGGGTAGGTACCGTATATACGTTAGGAGTATCTATACTACCTATTTATACAATATATTATTATCCATACTATTATATATAAAATTAAAATTTGAACAATATACCAATAGACAATTTCAATAAAAATTAGAAGTTATTTTAAAATGTAGAGTTGAAATGATGACTAAAAGAATAACCTTAATAAGGAAATATGATGATCGCTAAAGAAAAATGTAGTAAAAAGACAAAATTCGAGATTAAACCGCATTATGAGTTATGAGAGATTGGTGAAACTAATTATAAAAGGAAGCATCGAGAGGATCAATTACACAGAAGGACCATGAGCTAGAATATGTAAAACAAATAGTGGAAGATCATCTATATTGTGATACATAATATCGGTATCTATATATAATTGAAATAGAAGTGAACCATAGAGACGAATAAAGGAAGGTTGAAAACCAATCTGTGGAAAAATGTGGTGAAGATATTTACTAATTAATAAGATAACATTAATATAGTTGAAAAGATAAATTAAAATAATTGAATCAATAGAAGAAGCGCTTCACATTAAACAAAATCGAATCAAATTTCCAGATGAAAACCAATTTGGCCATTTCCATAAAAAAAGTTTTTTACTTTTATTTTTTTTTTTAACACATTTTCCAATGTTCTATTTTAAGTATAAAATGTAATTTTCTAAAAATATTCAACACATTATTTACAATAATTAAAATTAAAATATAATGATTTAGTAAGAATTTATTCGTTCCCTTTCCAAAAGGGTTATTTAATAATTGAAGATCAATGAAAGATTAATTGGAAAAGGTTAAGTTAATTAGTTAATGAAAAAGTTTTAAAAATAAAACTTTTTAGCTACCCATTGTTTGATTACTGATACTAAAATATAAGACTAGATAGATAGTAACAAATGTAAAAATTATAAGTTATTTTTTTTAAACAACTTTAGACTTAATTGCGTGCTTTGAAAATCTATTTATTAAATAGATAACTTAACGTTTTAATATTTACAGCAATGTAAGATTAACTTAACGAATAATTATTTATATAGTTATAAGTTTTACTCAGAAAACACACCTATAAAAGGATTTTTAACGTACAATTTAAAATGTATCTTCTAATGCATTACATGATTTCGCATCAATACTTCATATACTCGTATCTACCTACCATAATTTAATGAGAAAAAACTTTAATATTTATATTCAACAAAAAATTTCTAGAGTAAAATATAAACAGTAAGAAAGAAAATAATAAAATACCTAATAATATTGACTTATAATTATTATCAACTTAAATTAAGTTATTTGTTTTCAAAACGAACTTTTTACTTAAGTAGGTAACTTAAATAAAGTAGGTAATAGTAATAGTAGGTAGGTACATAAAAAAATATAAAGTACCTATCTTTTATCTAAGCTTAGTTATTATTTACGTTTAATTAACATTAATCTCAGAAAAATATTTAGTTTATTTAGTTATATAATATTATGTTATATATATATATATATATTATAATATTTAGTTATATAATATATTATATATATTATAATATTTAGTTTATTTAAAATAAAACGTGGACCCGATAAAAACTTATTCATCGTTTAATAACCTAAAACTACAAATTATTATGTTTGACCACGTATATTTATTTTAAATTAATACAAACACAAACACATTTCGAAGAGCGATGTAATAGCTTACCTATAAGTCACCGCCTCTCGCGTGATGTACTTTGGATAATGTTCTAAATGGTATCATAAACTGTATTAATTAATGTAAATGAAAAACTGATATTAAGTTAATTCATGCCAAAATATCGATTGTGTGCAAAAGACTTACAATTATTATTTATGCTAAAAAAAGCAAGGAAACTACTATTTCACAAAAGGCCTATTTTCCATAATACCATATTATTACCGTATTATAATTATAATATTGATGGAATTATATTATTATTATGCAATTTTAAAATAATAGATAGGTAATATAGGTACCTACTTAGCTATAGTTTAAAACGTTCTACGACAACAGTAAAATATAAAATATTATACTAGATATTATATTATGTAGATAAATAAAAACAATTTTAAATCGACAAATTACATTTTAAAATCAATATTTTACTAAGCAGATTGTTTGCGTACACATGTTATATTATACAGACAAGATAATATTGTCAATTTCAATAATTTACATTCAAAATCATCGATATCGTAAAATCATAATGCCGCTTATTTTCGTACTATATATATTGTATATTATTATTATTATTATTATTATTACTCATTTACCTATATTCGTTGGCTCGTTGCAATATTAATTGATCCATATTAATAATAATACCCGGAATGAGCTGCCTCTAATAATAGTTATATTCGTATAATATTATAATCGTATGTACATTGTACACAGTAATGTAGACATCGGACAAACACAAACAAATTCAAAACGTTTAAATAGTAAATCGTACATATTAGGTAGGTATATATAAATGTCATATTCACGATTAGTATAATTTATTATAATAATATAATTATAAATATAAAATTAGGTACCTAAAACTATTTGATGAATCGTTATAAAATATAATTTTAGCATATTTTATAATAAATTATTAATCAATAAGGACGTCGAAAAATAACGTCGACCACATGTTTAATTTAAATCCATTTTAAAATTAAAAAGTATGCTAATATAATTTATATTTTAAACAAGAGACGAAACCCACTTAAAAAGAAATGGTTTAGGAACTGACTTAATTATAATTATCTGTAAAACCCTTATTAACCTTTTAATAACTTATGGGTAAATTAACACTTGGTTAATATTTAATGAAAATGTATATCCTATTTAAAAATCTATTCTAACCAGAACCCATATTTCAATGTATTTAGTTATAGAATCGGAACAGAAACCATAAATTATTATTCATACAAAACCCAAAACCTGGTCCCAAACTGAAAAGCTTGATTCCAGCGCATGATTTTAAACGAAAAAGAATGCGTTTACATAGACATAGAAGCACAGGTACCTCATAGATATGTTTATATGTCTACGAATATACTTGTGTACCTATTTCATAGGTAATTTTATTTGTGATAAAACGATTTAAAATACTATAGTAAAAATTTCAAAATTTGACAAATATGTGGTAATATACTTATATACGAATATATATATTTTTTTACTTTCGACTTGTTTCACTTACTATGACGCAGGTCACTGTTGCAGTTTTATTTAAAAACAATATAATATTAATATGAATTTAGAATACCAATCTCTTTATCTATACTATATTCTGAACAGAGGTTCTCATTAAATTTACTGTAGATAATATTGTTTATTGTACATTTTAAGGTTTTGAATATTTTTTTTAAACGGCTATCAGTCGTCTGAGATATTCCTTTATTGTTAAGACAATACTGCAATCTGTGAGTCATCTAAAACTACAGATTATTCTTTCTTTTAAAAATAATTTCCTGTCTTTAATACAATATAGATATATAATATATATGTATGTATGTATGTATATTGTACATAATATATATACAAAAACCTATAAAAAATCGTCATACAAAAAGTATGTTTTTTCAATTATGTATAATAATATATTTTATCGTTTAAAATATAATTAATATTCATTTGACTATAGAAAAATCATTATTGTTAATCAGTCAAAATAAAATAATATACACAAAAACGCGTACGAAATAAAAGTATAAATCAAATATGAGTCACTTTATTATAAATTCGTTCGACCCATACGAAATCAATATTTATTGATTATTTTATCATTTGAAACGAAACCCATTATACTTATATTGTATATAGGGTAAATATATTAATAAAAATAAATTATAAATAATAAATAATAATAATATGAATAATATATTGTATGTACCTATTATAGTTTAACATAGGTAGGCATAATATAGATTATCTATGTATACCTGTAGGTATCTGGTACCAGACTTGGGTAATATTCTGAATACAGTATTCAAAATACTTTTGAAGTATTTTGAATGTTTTTAAACATTTTTTTTTTATGTATTTGATACTCACAAGTATTCTGAGTACAGTAGATATTCCAAATACTTTTTTAAGGTTCAATCACATTTTTAAAAATAATGGCATTGTATTTTCATCAGTGTAAATTGTATTTGTGTATAAGAACATAATATTTATACAAGGCCGTATCTGAGGAGGGTCCATGGGGTCCATGGGGTCCGGAACCCCTCCGAAATTTTTTCAACATTTGATACATTTTTTATGTGAACTAGTGGCTTCAAGCATCAATATCAATATTTTTAATTATAACCGATTAGTTAATGAATCACAACACTTTAAAAAAACATGTACTTACCTACATAGATTGTGATTTAAATGCAACAGTAAAACTTATCAAAACAATTATATAGGTGAACTAATGGAAATAGGTAGGAATGCGGAAATATACTATTATAATTATAAAAAGTATCGTCAAAGATTATATATTATAAAATTTTTTTTTTAAATCATTAACTTTTGAACTTGCCAAAAATAAGTAATCATAATTTTATTTTAAAAATTTAAATATACCTAACTATATAATAAAATATAATTTTTAAAATGATTCTCTGAGACAAGTTTTATATACAGACAAAAAAACCTATTTTTTGTCCATCGTTGATTGGGTTGTCCGTAAAAATTTAAAAAATTTTTTATTAGGTATATATTAATTTGTTGATAAATTCAAATCTGTTTTCAAAATCCCTATAATTCCGATAAATCGCAATATTGCGATGAACAAAACATAAATTCAATATGTATTAAAATTGTAAAATATATTTTGGACCCCTCCAAAAATAAAATCTAAATACGGCCTTACATTTATAGTATATTATAGGTATACTAGTTTAAATGCAACACCTGCCGGGTGCAACTCCTTGTAAATGCAACTTCTTTTATGTGAAACTACTTGTAAGTTCAACATCTTTTGAGTACAGAATCTTAAATTTAAAACTCCGATTGAGTGTGACACCTTGTAAGTTTAACTTTTATTGAGTATAACACCTCATTAGTAGAATTCCTTTTGCAATCCGTATACGTCGGTTTATGTATTTTATTGGAAATAATATTGTTAATTAATTAATTTTAAAAATATTCAGCCTACGGAGGACACTGGCGTTCGCTTTCTAGAAGATATTCGATCACTCCTAAAGTGTTTCTGACGAATAGGTTAACAAAATAAGTAATCTGAAAATTAATCAAACTTACAATTCTCGGATTTTTATAAAAACTCGAAACTGGCTACGCTCGGTTCTTGTCTGAGTGTAACAGGTTTTACTCAACCTTAATATAAATTTGATCAAAATTTTAATAAATATTTACCGTTAAATATAATATTTGTATAAAATAAAAATGAAGTATAATATAATATAGTAGGTACCTACTTCGCACATATAAGAAGTCACTCGGATTTTTCGTTCTCAAATTTTAATACAAGCATTTTTGTCAGGCCGATATGTTCAAAAGTCCGATTAAACATCGTATTTATGATAAAGGTTTGCCCAAATGTATCAACATGAATTAATTTCAAATTATGAAAAATACTACGGAAGTCTTACGGTTTTAAATTCATTACTATGATATATAAAAACTATAGTATATAGATACCTATTCTACGAATCAACGGGACTAACTTAAATACTAAATACGGACTATTCACAGGATTTTATATAACGCATAATTTAATGAAACAAAATAGGTAGGTAGGTACAAAATTTAATTCAAATAAACGAAAAAAATAATAATAGGAAAATATATATAACGATTTCGGATATTAGATAAAAAAAAAAAGTCGCAAAAACACAGATAGGCGGAATGAGATTCGAACCGGTGTATACCCGTATCGAAAGTTCATTGAAATTCCCATTAAGCTACAAAACTGATGATAAAGTGTTTGAAATTTCTCGCACCTATTTAAACTATTTAGATAACGGACGACACCGTTACGTATATCGACAGATAATATATACGCGTACCTATTCGGAACGAACGTCCCGGTCGATCGGGGACGAACGGTAGACAAAGAAACGTTCAGTCGGGCGTTAAAATGTCCGGAAAACGCTCATCCAAAGTTCAGGGCGATAATACGACGATGTGGGATAACGTTGAATGATAACGGAAATCAGCTAGTTGGGAGTCGCATTTTTTCTTCCCGGGGTCGAAAGCTCGGAGAAAAGGCGAAAAGGTAGAGGAACGAAGACGTACGAATTTTAAAACCACCGAAAAAGAGTTTGAAAACAGTAACGGTACAGAAACATGCATTGAGCGGCGTCGAAAACGGACCGGGGAATTAAATTTCTATATGAGGTTTTTCTCATGGAAAAACGGGTAAAAAGATATCTTATAGATTAAATCTTATATGATTATCTTATATGATTTTCAACTATATTTATTGAGACAGTAAAATTACTATACAATTTTAAATAATATGTTGATTTAAATCCTAATAATTTGTATTGATGAAATAAATAAGTTTAAAAGTATTAGGTATATTTCTTGATATTATTTTATTATAATAAATTTAATAATTACAGTAGTCAGTAATATGGGACCTTACACAGGTATACTAATTATTCAAAAACAAAAAATATTTAAAAAAGATGTATTGATAATAAATCATTGATTGTATAATACTTCTATATTGAGTTTTACAAAAAAAAAATAAATATCTACTTACTTATATTAGTTAGGTATTACTTAAATGAATCACATAATATTATTAAAATTTGGATATAATTAATAGGTAGGCGTGTATTATAAATTATTATATTCATATACACGGAAAAAAAATTGTTTACAAGTTATATACAAATTATATATACAAGGTAAAAAAAATAATTGTAATACATTTTGTGAAGTATTTCAAATACTCAGGGAATACTATTATCATAAATTATTCGAATACATATTCTGAATAATATTAAAAAGTATTTTACCCAACTCTGCCTGGTATACTACATTATTTTATTAAAGATACGGTAATCGGTATATTTTCCTGTTTATAGGTACCTATATTTTAAATCGATTTTAAATTATCTTGAATCATAAAGGAAAGGACTGTTTTAGAGAGGGTATAGGGCAATGCCTATTATAGAGCACGAAGTGTGCAGTATGGTTTTGCAAAGTGTGTTTTTTTTATTGTAATATATATTAAATTAATTGATTTTCTCAAAATTATTCATTATTAAAATTGGTTTTAATTAAATTTAGTAATCGTACGTAATTTGGTTTAGAATCCAAATTATCAAAAAAATCTCGTTTTTTTTTCACATAGGTACCTATATAAATTAAAACACTTTTAATGCACTATTTTATACTGCAATATTTATTTACTTCAATCATTTTTATATCATTTACAATAGTACAAAATATGAAATATCGATTTTAAAAAGTCGTCCGGATGCAGATGGTGGAAGTTGAAAGTTGGAAGTAAACATTCCGAACACTGTACAATTAATAAATACCATACCTATATAACATTTAAAACATACACTTATATTTGCTAAAATGTATATTAAAAAATATTTTGTTTAAAAATAATTTATAATTTAAGTTAAGTTATTTGTTAAGAGTACCTAAATGTTATTTATTGACCATTTATTTTTACAATATCTATTTTCTTTATGTATCTAAATATTTGTTAAGTATTTTTTGGTATTTTAGAAAGGATGTTTAGGTATATACAAAATATTGTTAAGAAATTATAGCATAGCACACATTAGTATATTATATATTATTATAATTAGTAGGTACCTATATCAATAATTTTTACGGTCATCAAGTAAAATATTATCATATCATAATCAAATGATAAGAAAAGCAAAATTAACATTTAAAAAAGAACACATTTTTTTATAAAAATAACCCATTTAACATGCGTTACATAATATTGTAAAAAGCAACTAAAGATACCTAATTATTGATGTTAATTAAAAAAGTAACTTATACGTTGTAAATTGCTTTGAATTGGTATATTGTATTAACTAGTAGGTATATGTGACTGATAAAACGATAAATAACTGTCATAACTGTCCAGCCTTGCAAATGAGTATTATTTATCGTACAACGCAATCGGTCATACAATACAACATAAAACTATTGATATTTTACATTTTACAATATATATATATATATATATATATATATATGTTTTATAGGCCGTCGTGTAGATTTAAAAATAATATTTTTACTAAACAAAACAACTTGGAGTTATTGTAATTGAAGGTCTATGCAATATAATTATATTATTATTAATAAAGTATCTACCTATTATTTTATGCAAACTTATGGGGTGGTTACAATGGTGCGACGGGATCGGGTCACGTGCCGGTCACGTGCAATCGCGTATATAAGTACCGGATATTAAAAAACGTACAAAATGCCCACTCCGCATCATCTCATAAATGTCACAATAAATATACTGTTATTATTGGTGAATAATTACGTATATATAGGTACCTATAAAGTTGGTATATGTGTAATATTTACAACAAATCGATAAATATACATATATAAAACTATATTACGTTTGAAACTACCTTAATTTCTGAAACAATAAATTATGGTAATAATATATCGAAAAAAGCTTCTATATTTGTTAAGGTTAAAAAAAAACAAAAACGCGTCATTGAAAAACAAAAAAATCATTTTAAAGTTTAAAACACGTTATTTATTTTTGTAGCATTTTGTAACGTGTTTATTTAAATTATTTTTTATTATAAGCAGACCTTTTCAGTGAACGTCTTAAAATTACATAATATTATATTAATGTCATTTTTTGTCATTAGAGACGTGGTGTAGATAATGATCAAAAGTTTAGGTTCTACTTCTTAAGTACTTTTTACTAATAATATATTGTTTATTTAAAAACTAAAAAAAAATTCAACATTTTTATGTTCATGGTTTCTGGTTTACTAATAAAATTAGGTAGATACTTAGTTAATGAAACTATTAGTAAATAAATATAATATTCAGTATTCTACAACACTTATCATCCTGTATAACATTTCTATCAAAGTTCTGTGTCGACATGTTCATCATTTACAATAATATTGAAGTTTAAATACATAATTTGAAAATAATCGTTATCTATTTTATTTAGGTACTCTGTTTATTGCTGTAAAATGTCAATGTAAACATTTTAATTTAAAATTTAACTATACAAATTATAAAATGACATTATATTAAAATTTTCTATCTAAAAAGTAGTTCTTAAAACCAAATTTTTATTTGTAAAAAAATATATATTGGTAGGTTATATAATAAATGTACATATATATTATATATGTTATAAATAATTCACATGGTGTCATCACGCATCATTTAAAATATTAAGTTTAGATTTTTTTTTTAATTTAAAATGTATAAAAATAAAATCATTATATTTTATTTTTATGGTTTTTAATGTATTTTAAACAAATAGATACAAAAGGTATCCAAAAAAGAATGAGACTGAAATTCTTAAAAATCTAATATTTTATTTAGAAGAAAATTAACATTATTTCTTCTTAAAATAACGTCCCTAGTGTAGAATTTACCAGTCCCACCTCTCCTCCACAGTGTTAAATCCAGGTATATCTCAGAGAGAACATGAGCGCCTCCTCTGGAATCTCAATCGCCCCCTGAAAAGTAAAATTATTATCGGGTCACAACAGTGGTGGATGAAGGCTTTTTTTAAATAGTAATTATTTAAATGTGTACTGTCGTGATGGGTATAGACAACGATAGGCTTTGAGCTTCTGATATTCTAAACTAAACGAGAAATGTAATGAATATATTATAATCATGTCTTTTATTTTTTCATGTCTGTACTTAGTACTACTTACCCAAAATTCAGTGTTCGTAACGTTCACTTAAAAATTGAATTCGTTCACGTTCAAGTTCAATACATAAAAAATGAACTCGTTCACGTTCACGTTCAAGTGTATTTAAAAAAACCACGTTCACACTTACGTTTTTCAAAAAAAAATGAACGTGTTCATCTGGTCGTTCTTTTTAATTAATCAATTATTAACAAAATGTACATTTGTCTTGTATATACCTATTATGATTACCTTTACTAAAAAATTACTAATTCATAGAAACGATCATTTTCATTTTATAGCGAATACTAGGAAATTGGACTTTTAAGTATTATATTAAAATTGAATGAGGTTTATAGCAAAATTTTAAAATATTTTAATTTAATTTAAACTGCAAGAAAATCTTTCAATTCCTTAAAAATATGAGTGTCGTTCAGATTCACATTGTATTTGACAGAAACGAGTGGTGTTCGTGTGTCGTTCACAAAATATGAACGTGAACGCAAGATCATCGTTCTTTCCAAACACTGCCAAAATGTATAGTAGAAGAAATGCTATCTAAATGTTTCATGTGTACCTAGTGTACCTATCAATTTTGAGGTATTAATTTTAGTACATGGGATCTAGTTGGTAGTTTAGAAAGTATATTTTTCGATTTTCTCAATACCTTTTTTAACCTAAGAAACAATGATGTAAAAACCATGAAAATATATTTTCTGTTAATTTTTCATAATTTCTAATTTATATAACATTATTATGTATTTTAGTACCTACTATATTACATTTTCATAAATCGTTGTACTAATGTAAAGTTATTTTATAGGTACATATTTATAATAATTATAGATTTTGAGATTAAGAGAATGCCACACACCCGTTTAAAATCAAATAAATCAAAAATATTTAAATATATTTTTAAAGTAATTTAAAAATAGACCTGTGCCAGTATGATTTTTAATTGTCGTGTAATCACGATATTTATTAAGAAAACATGTTTCTCATTTTTCATTTTTATCATCTTCAGAATATTGTAGAAAGAGAAAATAAAAAATAAATTATACAGAATAAAAATATCTGACGACTGATGGACCCGATTTTTGATAGGTACATTTTTACACGTTTTATAAGCTATTGAATAAATTTAAACACTATATCTTAACAGCTCGTAAAACATGTAAAAATTAATTTATCAAAAATCAACACCATCAGTCTCTAGATAATGTTATTAGTTATAATTTTTTTTGTTTTATATTTCTAACATGTGTATAAATTGATAAAAATGAAAAATGCTAATGTAAGTTCTTTATTAAAAAGTTGTTGGTGTGGCTCTTAATATAGATTATTATTATTATTGTTATACATTTTTTCAGAGATTTTATCATAAAAATGATAATTTTAGGATTAAAGACCTGAATATTTAATGAACGGTTTTAGGTTAGTGTAACTTAAATAATATTTTACATAAAGAAAATGCCATTTTCTAAAATATTTTCTTATTTTTTTTTTTTTTTTTATCATTTAAGAGGGCGTGATACTACCATTTTCTGCCTCTGTCTATTTAATAGGTATTCTAGCAAAATCCAATAATTCAAAACATGTAACGTCTATATTAAAATTAGAGTTGAATATATTATATACATTTTTTAATAGAGAAATTTTCTAGAAAATTCCATTTCTTTATTGTAAAATATTGTTTAACACAGAAGTTGTAGCATTTTAAGTTTTTCATTTTTAAAATAGTGAAAACTTCTTTGTTTAACAATATTTTACAAAATGAATACCTAATATATTATCATATTCTAGAAAATACTCTTCTTTTAAAAATTAGTAATAGGTGTTTCAATTATATTTTTTATTTAGATGCCACATTTTTAATTTTACGTTCCTATAGTATAGTCTTGCTATATTGCTCATTAGATAGATGGAGACAGAAGCATAGAATGTCACATAGTCTTAAAAAGGTTTTAAAATAATAATCAAATTGTTAAGTGTAATCAATTTTGATTATAGGATATTGTACCTAATTTCTTCAAAAAATAATTATTATTTTAGTAATTTACATTATTTTCGTGATAATATTTATATAAAAGTAAAGGAGGGTTTCACTTGAATCCTCCACTTGATCAGAATATTTTTCCTAAATATACTTTATCTCCCTAAAGTAAAATATATAACTATATATATATATATATATATATATATAAAACTATAAGTAAATAATAACTAAAAAATAGGTTAGCCCTCCCTCCCCCCATAAAAAAAAAATGTTTGGATTCAACACTGCACCTCCCACTTCCTCTACATCTCTAAGAATGATTCATCTGAAAGCTATTTAAGGTACCTCTCAACGCTATATGGGACCTTAGAATTTGATTCCTCAAAAAAAAAATCCTTGAATTAGGGAAATAGCCAAAAATCATAGGATACGAAATCTGGTAAATAAGGGGTGAGGGATCGTTGTAATGCCATATTCAATATTGATCCAAAAACTCAATTTTGTGTTTGGCAGAATATTAGAGCATGCGTTGTCATCATGCAAAACTCAATTTCACACGATTACCTGACGTTTTGTCATTAGGTATGTGTCACTGTGTCAGTGTAATGTTTTGAGGACTGATGTATAGTAGCAGGGTGGATCTGAAGCTCATTTAAAGGAAGGTCGAATAGGGACAATTGGAAAAAAGAGGGATAATATCTATTCAAAATCAATCATATACTCCTCAAATAATGATGAAAAAATTTCAAGGAGAAGGCGATCACATGCCTCCTCTTTTCAAATCCACGCTTCAAATCTTACAAATAATAGGCCGCATTAACGGTCATATTAAGTACCTAGTACAAAATGTTAATAAATCGTCCCTTTAAAGTCAAAAAATGCAATAAGCATGACTTTACTGACTAATTTTGCCTGGCAATCTAGTTACCTCGATAATGGTGAGGGGTACACATTACAAAATTATCTATCACGAGAGAGTGGATTTTACTATCAAGCCTTGACTATATGGCCTTGTTTTATTCGTGTAATCATACACTATAACCTAGTGTAATCGTTAATCAATAAGTTATCTTTTAAAAAAAATATAGTCTCATTCTTTTTTGAATAACCTTTGTATATAACAAAAAGTTTTAAACATAACGACCCTGAATTAAATCAACGATATTCAAACGATTAAATAACAAAATATTGATAGGTAGTCGTAATTTCAAAGGTTCACCATCCTTATTACTGAGTTTAATTAAGACAATAAAAAAATTAACCACATTAAGAGTTAAAGATAATTAGTATTTTAAGTTCATAAGGTATATTAACAAATTTTCATCAACTTAAGTAAAGTAAAGTTAAAATAAACATTTTATTTTTATTTTGCATACTTTGAATGACCCTTTTTCATGGATATGGTACTCATCGATAAAAGAACAAAAAAAAAAAAGAAAAAAAAAAAGACCATTAAAAGTTTTAATGGGACGTATCACCTTAGGTTGTAACTGCACACGTCTATAATTTTTTGACATCATATATTAAATTATCGATAAGGAATTGAAGAAAAATATTGTCACCTTCCAGCTCTAGTTATTTATTTTATTTTGTTAATGATAAAAAAATAATAATGTTCTGTTACTGGTTGGATTTGGTTATCTATCTTATTTCCTGGTAAAATTATTAATAATCTAACAACAATATAATAAAATAAACGGTTTTTTGAATATACATGTTAGTAGGAACATACCTAGTTTATACTTTATAATTTATAGACATTTCGAATTTTAAAATTCTATCTTATTTCTCAACCGCAACGAATTAATCAGAGACTGAAGATTTATTCATATCAAAATAACAACTTTATAATGCTAATAATAATATTTGACAGTACAAATAAATTATTTCTTAGTTTTTAACACTTAAAATTTAAATGTAATTAAATTTAACAAAGTGAAAAAATATTGAGTTAGGTAGATAACGTTAATATTAATATAAAAATAAATAAATTAAGTTAAAGTTAAATTTATATAAAATTCAAGTTTATCCATTAAATTAAAAATTAAAATTATAGCCTTTTATAATTTTAAAAAAATGTTATATATTTAAAATGTTTATAAATATTATAAGCAGATTTTTTGATTTTTCCAGTAATAATTCCTTAAGTGTAAAAAAATCTACCTTTCACATCTGTGTATCTATGCAGTATGCAATATTTTACAAATGCAGGGAAAATAACGAAATAAACTGATTTTTTTTTAAATTAGCCAAGTATTTAATGGTCATCAAAGGTCATTTTTTTGCTTTTAATAATTCTAAATATTATTTTATCGGAACTCCACTTAAAATAATTTTAAAAAAAGAAATAATTTATCGTTGCTTTAAAATTCAATATCATCACCTTCCAATAAGCGAAGTTTTTCCATACTCTTTAAAAGTTTACTTTTTACAGTTAAATATTCAATATATATATATATATATATATTATACCTATAAAATAGTTAAATATTCTTAAAATTGCCTATATAGAAAAAATTTGAACCTAAATATATTAAAACCATTAATTTCTTGTAACACATCTTGTGTTATGGGATATATACACAATAATGACGTGTTCTTTAGTGGATTAACGTGTGTTTGTCCACTCAAAAATTAGAATAAAACTTATTCTAATAATCGTCCATATTATTTATTTATGTTTAGGAGCTAGTAATATATTTTACAATATTTTAAGATAACCATTTATGTTTTACACGTACTTGGGATCAATTCCGAATTTTTTAAAAATAAATTTGAACATTGTATAAGATAATATTACATAAAGATGCTTTTCTAAAGATCACAATAACATTGAAACATATGTCAGTATCCAGTTATTATTACATATTATAGAATATAGGTGATGAGTATACCGTTTTGTTGTTGTAATTTCGTTATATTATACTATAAAACTAAAATATAAAATAAAGAAGAGCTTAAAATGTTTAATGCATAATTTTGTGCTTAATAAAAAAAAAAAAAGTTCCCCGTTACTCCTGTCAAAAAAAACTTACCCACGCATGTGATATTTAGATAATATTATAGGTATATTATATTATTATACGTATATACCTACCTATGTATATTATTACATATTATATTTATAGGTAGAAAATACCTGATATACATATTTTATATCACGATGAAAATTATAAAATTAACTTTTATACTTATTAAAAAAAAAAAAAATTTTAATTCGTGGGATAGTATTATAATTATTGCTCTTATACCTACTTACTATATGTGTTCATAATACCAAATATAAAAGTATAATGTATTATTATTTATTAGTTTATTATTAATAAGAGCTGGTAAAAATAACTCTTTATACACTCAGAAAATAAAAAAAATACTGTTTATATATTATATTAATAGCCAATAGGTTATAATATAGGTATATTATATTTTTCGTGTATTATTTTGTATGGTAAAATTAATTTTACAAATCATTTTAGCACTGGCATCTTTATCTTCTACTTTTACTTATTAGTATAACTATCTTACTTTATTCTTCTTTTATCTATAGTCTTCTATAAGATTGATGAATAATGTGTATGTGAATTTAATGTAAACCGTAAACCAAACTGATAAAATATCTAGTTTTCTATAACAAAGGTACAGATATTTATTTCATTCACTTATCACTAGACTAGTCACTATTATATTTTCAGAATGTCTTCGCTGAAGTATCTCGCTAAAAAACGAGCTGAGGTGTACGCCAGCACGGATAGAGCGACCGCCCGCGCCCGAAAGAACTTGATGCTAAAATGGCAGTTTCAATGGGACACTGACACAAAAGGCCGATTGATTTATCGCCCTTTTCAGCCAAAATTAAATCTTTCCCTTTTCGGACATTTCGTCATGTCCGTTTTTAGCCAGTATACTATTTTGACTACCCAATTTTATTTTTTTTTTTAACATTATTTTAATCTTCACCTATTTCGGCCTTTTTTTCCGTTATTTATTTCGCCGTTTTTTTGAGGTGCGAGTAAGCGACCAAAATAAGTAGATTTAAATTTTATTTAATTGAACCTGTATTGTTCTGTATCTATATACTACATACGAGTTTGATATACCTAATATAAAATTATGAACTATAGATACGGTGATGACCCAAATAGTTTACTGGCTGTAAGGTATACTATGGCCAAAAAAAGAAAGTTAGTAGCATCGAGAATTCCTATGGTTGCCATGGGTATACCCACACAGATAATTATGGATACCGAGGTATTCCTTAGTGTCCTAGTCAAGGGTGGTTAGAGGACAATTGTGGGGACAATAATGGAAACAATTGTTCCTCCCCCCTGTTCACAAAAAAAAAAAATTGGAGTAAAACGGCGTAAAAATAGGTTGATAACCTCTTTTTTTATTTTTCGTTTTTTTTTTGCTTATAACTCATAAACCTCCCATTTAAGACCTCTATATCAGCCTCTGATTCTAGTAGTATCCGAATGTTCGACCCTAGGATTCCCATGTAGGAATCCCACGTCAGATTCCACAGGACAACCATTTTGATGACACGTAGGATTTCATGGGACATTCATTTTGGGGATATCTCCTTTAATATTTCAAAAACATTTTCTTTCAATTCAATAAATAAAAATAAATACAATCCAACAACTCAGGAGAACTCCCGTGCAGGAACGGTTGTGGTATAACGATTAATTATACCCCTCACTGCGGGAAGTGATTGAAAATCAGTTATAAATTGCTAACTTCGGACCCGGGAATCGAACTGCTTCCCTACACTCTCGTGCTCGAATCGCACACGCCTTACCCACTAAGACTATGTTCACGAATATCTCTAGTTTTTTTTTTTTTTTTGCTTTAAATTTTGCAACAAATCTTAATTCCTGCGATTGGATTTGAATCTCCGACCATCACTTACTTAACAATTTTTGAACTCATGCTTAACAATTGATTGAGTTACTCTCCAGTGATACAAAAGTAGTCAGAATTGTGGATACATAAATGCTCGAGTAATGGTATATGATAACAGGCACGGCCTGCAAGGAACAACATTTTTTTGAATGGTCACAGCGTATTTAATAACAGCTATAACGAACTGTGATCTATGAACGATAACAATAACAGGTATATTGTAATTATTGTTGATTATTAAAATTCAATTTAAAAATAGAATTATTTCTACTTACCTATGTATTTTAAAGATAAAGTACTAGATTTTTTTTTCTTATTAGCTCTATATTATCAACTTTTATGTTTACTTAGTTTCGTATAAAAATCTTAAGCCTCTGAAATTAAAATTAAGTAGTAAAATAAAACCTAACCTACCCTAACCTAAACAGCATACTAGAAAACTACACAATACAATGTTTTATCTATTATGTATGTCGGGTGTCAAATTTAAATTAATTAATTTAGAACATCTCCACATACTCCTAAATTTATTTTTAAAGCGCGATATAATATTATCTACACCTGTCATAACAATATTGTAATATTGTGCATCAATTGGCAAAAAGTGACCGATTTATAGTTTGTATTTGTATTTTCTTGTCTAGCTGTAGTCTGCATATATACGGTGTGTATTAAAAAAATCTATTCCTGTAATGTTAAGTAATCAACATTAATAATTATTAAAATAAAAATTCAAAAAAATAATAATTAGTGAATCAATTAGATATCCCTTCTAAATTCTTTAATTTTAAATAATAGAATATTACTCGTATTCAGTAGCGTACGCAGGATTTTTCAATGGGGAGGACTTGAAAATAAATAAGTAATTAGTAGATACAAGATTAGGCATGAAAGAATAAAGTAGGTGCTATTTGAGTGTTATAATAAAATAGGTACTGTTAAAAATATATACTATAATGTATATATTATATAATATATATATATATAGTGACGTATTTATAGAACTATTATATGTTTTTATTATTTATTATGTTTATAATAATTATATAATATACTTATTGAAAACTACTTGGAAAATAAAAAAATGGTCTCTATAAAGTACCATCTAGAACGAATTTTCTATCAGAAAGCTCCATACCCGAAAACTTTTACTTTACTCCTTCTACCCAAAAGAGTATTTTTCTAAATACATACAAAAAATAAATATTATTCGTTATTTCCGTTATTTTCGGCAATTTAAAAGAAATTTTAACCATGAAAATTAATGAAATTGGAAATTTACGTTTTTCATATAGGTGCTAACTAAAATTGATTTCCAATAAAAACAATTTTTACCAGAAAATACCTACTCACAAAATCTTTCTACTCGAAAAAATTTGTGTATAAAAGCAAAATAAAACAAATCAAATTTCAACATTTTATAAAGACAAGTGAATAATGGTCAAATTAGCAATGATGTTATTATATTTTTATGATGTTGTTTTTATTTATGTTGTCTAAATTTTCTAATTTTCTAACTTATAATCGTTTTTTGATAGTTTTTCTTTACTAGGAAAATCTAAAAATTATCTCTTTAAAGTACCTTAGTACCTTAATAAACTACTAACTGAAACGTATTTTCTACCAGAAAGCTCTTTACCGAAAAAACTTTTACTCCACTATATTACTAACTACTAAGTTGTTACTAACTATAAACATAAATATCCTTTAGAAACGTCCGTCCCAAAAAATAAAAATAAATAAATAAAATACTATACCCGAAGTAATTCTCTTTCTTAACCTACCCACTAAATACGCCACTAGATATAACTCTTGATTCTTAAACTTATCCCAGTGTGGGGCACGCATACGAACATTTTTTTCATTTTTTTTTTTTTTTTTTCAATCGCCTTGGGTACAATATAATATAGTGAAGATTATACGGTAGCTTTTACACGCGATAATCTAAACTAAATATATTTTTATTTTTATTTTTGGTTTTAATACTGGTATGTTTCTATCCGTGTACCCGTAGCCACCGACTATATAATATACACAGTGAATTGAACATTATACTTATCTGTATATCGACCTGCAGCTATATAGCTTTTTAAACCAAATGTTCTCTATATATATATATATATGTTTTTTTTTTTTTTTTAACCGATACGTAAATATTAAATGATGACTGCATAATATTATTATTTATGCACGCACACCATATAAAAGAGACTATAATATACGTATATGATAGAATATATAATATTATATGTATATTATACCTATAAATAGGTATACAGAGAAATGTTTATTTCTCGTGAATTGAATATTTTTTGATTTTTCAAATGTCATCGGTTCGATGGAGGGGGGGGGGTAGGGAAGAATATACTCGAAAACGTTTGACCGCGTTAAAAAACTATGAATGAAATAAGTTTATAATGGTCCGTCTTATATATACATTTTATTATTATTATTATTATTATTATTATTATTATTATTATTATTATCATCATCATCCTATATATATATATATATATATGCCTACCTATAAACGCATACATACCTTTTTACGTTATATGAACGGGCGTGAAGCCGGCGCGACTTCGTGTGAGGTCCCAGGTGCCTTAGTCGGAGGACGTGGTTTTGTTTGGACACTCGGGCACTCAAAATGTATTTACAGTTTACACAGTCACTCTGTACACTTCTCTCATACCTCACTAATAACAATAAAACTTGACGCGGTGCACCCCTTCCTCGGTATACTATATACCTATACATTCATTTTTTTTTTTTTTTTTTTTTTTTATTAAACTACGGCCGTCGACTACTTATACTCGTATATATATCGTATATATATATATACTTATACATATATATATATACCTATACATATATATATATATATCTATATATTATATTTACAAGTATAATATTTTTCATTTACTTATAATGTTTAATTTATATACTACAACAGTACATATCTATAATATTTGCACTTAAAAAAACTAAAACATAAAAAATGCATTTTTCTTAGGCGTATTTAAATCTAAATTTTAAATTATTTTATTTTATTGTTAAACGCCTTGCGGCCACTTGTAATACAAACACTATTCATATACCAATATATATATAATGATACCTAATAGTGTTATAAATACTAAACTAAATACACCAATACGCTAAACATTTAATACATTTAATACATTTTTGTTGGCCCGAGACGTATGATTTGAAATTTAAATCGGTTTCAACTGATATCTGCGGAGATCTTTTTATATACACACAGCACGGGTGGTGCTCAAATAAAAAACAATATAGAATAAACTATATAATACACCTATAGTAGTTTACTTAAACAATTTATACAAACATAAAACTAAAGTACCTACCTATATATACACTTATATAAACATCGTACAATTAAGAATTAAAACTAGAACGGTTTTCATTAGCCGGACGCATCTGGATTGGGTGAATTACGTAATGAAAACGTAATATCTCTATCTCTAAATTATTTTAACTAGATAGTAGCACAAAATATACAATGATGATAATAATAATAATAATAATAAATAATAATAATAATAATAATAATAAATAATAATAATAATAATAATGAACCGAATCGAAAAAGTCTTGAAACTATAAGACAGCCCCAACACACTCAGCAGTCTTCAGACTTGGAGTAGAAATTCATTGCTGGCCAGTTATACTTACCTATTTTTATTTAAACTATTTTCAGTAAGTTATTCAAGAATAAATAATAACTGAATCAAGTTAAAAGTTACAAAAAAAAAAATGTGATATATGATGGCCAAAATAAAAATACAAAACAACTAGGCGATCGAGCAATCGACTGCAAGTTAGGCATTGTTAAAAAATTATAGTACATATATAGGTAGGAAAATTAGGACACGTTTGAATGAAAATTTTTATTTTTATTATTTTATTTTAAATTTGAAATATTCTTAGCGTAAAAACATGAATACATATTTTACTAACATATATGAGTACACCTACCTATACCTTATCCTATACCTAACCTATATCTATATCAGACCTTATAATTTATTTTTTGAAAATAAAATAATAAATTTATAAATTATTTTATTTATGTATCGTTTGTCCCGGTCCATACTCAACTGAATGATTAGGAAAATTAACATTCAAAACTAAAAAGGTGAATTGATTGTACGGGAATTTAAATGAGTTAAGCTAGTTAGTTAAACAAAAAATGAATAAATTAGTCATGTTTAAGTTTAAAAAAATAACTTATTAATGAGTTGATAAATTTATAAATGCGTTGTAAATAATAGGCAATATATTAATAAATTATATATATATATATATATATATCAGAATATAAAAAAAAAAAAAAAAAAAATGTTTTTCTTGTGCGGAATTAAATAGGTACTTTTCAAAAAGTTTCAGAATACTATAATACCTAAATCTGATGCCAAATTTAAATTGGTCAGTATAATACTCCGTATACATATATTTAATATATAGACACTATATATAGGTAGTATAGGTATACCTGCCTAGGTATATTATATATGTACCTACTCAGTGGATGAAATGACTACAAGATAAGGGAAGGGGGAGGTGTACAGACAAATAGATATAGGTAAGTACTCCACAATCCACGTGATGGACATTTCCACCTAGTATGAAATTAAAATTGCTATTCATAAAATTCCCGTGAAAAATTTCATGACATGGAATCATATCGATGATTCGATAAATTTCGAGAGGTGAAAATGGTTTTTCTTATTAAATAAGTAGGTCAGGGACTGGAACTGAACCGAAAATAATCGGTTCTAAAACCGGAATCGTCAAAAATGTTGTACTCATACCTATAGATAATTATGATTTATACTTGGCAAACATCTTTATTATAATATGCTGGCGATATATTTTTGTTCGTACGATATTTTACTGGCGCTATTTTTATTAGGCGATATTTTGTCGGCATACCGTAGGTACTTATAGTATATCATACTCTATTTATACATAGCACTCATAGTACCTACTTAATATTATAATTCATAGTTTAACGGTGGCTTAATTAAATCATAACTCATAAAAATGAATTGTATTATAAAAATACATTAATAACTATAGATAGGTACCTACTATTAATGTTATATTATTATAGATACCTATTTCTAAACTTAAATGGATACATATTGTATAACGAATTTTTTTTTTTTGTACACAAAAAATATGGATACAATTACTGAATACAATTACAAAATATAACATGTAATAGGTATAAAGAATATAATATTATTGGTAAATATATAATAATACCACCTATAGGTGATTGTAATATTTTATAGGAATATAGGATTGATATAGGTAGGTAATACATTTTTAGATTTTACCGAAAAGATGTCATTAAGATTTTAATTGAAATCACTGAAAATATAGATTTTTTTTTATATTTATTCTAAATATAGGCTTCTAAAGTGATGAAAACTATGTATAGCCGTATAGGTCTAGTAGGTAGGTAGATACCTATAATGGTGGCGTACCCAAAAATTCTCAATGGGGTGAATATATTTTTTTAAAAATGAGTGATTGGTAGCTTTACCTCTGACCTCGAACTCTACAAATTACACAAATATAGTCCAAAATTGGAAAATTTAATTTTTTTAAATTGTTATCTCGTAAAATAATATGGTAATAAAATAAGTAATTGGTTAGAATTCAAGTCTATAGATAACAAAAAAAAAAACAATTACTGTGCTAAATCCTAAAATTACCAATTTAATGCAATAAAATATAAATACCTCAAAATCTATAAATGTTTTAAAAACCCAAAATTGTTTTAAATTTTTTTTTATTAGTAAAGTATAACATAACATATTTATTAAAAATTTCAAGACTCTTGGACAATTATTTTCGAAATTACTGAAAAGTACCTAATCATTATAATTTTTTACGAAATCTCCTATTTATGTAGTTTTATTTCTGATGCATTAAAAAACTATTGAGAAAATTTACCTCTTAAATTAAGTACTTCTTTAAAATATCAACTAGACGCATTTGCTACCGAAAAATGTGTAATCACAGGTTATATGAATATATAATATAATATATCTGTGGTTTAATGTAGTAATAGTCGAAGCACTTCTTTTATTAGATTTATTTATTAAATATAAAAAACAAATCATTGTAAAACCAATACACTCCTCGCTCTGTTCAGAATCGAATAAATCAATAACACTTAATAACTCAAAAATATAAAATAAAATATGTAAAAATTATTAAACACTTTATTTGTAATTTAAAATAGGTAAGTATGATATCAATTTTTTTGGACAATTCTGAACATTTAACAGTCTCTTACTGTTACGAAATGAAAATCATTAAGCAAAAATAACTAGAAAGTAACAAAATTGAAATCGCAATAGACATTGAACATTCATATTGTCCTGCTCATAACTGTAAATTCATGGTTTAATTTCAACCATGCATTAACTATACCTAAGTTATATTTATCTCACAATTTCCACAGTAGGTAGTTAAGATAAGAAATTTGGCATACCTACTTATTATGTATAATTGCTTCGAATCTATGTCGTTTTTATCAAAAAAATATTTAATTGATAACAAAAATTTTTTTACAATAAATATACCTTATATAATTGGGTAGATACAAAATTGTAAAAAAAATACTATCAAGAGGAGGATTTATCCCCCATATCCCTCCAATGTGTACGCCACTGACCTATAATAACCATAGATAGATAGATAGATAGGTACAGTGCCAAATCAACATAATTTGTCACCCGGGGCAAAAATAATTGTAGCTTATTTTAATAAGCAAAAAAAAGGTCATCGTCAATTTCTTCCAAAATTTCTATTAAATATTAAAAGCGATAACCTAACCCCATTTCCAAAAGCGGGACAAAAAAGTTAAATATTTTTACATTTTGCACCTCGCCATAATGGCGCCCAGGGCAAGGCCTCGTTTCACCCACCCCTAGATCCGGCACTGAGTATATTATTTATATTCATCCAAATATTCGAAATGTGTTTTGTAATATTTTCTCCAAACAGATTTACCACTGGTTAGGATAATTAAATTTTTAGGTAGATACCTACTCATATCGTAAAGTACCTACCAACTTCAAATTTGACCAATTGAAAGAAAAAGTGAAATTCAATTAATTATAATTAGACACTCATATAATGATTATTAGATATTAATTATTCATATTTCATATAATAATTAATAATAAATAGTTTTCAAAATATCTCCATAATTTTAAAGTGGATACATTTTTTTTGACAAAATAAGGGGGGGAATGAAAAATTTCAATAAATAAAAGTCAGGGTATGAGTCTATCTCTTCTTCTATATAAATATATATATACCTACTCAATTTTCAGAATTTTATCTTCGTTATTTTCGGCGGAAAAGGGGTCATTCGTATATAATACGACTAATGTATAATCGACCACGACGAGCCAATCAAACAGAAACCCAGTGTAATTGACTTGCTTGCGAAGCGGATAATAGTATGGTATATACCTCTAACCGTTTCCGTTATTTGTACGAAAACAAAGATGGGAGTTCGGTGTCATGTTTCCGTCTATATTCGAGTGTAGGTAGGTACACATAAAAGCGACTCGTCCTTAGTTTGCTAATGGATATATCTCGGTTAAGCGAAAACGAAAATAAAATACCGTTAATATTATATTATGTTCTTAAACTGGACAATAATAACTTTCATTCTTCGATGTCGTCAAACTAGCTCAATGTAGTTTTAGAAAATAAAAAAAGTCGTAGGTATACAGTATAGAAAAATGGTTTTGATCATGTTATTAATCATTGAAAACCCGTGTTTTATAAACATTGATCATATTTCAGTATTCACTGTTAAAGAAAAATGACTCGATCAATCCTTAGAAGACTATAAAATTTATATTTTCCCTGAAATATTTTTAAAATTTCCCATACAGAACCCCATAAAAATTGCAGGTGAAGTATCCTCTTACTCTTCGCTAATAATTTTTATCTATTTGAATATCAGCGTCGCCCCAAAAAATGGATTTTAAAATTCCCTGACTAAAATAAAATGCTTTTTTACTATTTACCTAGCACTTCCTTTGCTGACTGCATAAACGAAATTAGGCCTTTGCACAAAATATTTGCTCCATTATTGATCTCTCAGTCATAAACCCAAATCGTTTTATAGTAACAATCATCTCACTTCTTATCCTCTCATCCAGCCCCTAAAACTGTGAGTAGTACGACACACTTTGTGTAGTACGGAAATTGAAGAGTGTAGTACGAAATAAAGTGTGTTATTCAAATTCACATAGTTATCCTTTTAGTTTTTATAATATTAATACTTCATATCGTTTTATAATTTATTATGTTTTTTTTTTTTGTCAAATACAAATATTTTTAATCCAATTTTATGATATGTATATACGAAAAAACCGAACGAAAATAAAAATTATCTTAAATATAATAATTGTAACGCAGAGTTTTAATAGTTTTATAAAAAAAAAAAAAAACTAAAAAGAACAAAAGTTATTGCAAATGTCAGAACCCAGTGAGACACTCTGTATATATTATAGATTAGAAAAATTATAATAAAATATAATACCTACTTTTTCACGAAGCTAGTCACTAACCTAACCCATTTTTGATTTCTACCAATGAATATTTCGGGACTAAGTGTGTAGTACGAAAATTGGAAATTTTAAGGGTAGCTCTCATCTATTATATTTTCCCAAATCTTCATACCATGGCTCATAAGTTTTTTCTATCTATAATTTCCACATTCCTGTACAACTCATTTACCCTTAAATATTGGTACCACAAACGACTTCTCCATGCTTCTGGAATTTTTCCTTCAACTAGTACCTTATTAAAGAACATTATCAGAAATTCTATACCTAAACTTTTTAATACATTCTATACTTCTACTAGTACTCAATCCAGTCCCACAGCTTTCTTATTTTTAATTTTTCTAACAACGCTCCACACTTCCAATTTATTAAATCCATCATACCCAAATTCCACTCAACTCGATCAATTGCCTCTCTCCAAAAATCTCAATTTAATAATTCCTTAAAACATTCTTTCCATTTCTTTATAATTTTCTTGTCCTTCGTTAACACCTTTCTATCCTCATATTTTATACACTAAATATTTCTAAAGCCCTATATTATTTCTCTTCCCTTAGCTATACTGTACACCTTTTCCCCCTTCTTTTGTTCCTAATCTCTTACACAACTAATTTAGCTTTACTCACTGCACTTTTTGGCTTTTGCTGCTTTAGATAGACTTTTATACTCTACCCAATCTTCTCTCTCCCTGGTTTTCTATAATTTCTTAAACTATATTTTTTGCTTTGATATTATCTCCTGTACTTCTTCTACCCACCACCATGTTTACTTATTCTCTGGCATACTATCTCTACTCTTGCCAACGACTTCCTTAGCAACTTTCTTAACATCCCCTGTTACATTTTCCCACATTTTGTTTATATTCCCTACTATGTTCCACACTCCTGTTCCAAATATCTTGTTTATAAATACTTTTAAATTCTCACACATTAGTTTCTACCACCTAATCCTTGGTTATTATCTATAATTTTCTCTTTTTATCCATCCTCTCTTTTCTACACCAAATATCCAAAACCATCAACCTATGTTGATATTGTATATTGAAATATAATATGAGTAACATTCAATAATGTGTAACAATTGTACAATTTATATTTAATTCTCAACAATAATATCAAATTATATTACAAATTATAAACATTACTTTTTAAAAACATAACAATTAAAATAAAACAACACTATACAATTCTAAAAAATGTAATAAAATAATAAAATATAAATATTATCCTACAAACTTAATGTGTTCACCTCGAGCTAAAATAACATTATCATCTTTTCTGAATAAAGACACTTTTAAAAATGCCAAATTTCTTCCAAGTTTTATAGTCTCTGCATTAATAACAACTTTATCGCCAATTTTTGCAGAAGCTAAATACCTGGAAAAAAAAACATCAATCAAATTATTTTACAAATTAAATTAAGTTACATATATTTATAAATTAATATATAGTCAAATTGAAAACTAATCAACATTTTGTTATAAAAATTAATTCATACCTATTTTAAATGTTCATTAAACATTAATTAATTGTTTCTACATATTTTATACAAAAAAATGTCATAATTATTAGAAATTTACTAAAATTAGTTATACTTTTTAAAAATATAGAAAAAATATCAAGAAACATTTATATTGCCTAAATATATATATAAATTAGATTTACAAAATATTCATATTTATATATTTATAATATTTATAATCACATAATAATACATTTATGTACTAGACACTATACATACATTCTGCACGAAAACTTGACTGTAACTCAAAAGCACTGAGTGGCAGTTCTTCGAAATTATATCTCAGTGCAGACATATACTGCAGTAGAGCGAGTGCTATAGTAACAAATCTGTTTATGAACTCTTATTGAACTACTGCCATCTGGCACTTTTGAATCACAGACATGTTTTCATGATGTGGATTGTATTAGTATACTACTAGGGTACTGTCTAATAAATAATAATTTTTAATTTATATATATTATATATATATATATAATTTAAATAAAAATTTAATAGTAATTAATAATTATTCATATCATAATACTATAAAATAATAATATAAAGATATAATGTATTTTGGAAAATAAGAGCCCAAAAATACATAATAGGTATTACATAAATTGTATATATTGAAACATAAATGGTGGGTTAGAATTAGAAAAAACTAGTTAGTTTCTGTCACTTACATCCATGATGCTCTAATCTGTGCACACTACATATATTCATTGCATGATCAAACATATTTGAATTGAAACCGAAAAATAGTACTACCTACATAAAAGTATAATCATTCAAAAAAATTTTTATATTTGTTTTGGACAATTGAAGGGCTCACTGCAACAACCAGGCAAGTCCATTATTGGAAATTGTTCAGCAGAAGGAAAAATTATTTTAAATAATAGAAAATTAAATAATACATTTATTTATTTGAACAAAGATAATCTTAAAGAGTACTCAAATATTGTTGTCATATGATTGGTTTTAAAATTTCATTTTTTTTTTTAGTAAACAAAAATAATATTTAAGTTAAATAATGTTTTGTAATGATTTTAACAACATACATATTTTGGTAACTTTAAAAATATATAAACAATAATAATAATATATACACATTAATTACTTACTAAATAAATAATTTAAAATACAGTTGATTACCATTTGATAATAACTTTATCAAAAAGGAAATATAAAATAAGAAAATAGTATTATAGTTTGCCCATTAAATTCATTTGCACGTTATCTCTGTAAATAATAACCGGACATACCTTATTCTTACACAGAATTAACCACAAAAAAATTCCGTATTAAAACAATCAAAAAGTGATTTTTGAAAAAAAAAGTGGACTTGCTCGGTTGTCGCAGTTTAACATTCTTTTAACTATTAAATCTTAATAATATTTATTTTTCTATATATACTATTTTTATTGATATAATATTCACTCCAAATAATAAGTTTCTTAGTTATTTTTAGTATTATTTATTAGAACATAATACCTATAGGTAGTATTGTGTTAGAAAAAGTGAATAGTCTAGTGAAGTTTAAAGCTACCAAAATATGGCATTATCTAAAAAAAAAAAACAACATCATAGTTCTAAATATAAAATTTGGCATTGGTACATTTAAATATGTGACCTATTAAGTATCAGTATATTTATGTATAAATAACATATAACATAATATGTTATTATATTAACAAATTTTCGTTATAAAATATTATTTTATTTAAGTTAAAATAGAATACTAACCAACATGTTATATAAAGTAAACAAGCGTAATTATGATATATTAATATGACAGTTATATAATATATCATATTATATTATAATTTTTAAAACTATATCTCGCATGGAATTAAACAGATTAATAATTTCTTAATAGGCATAATATATAAACTATACTATATATTAGTTAAAATAATCATTCAGCCATACATTACTATATACAACAATGACACTTCAAAGAAAACCGATAGCTATCAAGTTTAACACTAATTTTACACTACCACCAATGGATATAGTATTAAGTCTAATATTATGCACATTTCAAAAATTGTATGTTCTAATACATTAACCTTAATCCGCTCGCTTGGATGGCAAATTGGCCACTATTTTAAATTTTCACACATGTTTCTCTCCATAGTACCAAGGAAGTGGGGAAGACTACTTTAATTAGTTTTAAAAAAAATACATTTTTCTACTTCCCTTCCTTCAGATTGAATACCATTTCTACTGAACTAGAGCTCACCCATTCATCTCTTCAAACCCAAGGTGTTGATACTTCTTTGGAAAAATCTCTCCTTATAAAGACGAGATACAGTCAACCAAAGAATAAAAATATCATAGGTAACCAAATTACATCCCAAGTGAGTGGAAGAGTGGCTTTATTAGACGTGGGCAGATAAAGGTTAATAAAATAATCTTTACTATACTCTAGCCCATGAGAGAATGACTGGATTCATTCGTCGATAGTGACGGTCAAGAGTTCAGCGAGGCTTGTTTTCTCCTACCACTTAATAAAGTAAATTAAACGGTATAGCATACGTATTTCAACAACTAAGTGTTCATCTTCAGCGAGTACCAAAAACTAATCCTTTAGTTTTTGGTTAAGTTTAGATTAGTTTTTAGTATGTGCTGAAGATGACAACTAAGTTGTTGAAATATATATACGCAAAATAAAAGTGAATAATATTGTGACTTCGGGCATATAATATAATGATATTATATTACTTACCTATACATTCTAAATAAGTAAGTAAGAAATGTGTTAAAAACAATGTATTTATAGGTACAAAATATTTATTTAAAAATAAAAATACATACGTAATATGAATATCAACGGAAACTCCACTGTTAGGCATAGAATCAATATTGTCAACAACTTTTGGATGTGTTAATACAGCCATACTGGAAATTATGTCGACAGCCGATGCAGTAAATCCTCCATGAAGTGTACCATATCCATTGGTGTGTTCTTTATCAACAACCATCTCAGCTATACATTGACCATTACCAGCCGATGTTATATTTACCTAATATAAAGAATCAATAATTTAATTTGTGAATGAATCAAATTTAAACATACCAAAATAACGGTTTTCAAATTGTGTTCTCTAAAACCCTGGATACTGTTAATAATTTCTATTGGCTATACAAATTAACTAGAAATAACAAACAACGGATATTGTTTAAACTGCATCTACAAAATTCTCCCTTCCCCCCCCCCACAGATATTCTCATACGATAGGACATTCTCCCCACTCATTTTTATAATACCTAAGACATTTTTCTCCCATAAAAATTCAAAACTTAATTTGTACTTACAAATAAGTATGTACAATATATTATACTCATGGTGACCACATATACTTATTTTCATAGTACAGTACATGTTTTTTTTATTCTATATACTAATCTTCTAAATGATTATCATCCTTTAGTATTTTACTTAAATAATTATATTAGATTTTATTTTTATTAAAACACTCAGTAAGTACCTACTCTGAGTAACTACCACTGAGTAACAACCTATATTATATAATATTTACCTACCTAATTAATAAGAATAATCTAATTTAACTTAATTTGTACAAACTTTATAAACTTTATTATAAAATTTTTTAAAAATGTATTTTATAAAACAATAAAATTAAAATTAAAAAATATTACCTATATGAATTATAAAATACCTACGTAGCTTTTTTTTGAATGTTTAAAAATACACATATTTCAGAAATATCCTAGGTATAAAAAAAATGGAAGGGGAATGTCCTACCCACAGTTAATCCGCGGATTAGAGAAACATGGTCAAACCATATGGGGGATAATGTCTGAACACCGTTTAAGCCACATTAGATAAGTAATGAAATAGGTAGATGAATAAAAATGTGTATAAAATGAGAAATAAACTTGCATTTTTCTATACATATATTGTAACAATTGACAGATATTTAAAAATAAATGAAACAAATATTGTTATTTTATTGTTCATATTTATGAATAAGTATTCCTGATTTTTGAGTGTAGGCTGCAAGAGAAATTTTAAATTAGAAAATTGATTTGAGGAATTAATATTTGAAAATCGTTTTTCTACGTTAGACTGATTATATTTAAAACCTTCTCCAATATCCTGTCAAATCCATTACGTTTGATTGAAAAATTTATAATTTTCCTAATTGAATCGAGTACTTTGGAATTGCTCATTATAACACCGTAAAATTAAAGAATGAATTATTATGATCAATTAATATAATACTATATTGACTTTTAGAAGAAATAACACTGGATAATAAATATATTACACCTAATATTGAAACGATAATTTAAAAAATAAAATTAATTACAATGAATTGACTATCGTACAAATGTGCAATTAATTTTTTCATGGCAATATTGTTAATGCTTATCAGTTTATCACTTCTATAAAACTGTTTCTTAATACGTGGCGTTATCTGGCATTAAAAAATACATGATTTAAAAAATAAATAATAAATAATCTATAAAACCACAAAAACCGTATTATAATTTAAAATTGCTATCAAATGTGTTATAAATTATTATTATTATTATTATGTATATGTAATAATATTTAAAATTATTTAATATTTTTATAGAATACTAATACCTACCTATTTATAATATTTTAATGATTTAATATTTTCTATTCCCTGTAGGTTACATAATATAGTTGAACATCATATTAGAAATCTTTCAACTAAAATATATATGAGATCCATAATTTTTATTTTCGATCAAAATAATTAAATAAAACTTTAAACTCAGATTTTATATTAACCGAAATTCCTACTGAGTACCTATCTACCTAATATTATTATACAAAATAAAATGATGACATAGATGTTTTGCAATATAGAAATTAATTTTATTTTAATTCATTCAGCATTTAAAATTATGAATAATTAATAATTACTATATTTATAACTAGAAATCAAAATCAAATTGTTTATTTTTTTTATTGGTATCATTATCATATTATTATGGTGTCGTTATCATTGTCGGTACGCGGCACACAAATCTATAGATAACAGATCTCAGTAATACTCAATGAATACCTCTGTTGTATTAATTAAATGGTATAATACTATAATATAGTACTATATTATAGTATGTACAAACTTTTATAAACGTATATTAATTAATAATTAATAAAATACTATTAGGTACTAAAACATTTCGTTAAGTTTAAGACAATTAAAGCATATATTGTGCTTCACTGATTTTGTGATTTTGTCGTTCATATCGTTTTCACGATAGATAAATGTAAAAATGTATTTTTATATTTCTGTGATTTATTTGTACCTTATTGAATTCATTAGTTAAAGTGGTAATGACATTTTAAATACAATAATTATGGGAGAGAGGAAATTTACCAAAGGTTTAGGACGGCCAGGAATGGCTGCTCAACTTCGAGAAACTGTTTCTCAAGTTGTCCGCGATAATTCAAATAATGTAAGTTTTAAATCAGTTAATTAATTTAATATTTAATTACATAACTTTTAATTTCTTTTAAAATAATTTTACCCTAGTGTTTTACCTACTTAATTTCATTAGTAATCAATTATTCAATTTATAATTGGGTATTAATTGAAATATCTTTTCTAATCTTTAGTATTTGTATTCAAATTTCTCAATATTAAAATTGGGTAGGTACATAGGTAGTATCTATCTAGCTTTTGCACTATTTTTACATCTTCATTACTTTATTTTTATAATAGTATTGAAATATTTACAGTATTAATTACAATACCTCAATATTAAAATTGGGTAGGTACATAGGTAGTATCTATCTAGCTTTTGCACTATTTTTACATCTTCATTACTTTATTTTTATAATAGTATTGAAATATTTATAGTATTTTTATTGTGTGAATTATGTTTACATAGATACCTACCTACACATAATTTGTAATAAAACTGTATATTTTTTTATAGCAAAAATGTTATCAAGTGGAACCATTAGTTTTTGAAGATTATGTTATTAAAAATCATACAGTTTTTCAGAATGATCCTCAGAGAGAATTATTACTTTACCCTTCTGATGATATTTCAGTAAGTAAATAATTAAATTAGATATTTAAAAATCCAGTGTATAAAAAACCTTTTTACATAAAAAAGTAGATATCCAGTAGGTACTACGATTTTTTTTTTCTAATGTATATACTTTATTTAAATGCTTTTAAATTAATTTTGTATATAGCAAGTGGTTTTACCGAGAAGATATCGTACTGTAGATCCCAGTATTTCTGTGAACGTAGACACCACAAATTGTTCGTTATTAACTAAAAGATGTATTGAAAGTTATTTATCTAATTGGCACGTTATACATTATAAATATTGTGCTTATTCAGGATCATATATTCAATTGCCATCAGAGTAATTATATTTATATATAATTATATAATATACATGTATATTATTTTATAAATTTAGCTATTATTTCAGTATTAAATGTTGAATACAAAATCTTTTCAGAGTATTTAAAAATGACGACCTCAAAGAAGAAGTTTATGAGATTGATACAGACTTAGATGGATTAGATAAAGTAATCTATTGTTTCTATTTTATTGTGTTCTAAATTGTATAATACAAAATATATCTTTTAATTCTACAGGATTGGAAAAATATAAAAAATCACTGTGATTTATTTAAACAAGGATATTTATTTAAAGGACCCGATAACATTGGTACATCAGAAAGAATGTTTGCTAATCTAGCTGGTTCCAAATCATTTAAACGACGTTTCTGTATATTAAAGTAAATTAATATGCATTTTTATATCTTTGTATAGTGTACATTTATGAAAACATTTAAACTAAAATGTATTTATTATTATAATTATTATGAAATATATTTTTAGACAACAAGTTGACGGTACATATATATTAGAAGTTTATAAAGATGATAAAAAAGGTGAAACTAAAGCAACAATCTGTATGGATTTATGTGAAAAAGTGATTCGGGTAAATATTATGAAAAGTTTAATAAAGTAATTATAGATATATTTGATTGGATTTTTATGTTGGTTATTATATATTTGTATTTATTTTTTTAATTTGAGTTAATATTTTAGAACAATAAAAAGGGTCGATTTTGTTTTGAATTACGGATGCTTGATACTGATAAAAGTTATTGTCTAGCTTCAGATTCAGAACCAGATCTTATGGATTGGATAACCAAATTACAATTGGCATTACAGAGTAATGACAAAACACCAGAAAGTAATTATATAAAAATATATAATTTTTAAATATACAATTTTAAAAAATATATATATTATTCATTTTACATTTTTAATTACTAAATAGCAATAATTATTTTAAAATTTACTTTTTTTACTGAGTTAAATTTTCAATTAGCTTATTAATTGGGCTCACCACACATTCAAGTAAATATGTTTCAATCTAAAATATTTCAATTTAAATTGTTTTGAAAATGATCATTGTAATGTGACATACTGCATAAGACTTTCTACGTAGATAGATAAAAACCATCAAACAAATAAGTGTAGGTATTTCCACAGATTTTTGTTGCTTATGACAACAAAAATATATTCAGATTACCCATGTGCAATTAATATATTTTGGTGACTGCAAAGCTTTGGTAGACACCATGACAAATCATCCAAAATAATTTTATTCTGATTAAAATGTGTTGTTTTGTTTGAAACTTTGTGTTAAATTGTGCAGATAGCTTTATATCTAGCATTACAATATAGGTATATAATTTATAATATTAAATAGTGTAATTAATTATTTAGAAGAAATCATTCCTGATGAAAACAATGTACCAATTGTACCATCTAATGATAGATTTGGTACATTAAAAGGATTGGAGCAAAGTGTAAATCCACAGTTAATAAAATATGCGGGAGAAACTGATTCCTTAAATGCACATTCGCGTCAAGAATATAGACGACCAATTTTCGGCGTCTATCCATTTTTGCATGAAGTAAATTACTTTCCGTATATTTATAATAATAATTATTTTTTTAGTGCAAAGCTAAACTGATTATCTCTTATATTTTACAGCCTAGTAACTATATTAAACAAAATGTCTTAAATCAACCAGCTGAAAGTATTTCTGAACCATATAAGGAACGATTTGGTCAGAGAATATTAATTGAATGCCAAGCGATAAATTTCCGATTGCATTTAAATAATGATTTAGTTAATCAAGTAATTATTTACATATATTTATAAAATAAATTTGTTTATTTTTCAAAATGTATTTAATTCATGAACAATTTCTTTAATTAATTAATAAAAATATTAAAAAATATTTTTATCAAGTAAAATATTATCAAAATTAACATGTTTTAAATTAAGTTCTAATTATTTATAATTTCTTAATAATTTGTTTTCTCTATTTTATTAACCATAAATTATTTTGAAAATATTAGTTTATTCTTTTATTTTATACAATAGTTATTAAAAATATCTATTTAAATAAAAATAAAAACAAGAATGAATATATTTATTGTATAGAAATATATGTACCTAATAAATATAAAATACATCATTTAGTTACTTCTTACATAATTTCTAATTTGATTTAGGCAATAATCATATTGTGATATGAGTTTTTCTTTGCCTTTCTCAAAGAAGACTTATTTAATTAGCCTACTACTCAATTTTATCATTAGATCCTTGACAGTTATCATAGAAACTTCACCTTGATATTTAATAAATGTCACAAGATATCTGGGAAATTGTGAATCTACATCCTCCATGTACCTTTTGATTTACTTTTCCTACGATAGCTTGTGATGTCACAGATTTTTCAATGCACCTTTCTGTAAATTTTTCTATACTATTCTTATACTTACCCGTCATTAATAGTTATTTTCATAATCATTATTCATCCGACATGGTACTAATTTCGGGTGCAGAATGTATTTCATCAAAAATAAGGGAAATTATAACGCAATATTAAAATTGTTACATGTTTATAAATCAACATGTACATTGTATATTTAGTAGACTAAAAAATACTACTGTCTGAAAGTTTCCGGACAGGGATATACAGGGTAATATAGTATGTTTTTCTTTGTTCAGGAACAAGGGCCAAACATCCGGAATATTTCCCTATATAGGGCACAAAACCTAACCTAATCTTCATCTTCCCCTCACACCCATCTAACTGAATCTAACTTCACTTCCTCACTGTCTAACCTAACATAACCAAACCTCGCTCCACTCCTCCCCCTGTCTAACTTACGTAACTTAACTTAACATCTCGCACTCCTTCCCCGTGGTTAATCTATTGTACATCCTTATCCTTCCATCACCCGCCCATGACCAAACCTAATCTCTTTTTCCATCTACCGCTGCTCTGCAGAGCCGGTCCCATCTATCCAAAAATAGACTAACTTCTCTACCCTACCATGGCCTAATACCTCCTCGTCTTTACTGTATGCTATGAACCCAGGCTCTCCACGGATTGAGCAAGCCGTTAAATCTGAACCCTTTTCCTTTACCCTATTGTCCTATTTGAATAAGTTTAGTTCTCGTGTTTCTCCCTCTATAGGGTGGTTGAGGGATGAAGACAGTAGAAAACATAGAGGTGTACATGTTAGGGTGGATGGGAACGGCTCTGCAGGGAATGATGGGCGAAAAAAGAGATTAGGTTTAGTTAGAGTGTGGAGACGGGTAAGGATGTTACAATAGATTAGACATGTGAGAGGAGTGGGGATATAAAGTTGTCACATTAGGTTAAACAGGTGGGAGATTTGTTTATGTTAGGTTAGGCAGTTATGGGGAGGTTAAGTTAGATTGGTGGGAGAGAAGGGTCGAGGTTAGGTTAGGATTGTGCCCTATATAAGGTAATATTTTGGATGTGTAGCCCTTGTCTCAGAACGAAGCAAAATATACTATACTAACCCTGTTTATCACTGTCCGGAAACTTTCTGATGATAGTGTATAAGGAGTGTGATACGGTAAAATATATTGAGTGTGAATTGCATATCTCCATTTCAGTACTGTTTATTATTCTTATTTGGTGGTTTTTAGATATTAATGAAAAATACACCTTTTATTAAGAAATGTTCATCAGTTTATTTAATAATATAATAATAAAATCATTATTATTTTTATTTTTTTAGGTTGAACCATATTTTACAACTTTGGCATTATTTGACCTACGTTCTGGTAAAAAGATATCTGAAGATTTCCATTTTAATATTAATCATGACAGTATGACGCATTTACTTAATGATAAAAATGAAAGTGATAGTCTTCAGACCATTGAAGTAGCCAAAAATTATAATGTGACAAAAGACTGGCTATTTAGACAAAAACAAGTACATTGTATATTATATTGTGTTTTTACGAGAAATTGTCAAAATTTACAAAAATACACTATACAAAACAATAATTTTGTTGTCTAAGTTGGAAAATAGAGTTTAAACACATTTTACTTAATTTTAAAATGATAATATTTTTTAGGAAATGCCAAATTTTTAAATTAAATATTGTCTAACAAATTATTTTCACTTAATTTAAAAAGATAAAATTGAAAATTATATTTAAAACAAATAATAAAAATAATTAAAAGTTCATACGAACAATTTTACAACTTCTTTATAAGATATTATTTTACAAAATGAATATGCCACTGTCTAACAAATATTCTCGTATTAAAATTTGGTAATAGTGCTTAAACTCTTAATTCTAACTGAATATAATTCTAACGTAGTATAATTTTGGTATATTTCTCAATAAATTGATAGCTGTTGGTACTATATGGATATAGCATTATTAATAAAATAAAACTTGATTCCACAAAAATACTTACTTTTATTAAGCAAATATGTATTTAAATAGCAATATTATTATCTTCAAGATAATACATCATTCATGAAGAATATTTTGGTGGAATCGAGTTTTCTTTTTATTATACTAAAAAATTCATATATACTTAATTTTATAGAATTTTACCTAATTAAATAAAAATGTTTTATTATATTTGTAGGCAATAATGTGTATATCAAAACCCCATTCAGATATATATTTGGTATTAAGAATAGACAAAGTTCTTCAGGGTAGTATAGTACGAGTTTCTGAACCCTATTTAAAAGCGAATAATAACAAAGATGATAATGCATTAAAAGTATTTAAATCTATAAAGAATATTTATCATAGGTAAATTAAACGTATAAACGTTTTGAATGTAAAATACATATAATAATTTAATTTGTTTTTCTTTAGGTTGGGCAATTATCGAATGCCATTTGCCTGGTCAGCTCGGCCATTATTTAGATTATATAGTTGTGAACTGGATACGTCTTCTGATTTTATGACATTATATAGACAAGACATTTCGAAGATGGGTGATGATGATATGGTAAAACTATTAATGGACTATCGCAAGTAAGTTTTATATAATTTAATACTTAAGATAATATTTTAAAAAATATTATTTGATTTAAGACCTGAAAAAATGAATAAGTGTGTTATTATACCCGGCCATGTCCAGATAAAAGTTCAACAACTCACCACTACTCCAGAAAGTGAGAACCATAAATTATATTGCATAATTTGTTGTTATTTTATAACTTTTATTTAGATGTATTGACAACATCTTGTACTGCAGTAAAACCATTTACCATTCCACCTAGCCAAAACCATTCTACTATAGAAATTGCTGAATTGTATCCAGATGCACAACCACAAACGGTTTATATAAACCACATATATGTATATCCATTGGCTTTGACATTTGATGCACAAAAAATTTTTCCACGAGCACGTAATATAACTTGTATGATACAAATGTTTGACTGCGATGATGAGAACTCTAAGCCTATTAACGTAATATAATATATTACATTTCTTTAATTTAAAATACAGTTATAAAGTATATAATCATTTTTCTTTAAAATATAGTGTATTTATGGACCATATGGTCAGTTGTTGGATTCTATGTATACTAATGTCTTATATCACACTACTAACCCAATTTGGTATGATGAAATTAAAATAAGACTCCCAGTACACATTACAACTAAACATCATATATTGTTTACATTTAAACATATTTCTGTAGACGGATCTCGAAAAAAACAATCAAATATTTCTGTTGAAACAATAGTAGGATACACATGGCTTCCACTAATTTGTAAATCCAAGTAATAAATCAAGTTTACTGTATTTTATTAAAATATTAAATTTCATATCTTAATCATTTACTTATGTATAATTTATTTAGATTGAATATACATTTAAAAAGTTTACCCGTATCTGTAAATTTACCACCAGGATACCTATCTGTCCAGCCATTTGGTCTTGGAAAAGGAGTGAGTTATTTATTTTTCATTATATAATAAAATTTTTTATTATTAGTTTACGATATTTTAAATAATATTGTAATATTTGCATTTATTGGAGTAGAATAAATTATAAATTATAGAAGCAAAATTTAACAAAAATAAATTAAATTATAAAACTAAAAACTTACGTTTGTTCTTCGGGTGTCTGAAAAATTAATTTTTCTCTCCCAAAATTTCACTTGTTCAATGGCATAATTATTTTATTTATCCATATTTTCTTCGATACATTCCTCTTTAAAATTCTGACATTAAAATATTTATGTATTTCATCCTATACACTTGCATACATTTATATTTATCATTCCCCAGTAATCCCCATTTATATATATTATTTTTAAATATGTCCATATGCCATTTTTATTCTATTGATCTCCAAAAGATCCATGGTAGATATTTTTCTTTGTGTAGTTCTTCTCAATTTTTTTATCATATTGTTAACATCTTTCTTATTTTCTGTTTCTGTGACTATTTCTAACAATTGATCTTTTCCATATGTGTTGATCCCTTTATTACCAAGCTTGTTTTTATGAAACTCTTCCTTGATTATAGTAGTATTTTGTTGGTCTTACTCTATAAATTGGGTGTCTGTTATAATTTTCCATGTTTGTCTTTTCTTTATCTATAACTACATATTTAATCCCTGATGGTATTATACTACTCACAACTAGCAGCTCTTCTAGTTTGATTGGTTTCTTACATCCTATATTTGTTCTCTATGTTTCATTTGTTGCAATATCCACATTTTCAAAATTTATTTGGATTTACTCCCCATTTTGATCCTACCAATTTTCTTGTGTTCACTTATTTTTTTCATTGTGTTTTCTATAATTGAGTGTTCTTTCTATAGTTATGTTTAGTACTTTGGTGTGTCACAATGTTTCAATTCTATCTCTCAATTTTTTTTTCGTCTGTTTTTTGTGTAAGTGGAAAGTACACACTTAAGTTTTTCTGGTTTTTACTTCAGTCAATTTTTGTGATCACTTTCAGTGATATTTCTTAAAATTAGGATACTATATTATGCCTCATCTAAATGAATCACCGCATAGAAACCAATTTTCATTCAAACGGCAAATACCACACCTATCACATATCAGTAGTAATGCTACATTAAAAACAACCATAAACTGCAATCAGTTACCTTTCAAGATCTGCCGTTGTATAATCCTCTTAGTTAAGATATTATTATTATTATTATTTATTGAACTTACACCCAACCAGGCAATTCAACATAGTATTTACAGAAAAGTGCATAAAAATACAAAGTTATATTCAGTAAAACGAAATATACATTATAATTTTATATAGTAAAACTTAGTATAGTTAAGTTGTATTTAAAAAATCATCATCATTATTATTTATTACCGCTTAAAAAATATAAATTCTACTTAATACAATGTAAATGTATTGGGTTTTCTTATTTTTATAATAAATGTATTAATTTATAAATATATAAAATAATTACAAATAAGATTATGTATTTTGCTGAGTAAATTAAAACATTACAATAATTGTATTTTATGATTATTTTAATTAATAATATTAAGAGGATGTCACATCCATATTTACTGTCTTTATTACTACTACATAAAACATAAATAATTGTGGTGTTCTAATTAAATCTAATGTTTGAACAATTAATATAACATTTAAAGAGAACAATGTTTTCAGTCTTAAAATTAGTACTACATGACAAAAAAGCTATAGCTATAAAAATTAATAAACTAAATTTTTGTAATTTTTTTATCAGACAACATTTTACAACCTACATATGTCGAGCCCTCGAAAATATTTTCTCTAAATTTCATAATAGGTGTTTATACTTTAAATTTAACCAAGGCACTACAATATGCATTTTGTGAAGTGTAATACGGCAATATTTTTCATTAGAAAAAAGAAGCCAGAAAATGTGGGTGTAATGTTAATATTGAATCTATTTATACTTTACTTACATTACTTGTATATTATAAAACATACTACTATTTTTTTTATACATGTACATTTAGTATTCTGGGCCTGAAGTATGTTGGATTGATGGGCAGAAGCCTTTGTTTTCATTCAAATGCCATCTTTTATCTAGTGTATATTCATCAGATAATCATATGCAAAATTTATTTGCACATGCAGAACGTCTAGAAAATAGTAAAATAACTACTATCATACCTTCTGAAACAGAAACATGTAAAATATTGAAAGTAAGAATCTATTTATTTCAGATTTAAACAATTCAATTTTTTAATTAAAACTTTTTCAGGCATCACATGCAATTGATTTAAATACAGTTATAAATTTTTTACCGACATTATTCAATGAGTTATTTAATCTACTAGCATACACTTCTTGTACCAATATTTCAATCAATATAATAAGGTTATTAGTTCATATAGTAGATTCAATTCAAGAATCTGGTCAAAGTGATACATTAAATGTATATATTAAGGTATTTAACATTAATTTATAATATTTTGAGTTTTTTTTTTATGTATAATAAAGTTAATAAAGTCAAGCATTTAAATATTTTACATATTTTTCTAACATTAGTCTAATACTTTCATTATTGAATATTTACCCATTTCCATCAAAGGCTTATTTTTTTAAAACACTTAGCCGTACTATAAAATGTTATATTATAATCTTTATAATTAACTATTTTTTTCTAGATGATTTATAAATCTAATTTTGATTGCTCTCTTGAATATTCTGGAAAATTTAGTACATTTAAATTTAAATATTTTAAAGAACTCGATTATAAGACTATATTTTAATTTTATTGTAATTGAATATAATAATGTTAAATTAATTTTTAATTAAAAATGTATGTTTATTTTATTTTTAGTATGTGTTTACTGCTCCAATAACAAATGCATCTAATAATACGGTTCATGATCAACTACTTGCTCATTTACCAAGTTTACTTAACCCAGAGAATACTGATTTTTTATTAATTAATAAATTTCTAGTCAACTCAAATTTCTTTTTTCAAATTGTAATTAAAAGTATGGGACAATATCTTTTAACATCAAACAGAATCAAGGTAAATAGAAATAATCAACTTTCATTTTTAATATATTTTATTTAGTGTAATTAGTAGTAATATTAGTTGACTAGCAGATCAGTGTATCACTGCTCTTGAAGTTTTTTTGGATTAATTAAGACCAATAATCTTATTGATTTATCTAAGTACTCAGTGTTGGACTGGCATCAATAGATCCCAATCTGCGATCTGGTCAAAGGCCCATAGCCAATGAATTATACCAATCATTCTGCTTAAAACAAAATATTCCAAAAAGCTAAATTTAAATTCCCTTAGAGACAAAGATTGTTTATCTATAATTTTTATTTTTAAATTTAAATTTATTTTTAGGGAAATTATTTTTTTTAGAAAAATGGATGCCTTCATAATATACTTAGTTAATAACTTTGTATTTCATATTTTATTAAAATAATATTTATATAATATATTGTCCAAACGGTTTAACTCCATACGATTTATATTAGTAATGTCAGATATACCCAAATTATCCGGAATATTATCTGGATGTTAAATACATTTTAGTCAGATAATATAAAAATTGTTGTTAATTATCCAAATTCTTTAATTTATTTAATAATATGGATTTATTTGGTACATTTAGTTATTTAACACATTTAGATATCTTTTTTTTTTTTTTTTACTGTACCCAGAATACTGGTTGAAAGAGTGCTCTAATCATTATGTTACATGCTTTAACATTTTTTGATAGAAAATCATATCTAGTTGGTACTTTCAAGAGGTGATTTTTCGATTTGCCCAATAGGCTTTTAATGTGTAAGGTAAAACAACCGAAAAATTACATAAAAACCATTATATTTCAGTTCTATCATTTAGTGTCCTTATTTCAAAATAAAATTATCCAGTTAATTCAGATTTTTAGATAAACAATATCCATAAATCCTGATAATTCATATCACTGGTTTCTATAAAAACATACTAATGTGCACATGCAATCGTACACCTATTTGGTTATGAGACAACTACACAACTTATGTTGTTACGATGGAGGGCATGGATTTAGAGAAATAATATTTGATTTTGTGTCAATGTACATTATCGTTAGAAAGTTTCCGGACAGGAATATACTGAGTAAGTATAGTATTTTTTCTTCACTCTGGGACAAGGGTCACATATCCTAAAAATTTCCCTATATAGGGTACAATCATAACCTAACCTCGACCCTTCCTTTCCACCCACCTAATCTAACCTAACTTAACCTTCCCACACCTATCTAACCTCCCTCTACCCCTCCTATCTGTCTAACATAACTTAACTTAACATCCTCTACTCCTTCTACATGTCTAATCTATCGTAACATCCTTGACCTTCTTCCTATCAAACCAAACCCAATCTCCTTTTCTGTCTATCATTCCCTTGTAGAACCGCAGGTTGAGGAAGGGCAAGGATGTTACAATAGATTAGATATGTGGTAAGAGTAAGGGATGTTAAGTTAAGTTACACTAGGTTAAACAGGTGGAAGGGGTGGAGGGAGTTTTGGTTATGTTAGGTTAGTTAGGTGTGGGGAGATTAAGTTAGATTAGGTTAGATGGGTGGAAAGGGAAGGTTATGTTAGGATTATGCCCTATATAGGAAAATATTTTGGATGTGTGGCTCTTGTCCCAGAGTGAAGCAAAACATACTTATTACTTATCCTGTATAAGTATCTCTGTCTGGAAACTATCCGATGGTAGTGTATATTGTGAATACATTTATTTCGTAAGAAAGAAGAACATTATCATTATATATATAGCATCATTATATGAGTTGTATGAGAGATTAGTAACAAGACAGGTATAAAAAAAAGTGTACAAGCTAAGGAAAAAGAAAACAATTCAGAGATTTTAAAAATGTATGGTGTATAAAATATGAAGATAGGTGTTAAAAACAGGGAGGTAATAAATAGATGGAAAAATATTTTAAAGAATTATTCAATAAAGAATTTCAGAGAAAGGCAGTGAATTTGAGTTAAATAGTTATAGTTGAATGGAATTAGGGTATGATAGATAGAAGTGTGGAATTCAATGAATTATAAAATAATAAAATAAAATAATATTCAAAAATATATGAAATGAAAATTAAGAAAGTGGTAGGACCAGATGGTGTATCAATAGAAGTATGGAAAGCATTAGGGAGTTTAGGTACATATAAGGTGACTAACAAAGTTATATAATAAATTACTAGTTGAAGAGAAAATTCCTAAGGCGTGGAGGAATAATTGTGTGATACCAATATTTAAGGGTAAAGGAGTTGTACAGGAATGTGGGAATTATAGAGAAATACATTTTATGAGTCACAGTATGAAGATTTTAGAAAAGATAATAGATAAGAGGATAAAAAGTGAGATATTTGTTACTAGTACATAGTAAACAATGAAGCAAATTTTTGTACAATACAGATAGTAGAAAAGTACAGATAAAAAAGAGGAAATTGTGTATGCCACTGATAATGTTCAGATTATAATAATAATTTCCTATTGAAGTTAACATTGTTATTATTAATCATTTAAATAAAGATTTATAAATATAATTGTTTGTTTTAATAACTTAAAAAATGTACTCTTTTCACTTATTTAATTAATTAACGAAGTGCAACCTCCTGAGTCAGTTATTACTAGTAAAATAAAAATTATTGAAATATATTTCTAAACTATTTAAATTAAATTATAAAATTATATTAGTAAAATTAAAAATTTCCTGCCAAGTATGATAATATAAATTATATAAAATTTAATTTCTAAACCTGCCACTTTATAATGCAAATAATTATATATATATATATATATATATATGTATATATAATATAATTTCCTTAATTATATCAGATTTCAGAGAATAAAATGTAATGATATATTACTTTTATCCTAGAATATTATATTATAAAACCTTAAGTGTTTGTAAACCAGTGTAAACTAATTATTATTAATTCTATAATTTTAATATTAAATACAATTTTACATAAAATATTTATTGTGGTTTTTTTCATAGATGCGTCGGAATGAAAGGTTTTCTTCAGAATATCATTCTCGTGTTCAACATATGTTGATAGATGTACTATTGCCATACGTTACAGATAAACACAAGGAAATGTCTTCACAAGTGGCGAAATTGAATATGGCAACAGCTCATTTTTTAAAGAAATGTTTGACATTTATGGATAGAGGATTTGTTTTAAGACTGATAAATTTGTATATTACTAACCTATCGACTTGTGATTCAACTTTTGTTAGAAGTGCAAAATTATTATTTATGAAGATAATTATATCACATGAGCATTATGTTTCATTCAATTTACCTGTACAAAACGGACAAACGCCCCAAGGATGGTCACCACATTCTCAGTACTACATGTCAGAGGAATATTGCCGTCATCATTTCCTAACTGCAATATTATTACGTGAAGTTTCAAACTCATTCAGCTTGCCATACGAATATCGGCACTCAGCTATTGCTTGTTTACGGGATTTACTTGCTAAACACGAATTAGATGATCGATATCAATCAAAGGTGAATTTTAATTTTTTTTATTTATTAACATGAAATATGTACCACTGAAGTAATTAGATATACTGTTCAAGTCTGTGCACAATGTTCATTTTTGTAATTTCTCTTAACATAACTAATATACACGCAATTTAAATTCTTAGCGAAATGCTTATGATTGATTTTGAAATTGAGTTTTAAATTTTCTAATAATTTCATACATTTATTATACCAAGTGCCTATAGTCTATATATTATTGAGTATTTCAATTTTGCTAGAGTTAAAGTATACCATGATATACTGTGAAACTGTGAAATATTTATTTGTTAGCTTAATAACCTAGACAAATTAGATTTTTAGTACCCAAAAATTAGGGGCAAGCTGAATTTTTCCTTTAAATTTTTATTTTTATTTTGAGACAATTCTCTAAAAAAAAAAAAAATGTATTGTTTGTACACGAACAATCATCATCGCAGTAAATTGTTTTTAATATGTCAGCCTTTGAAGGAAGTTTAATAAAATATTCATTTTCTATGATATAAATATTTTTTTATGTGGTTTTTTTCAAAAGGTATGTCAACACAATACCCAAACATTTTACTTAAATGTAAAGAATTTTTATTTCGAAATTTAAATATCTTTAGAGACTTTTCTAATTGTGGTGTTATTTGCAAATAGAGTGATTTGAAGCCCTTTTTATAGTTAGCAGCCTTTACATCTAGACAATATATGTCATTACAAAATGTATAGGCAAATAAACAATATATAATTTTTATTTGAAACTTTTTGTCTTAAGTAATAATATTTATTAAGATTTATAGAAAAAAACCATTTTAGGGGGGAGGATTGATCCCTTAAAATTTAGCAAATGGGGGGGCAAGGTGAGATATTTTATGTTTTTTTTTTGGGTAAAGCCTTGATCATTTTTTTTGCTTATTACTTACTCTTTTCTTAAATTTTATCCTCTACCAGGGAAATTCATGCATTCATATTATTGTACATTTTTATAGGTTGATATATTAAAAGCAATATAACAGTTTAAAATGGTTGTTCATCTATAAAGAATTTTTTTCTCTACAATTTGTATTCTTTAAACTTTTATTATACAGTGAATAAAAAGCAACATATTTATGAAAAAGCTTTGACCTCTGACCACGAATAACCTTTGAAGTCTTAAGTGATGATAATGGAGATTTTTTTCACATGCCATTTATAATGATTTATATTAAGGTATATTCCACAATTCAGCTTGCCCCTAATTTTTCCATACCGATTTTTCATCTAATTTAACTGGGCTATAAGGTAGTTGAATGTGATTCGAATATTATTTAATATTTCATTAATTTAGACCTAAAAACCTAACAAAATTAAGTAATTATAAATTTAGTAAAATATTTTATTTTTTCATATAACAATTTAAATCTAAGCTTATGTAGGTTCTTTGTTAGAGAAAATTTTTTCAATTTACAGTAGAACTATTGTTATCAATCAAGTTTTAGTTTGTATCCAGAAGCCCCATCACAACCCCATTTTGATATGTGTTAAATTGCTAAATGTTTTCAAATATTCTTGATTAACTAGTTTCAATATTTGTTCTGTTATATAGTTTAATAAAGTTTTAAGTTTAATTTTTACATCTACTTCTGTAACTAAAATATTGTTTTTAGGTGTGCAATATTGCAATTTAGCTTCTTAAACTTTTAAAAAACTATTTTAATTTCTATAGTGTGTATTTTTGGAAATGATTATTGTCAATCTATAATAATTTTTATATTAATTTTTTTCGGTATGATTTTTTTAAGTTTTAAAATAAAGAGTTGATTATACAGAATTATTTTTTTCATGCTTTAATTTTAAGATTCCAATATATATTTAATTATTTTCTTAATGTTAATTATTTATTTGGTATAGATATATTTTCTAACTTAATATTTATATTAAATATTTAAATTTAAATTTATGTTTATATTTAAATTTTTAGAATATTTATTCCTTTCAAAATAGCATTACATATAATATTTATATTTTAATCGTTTTTCAGATATTAATATATTTAGAGATTTATCACACAAATTTATGTAGATTTGTTTAGACTGATTATTATTAATGAATTGTTTTATCTCTTTTGGATTAATATAGTCAAAACCCATTTCGCATTCTTAGATTTTACCATGAGAAAATAAAGAGATATATCAGCAACTTTTTGATTAAATGGCTACCATCTTACTCCTTATCAGTACATTTATTATCAATTAACCATATACTTATTACAGAATAGAGTAAATATTTACAAACATAATATTACGTACTAAAATTTAATATAAATAAATAAAATATTAGTTTATAAATTTTGGTTTTTTTCATTTATCTTTCGTATGTGTCCGTAATTTTCTTGTTGAGGTTATTTAATCTAATATAGATTCTAATATTCTAATACAAATTCAGATTGTTTGAATTATCTTGTGATCATTTTTCGACCAATGAGAAGTGGAGCATGTTATACGCCATATTTGCACAGAAAACCATCAAAATAAAATTGTTGCAATCAATCTTTATTTTGTCACAGATTTTACTACATTTTAAAAAGAATATTTAATCAATTTAGGATTCTAATCTCCTAAGATGATCGAAATTATTGAGCAATCTTCTCTTGTGTCAATCTGAACTACAATAATTATTCCCCTTTTTCGGAATTTACAATATTATTAATAAATAACTTACATAAAAACTATTGAGGAAATGTATTTTTTTAAATAATTTAGACTTTGTCATTTTGTCCCAAATAGTTGGGAGAGAAGGCGAAGGAGAAGAAGAAGAAGAGATTTTGTCATTGAAAAGTTGGCTCTGAATAATGGGAGTTAGTTCACCTATTAAGCACATAAACACAAAATAACAGTAAACCATTACATAAATAAAGTAGCTTCAAATATGAAATAAATAAGTTAATTTATATTAGACACTAGACGAGTCAATTAGATCTAAAATAAAGTTGCTGGTTATGAGTTTTATATATATATGATATACAGTACTACACGAAAATTCATTATTTCTTCAAGAGGATGTAAAACCCATATTTGTTGTCTCTGTCTAACCAACTGTTGTTAATATAGAAAATTTATATTCAGCATTTGTATCACAACTTTGTCATTTTTAATATTAGAGTAAATTGACTAAATTCATAGATGAGATTATTATCTACGCAGTAGTGTTGTTTTTCTGAAATTTTAATTTTGAAGAAAAATATATCTTTTTTAATTAATGAGTTTTTAAAATAGTTATATCTCTTTACAAAATAAAAATTAGAAAAAAGCACTATACTACAGCACAGATAATAATCTCGCCTATAAATTTAGTAATAGGTTAATTAACTTTAATATTAAAAATGACAGTGGTGATACAAATGCTGAACGTAAATTTTATATATTATCAGTTGGTTAGATGGAGACAACAAATACAGGTATTGAGTCTTCTTAATCTGAAATCCAATTATTATCACGCGATATATAACATTAGTAAAATTACGATATTTTTAAAAGTTTGTTCTTAATGGTTACCAAATTTTGACCTCATTATACCTGTCAACATATGGTATATATATAGGTAGTCCTTTAAATCTTAATCCTTTTTAAATATTTTTTTTAAAAATCTTTAATGATACCTATATTTTTTGATAATAGATATTCCAACAATATTTATGTGTTTTATCCGACTTAATATATGATACATAACAATAATTAAAATTATTATTTTCTCTAATAAATAATTTATACTAGTATTCAATAAGATTATTAAGTAAAATAAATAGTTAGTTTTTCATATTTGTTAGAGAGAACCGAATTTAAAATATACGATAACAAAAATTCACTTTATTTGATTTACCATACTCAATTTCTATAGCAAATATTATGAATAAACCAATTATTTATAAATTTCAACAAAATATGCCAATACTTAAAAAAAAATTTTGATAAATGTCCACTGTGTACCGGTAAAGAATTTTATTTTATTATTTTATAATAATAAAATAAAAAAATTTTATATTTAAATTTTTATTTTAGTGTATAAATATTTTAAAATATTGTGGTTTAATGTTAATATATAATAATTTTTTATTTTATGATATTATACATTATTGTTATAAATCATAAAAATAAAGTGTATCATGTAGTATTAACCAATATATTAATTATATTACTTAGGGACAAATGGCCCGAATCGCTTCGTTGTATTTACCTTGGCTTGGAATTGTTATAGAAAATATTGGCCGTTTAGATTATAGAAAACGAATTGTCAATAAAGTTATTAATCGCTCGTTGGATTTATCTTTGCCGAGGTATTTTGTATATTTTTATTATTGTATGTTAAACCTATTATATTAAGAAAATTTTTTACATTTTAGACAATCTAACCATACTAATGACATTGCTCCTAGAATGTCATTGAACTTAAGAGACTCTACATACTTTGCAGCAATCGCTAACCACTGTAGGTTTTTACTGGTATTTTTAATACTATGTATAGCGATGTAGCTTTAAAATAAATTATATAAATATGTGTATGCATTTTTTTAGTAACACCATCCAAAAAATTAATCGCTCATGATCAGCAGAACGAGAAACTGATCAAAACCAATTCTAATTTAAGTATAAACTCGTGTACTTCAAATGCATCTTCTCCTGATCAAACAAATTCTTTATCAGCGATTTCTCAAGAAACAACTATTCGGAGAAATTCTAATGTGTCTGATTCCATGACGCCTTGTAAAAATCATCACTCTAGATCTATAAGTGGTACACAAACATTTCATATTACTACTGATACTTCAGTAAATGTAGTAAGTAAGCTGGAACCTACTGAAGTCAAAGATGTCCTAGTGTGTTTTTTATTTGTTTTGAAATATTCATCCCAAGATCAATTAATATCCTGGTGGCGTTACTGTTCAAATCAAGATATTGTGTCATTTTTTAAAATTATTGAGTAAGTGAAACAACTATTTTATTACTAATTGCATAACATTAACGAGTGAAAGAAGAGTACTATTAATATACACAATTTAGTTTTTTGTACTATTTTAAACCTTTCTAGTTTGTGTATGTTGGCCATAACTTACCCTTTTTATTTAAATGAAAACGACCATTTTTTATTGTATACATATTATATAAATATCATTATTTATTCTAATATTAGAAGTAAAAATAAAATATTGATCCTATGTTTACCAATTTAAATGATAATAGATATTAAATATTACATTTCTTTAACTACTTTTGATATTATTAAATAATTTAATTGGTTTTTCAAACATGTGAAAATCATCAAATTTAATTGAAAATTGTTGTAAAAACATATAAATCGAATAATTTTTCATGGGCCATGTGTAACCCCTGTATTATGTGTTAATCATTTTTTTGTGTATATTAAAAAAATAATTCCAAATTAAAGTTCCTTTTTATTATGTATTATATATAGATTAAGCTTACAAGAGTTTCGGTATATGGGCCGTCAGCATATTGTAGAAGAAATTGTAGCTGCAAAAAAACAGGATAATGTTCAACAAACTTCTGCAACTACATCAAAAAAATCAATGACATTACCTGCAAGAATGCAACCACCTTCAGAATTCAACGAGGAAACAACAACTAATTTAAATTGTCAGACACCTCCTATATGCAACAATGGAACAGGGAGCATTGGTCGAGTGGAAAATTCAAAAAAAGGTTTTCCATTTTAATTAAATACATACATTCAAATAAGATTATTAACTAATATATAGATATAAGTAGTTTATTTCTTTATAAAATAACTTTTAAATTTTTTTCAATATTTAAATAAAAATACGTACCTACCTTTTTTTTTATATAATAATTATTTTATTATTTACACATTAAATAATTGTTTTTAAATACTTAACTTCAAAATTGTTAAAATATTGAAATATATTTTTACTCAATAATAATTATTATTATAATATATTACATCTTTCTTTGTAATTATATTTATTTTATTTATTTGTATATATATATATATATATCTATATAAATATTTTTAGATAACTCAAAAAGTGACGATAATCTTTCATATCGAGTATTGGCTGAAGCTAATCTAACAGCAGAAATCAGTTTAATTGCCTTGGATGCTTTTTCATCCTACTGTGTACACTTTAAAGATACTTTAATGGCTTATAACGGTGAAAATAACACAATGAAAAGTATTTTTTCTGTGCTTATGACGTTTATATCTATCGCACAATCTACGTCAGTTTGTGGACATGTATATGCTACCCTACGATCGTTTATCAATAATTTTTCTTGTGTATTATTCAAAGGTATTCAAACTTATTTTCAAAGATAAATCCAAATTATTAAATTATATGAATTTATTTTTTTTTTTTAAGGTACTGCTTATTTAGTTGGTAAACTTTGCTCCCAATTGTTAAATGGATGCAATAGTCGGTCTTCTATAATACGACAAGAGTCTTGTGCTGCTCTATATATATTGATGCGGAGCAATTTTGAACTTTCATTTTCAAATATTACCAGAGTTCATTTGCAAACCGTCATTTCTGTATCACAATTATTGGGTGACTTGACATCTGCAGGACTTAATAACTCTCGTTTTCAAGAAAGTCTCTCATTGATCAATAGCTATGCTAATAGTGATAAAATAATGAAAAATACTGGTACGTATGTCTTATATAAATCGTATATATTATATTTATTATATTTATTAGGATGGTTCTTATTTTAAGTAATATATACTATGAAGTTTATAAGAATTACAAATGTGTATGTGTATATCTAACAAATGTATTATTAATACTGGTTTAATTTATTCTGGATTCTTAATATATAACTTATGTTAAAAAGTTATTTATATTTATTTAGTATTTAGTATACAAACAATATTAATATGTATGCATGTTTTCCTTATGACATTTTAAACAATAATAATATAATATAATTTATGTGATTATTTGTTCTTAATATTTTTAAGTAAATTATATTTGTTTGCAAAGGCAGAACTAGGATTTTTGACGCCTAGTGAAAATGTTAAAATGACCACCCTATCATATAGACCAGTTTTCACCCTTCCCCTCTCTCTCAACAGCCCTTTACTATTTTTTTTAAATAATCATAATTATAACAACAAAAATAAATAATACTTATAACAATTATTAGTACATATATTTTAAATTATTATTAAAAAAATAATATACATAAATATGTAAATCTTCTAATACTAATAATAATAATACTAATATATGTATACATAATTAAAACTTTATCTTCCTGTCCCTAATCTCAACAAAGTTATTTATTAATGAATCAAAGTCTATCATTTTTAGTGATACATGTTTCAATTGATAATATTAAAAGGTGTAGAGCATAAATAAATCTTTATTAGTTTCAATATACTAAAACTATTTTCACAATTTCCCGTAGTACTGGGTAATGTTAAATAATGTTGAAAAGTGATGCTAATATTTGGAAAATGTTGGCTAATGAATATTCATGAATAAATTCTATTAGTTTCAGAGAAGTTTCAATTTTGATACGAGGTGACAAACTTATCGCATGATATTTAAAATGTGTTATTTCTGTAGTCAATTCTGAAGTATTTAAATCCTTTTTATATTTTAAAGCTAAATCAGCAGTTGCTTTAACTATTTAATTTGTTTCATTTTTAAATAGTTCAAATCCTGTAAGGAAACTAAAATTGTATGATACGCTCTTAATGTTAAATCTTCAATTACATTTCTCAAATTAATTATACAATTTTTCTTAGCAGTCACATTCAATTCATCAGCAAATTCAATAAAATCCATTTTTTAAATTCTTATTTATTGGAAATTCACTTGAAATATCAATTTTTAAAGATAATCCTTCAACATCTTTAAATAAGTGTTAACATAAAATTAACCACGTGTTAATTAAATTTAGTACAATCACACGTTTCTAATTAATAAGAGTTTATAAGTAATAAGAACTCAATGCTACATAAATAGGCCTTTATTGCAATTTAAAAAATATAACACATCACATAATACAAATTGTATTATGGTAATATTATAATATTATGTTAATACGCAGATAAATATATGATCAATCAAAATTAATACATTTCTTGCTATTGGTATAGATTCTGGATTGCCATTCTCAGTGATATTAATTAAAGCACATTTATAATTTATAAAGAGCTTATATTTTAGTAGCTTCAGAAGACCATCTAGTATCAGAAAAAATTTTAAGAGTTACCTTTCATAATTTCATCAATACTTCCCAACACGAAGTAGATCTGGAAAATTGTTAGGATGTACAAGGTATCAGTTTACTTAGTTTTTCCAACATTTTTACTTGTACTCAATTATACTTTCTTACCATATCTGATCTGTTGTAGTCTTGTCCTCTACAATTTTGAATATCTAAACCATTTGATGGCAGACAGTTGATGTAATATTTCACTTGATAGACCACCACTTCCAGTTTTTTTATGAGACTTTATGAAACCCATAAAACAATTTTTTATAAATACTTTTCTATCAATAACATGAACATATCTTACAACTTAACTCATTTGCTTGATTTGTTATACATCTAGTGTACATAATGACATAATATTAATTATCATAATCTATGTAACATAATTGTATAATATTTAGCAGATTTAATATAATTTATGACTTCATTGTGTGTGGACTCTTTTAGATAATAACCCTTTTACAAAATAAGTATATTCATCTTAAATTTGATGAGAAAATTAATTTATGTAAACTTTATTATGCGTTTCAATATACTGCTTTAATATTAATATTAAAATCGCTGATCAAAGTTAATAAATTAAGGAAATGTCCTACCGGTGGACTTCTGGTTATATCTGAGTATATGGTAAATTATTAAATTATTGTTTAAACAATACAATATTACTTTCAATATTATCTTTAAAATATGCATCTACTTTTCCTGTTGTAACCGGATTTCCGTTTGTAAACAATCATTAATAGCACAACCAGTTTTAATTTTTTTCAAAAACTTACCAATTAAAGTAATTTTTAATGTGTTTTGAAGAATTTTCATGCTCATTTATATATTCTATTTTTCAACATTTTGTAAAACCTTGCTTGGGATAAGTCAAGGCACTAGATTTTATGCTAAATAACATGCAAGAAAACAGAAAATTACAAAAGTAATATTAGACCTTCAAATAAAGACTTGCCGAATCAATTCCCATCTACCACCCTTCCTGGTTCTGTCTGTTTGTTTGTTTGTTTAAGCTAATCCTACTATTTTGATAAAACGAATAATCTATGTTTATAATAGGGTTTCCAATGCAAGTGAAAGATTTAACAAGACGTGTGAGAACTGTACTAATGGCGACTGCACGCATGAAAAATCTAAATCATGACCCAGAAATGCTAGCTGACCTTCAACACAGTTTGGCCAATTCTTATGCTTCAACTCCTGAACTGCGTTTAACTTGGTTACAGACTATGGCCCGTAATCATGATGAAAATGGCGACTTTTCAGAGGTTTACTTATAAATGCTTAAACTAGTGATGCCAAAACTTATATTCATGTTTGACAGTTTCCCTATACAATAAATGGTTGGTGGGTCTTGAGTGGGTAATTTACATAATATTTAGATATTTCGCTATAAAAAATGAATTTACTAAATATTTTAACCAAAGTGCTGAAGATCAATTTTGAAGAAAACCAAATTCAGATCCACATCCATAAAAAATAAAGGTTTTTGGATTTAAAATGTAATACCTACTTAAATTAAAGTTTTGTACCAAAAACATTATGTTACCATGACATTTTGTATAATTATTTTTGAACTTCAGTTATCTTGTAATTGTTACTTTGATCCCTTGGCTTCTAGGTGTCTTAATTATAAATAATAAATAAAGTATGGGTGGTTACTTTAATATTATTTGTCCTGGGTACATTTTTATATTTCAGTACCACTAGCCTAAACTATTATTAAATATAGCCTAGCCCTGTAGGTCTGTATTTGTGTGTATGATGACCATAACAATAAATAAATGGCTTATATGTTTCAGGCTGCTTGTTGTAGACTTCATATAGCAGCACTTATAGCACAGTATCGAAAACTAAAAGGCACTCAAGAATGGGGCGCAGAGGCGTTCGATAAAATCTCATCAAACATTTCTAAGGACGAAATTGGTTTACAGTTAGATTCTGGGGGCAGTGTGGCGGCCAATGATTCATTATATGGAGAACAGGCTCTCCTGGAACGGCTAGAAACTTGCTCAGTCAGTTTACGCCGAGCTGAACTGTATGAATGTTTTGGTGAACTGTACAAGTTGGTCATTCCTGTATATGAACACCGCAAAGACTACCATGCATTGGCTGAATGTTACCGAACAGTTGGTCTTGCCTATGATGCAGCAGTCACGGCTCGTCAATCAGGTCGTAGAATGCTCGGACGATACTACAGGGTTACACTGTTTGGTCAGGTACATATCACTGTTCTATGATACTATTCACATTTTACAACGGTTTAAACTTATAATGACTATGGGTAGAGATTAAGTTTTGATAGTTAATATATACACAATAACTTTATATTGAGGACTGTATGAAAAAAATATTGTATACGATGAGTATTTCATCAATTCATCAAGACTAGTATTAAGCTATTTTAACTTGACTAATTAATATTATAACTATGCACACACATGTTGTACTCTGCGTCCCTGTATACCTACCTAAATAAAACATTTTGAAATAAATAGAGAGAGAAAGATATATAAAGTAGTAACAAGTTGGTGATATTGTACGTATTGTTACAATATATTTTTGTATGCTTTGTAATTTACATTTCTACATGGGTTCAATGTTTGTTGTTTACATATACATATAACATAATATATACACGTATAAATTATAATTGGTAAATATATTTGGAAACGAGAGATGAAAAGACTCCCCACTGTATTTAAATGCTAAATAGGTTGAAAAGGATTTTTATTAAATAGGACAGTTTGTCCCTTACCAAGTCATGCTTATATAAATTATTTATTTTTGATATTAATAATTGTAGTCTTATCAAAAATGACTTATGACATAGAATAGATTAAGGCTGAACATGCCGCAGTAAAACTGTCAAGTTCTGTGAAATTGCACATACATATCAATTAAATAATTATATTAAATTACTATTCATGCGGTGTGTCTGTATTTTGAAGAACTTGCTAATCAGTAAAATAAATGTGTACCTATACAGCTATACTATCTATATTCTATATATTGTACTACATAGTATAGGCGGTGTTATAAAAATACATGATTATATATTTATAATATATATATAATATATATTTATATAATTAATCTGAAATTTAAATGAAAATTATTCACTTAAAGATTTATAAAAAACTCCATACTCTATAATGATCAATATATTTGAAAACTGAAAATTGAATTAGAATAATAATAATAAATCTCATCAGGGCATCTTTAAGAGATTTTTCTTTATTTTTAAATAGGTAAACCATAGTGATGATATATGTATTAAAAGTTTTCACAAAAATACACCATCTTTATAATTTTGGCTTTGATAAAATGTTTAATTTTGGTTTTGCTAAAATAAGCATAGTTTAAAAATATCTTAGAGAAGCTCTTTTCAATTTTATTAATAATTTTTATAAATAGTTAAAGCAAAAATTATCATATTATTAAACCCTTTGGGCTTAATATAAAAATCATAAAATCAATTTTCATCTTTTAAAATACAAAATTTTGAAAAATCTCATTTACATAATTTTTAAATTAAGTACAATATTAGCTTAAATTTTTTTTTTTTAAATACAATTTTTATATCATTTTTAAATGGTATGTTCAGCATTAAAAATTAAATATTGATAATGTTGAAAAATCTCTAAAGGATTGTAGAGGATTATAATGGATTATTGAAGTCTGAATAGACATTTTAGCATATTGAACCATATGAGCCTTTTTAGAGATATGCAGAATGCTCAAAATAGTAAATAGATTGTGTCCTTCATCTCTGTCATATTTACCACTTTAAACCCTGATGTTACCTATGTTGATTTTATTATTTTAGACATATTTCGGTGATCAACATGGTATTGAATTTGTATATAAAGAACCCAAGTTAACGCCATTATCAGATATATCTGAACGGTTATTGCGCCAATACGGTGATAAGTTTGGCCGGGATAATGTACGCATAATTATGGATTCGAGTACCGTAAGTATAGCACATAATATAATACTACAGTAATTATAAATTAAAATGTTATTAATTCATTTTTTAATTTTTTACTGTAGACATTATTAGTATTCCTTACCAGATATTAAAAAAACATTAAGAGGACATCGCACCCACATTTGCTGTTTCTATCTATCTAATGGGCAATATAGCAAAATTACACTATGCAAAATAATAAACGTGGGGTCTACATTAAAATGAAAGAGTTAAAACACCTATTACCAATTTTAAAAAGGAGAATTTCTAGAAAATGACATATCCTTTATGTGAAATATTGTGTATCAAAGAAGTTACAGCGTTTTAAGTTTTCCTTTTTTTAAAACTCTGTAACTTCTTTGATAAACAATATTTTACAAAAAGGATATGTCATTTTTTAGAAAATATTCTCCTTTTTAAAATTGTTAATGTGTGTTTTAACGTAAACAGCACATATATTGTTATGCATAGTGTAATTTTGCTATATTGCCCATTAGATAGACGAAGACAACAAATGCAGGTGCGACGTCCACATAATGAAAATAAAAAATATAGAATTGTGTAGAAAAATAATTTATACTTCTTGAGATATATAACGGATAACCTTACTAATGATTAGGATACAGACTTTAAATGCCCTAAAAATATGATTTAATACCACAATATACACTTAAAAAAATAACCTAAAAATGTATTTAAATTCAATGATAAACAATTCTGAGCAGTTTGGTATATTATTTTAAAAAATTCAGATTTTTGCTGTTATGGTGTATTCATAATATATTGTGCATAACGTTATTGAGGTTTTATATGATTATATTATATTATATCTCTGTATTATCGATATTCGGAATATTATTGATTATCAAAATTTTGAGAATTACATAGGTACTAAAAGTGACTAATTTACAAAACAATATAAATATTTTTAATTTTTAATATATATATATTTTGAATACTTTTTATTCTACGCTAAACATGGTATATTATATATATTCATACTCCAAGCATAAAATATTATAATTCATTTATATTTAAATATCAACATAAAGTATTATATAAATTGTAAGAATTATACACATATGGGCAATGTATAGTAAATGTATCCAGTTTTTATGTCGATTATTGCACCGGTGTCGAGGCCCCTTAACAATATTTCAAATCAGTGAACATTATTGTAGACTTGAAATTTTTATATTTGTTACGTAAAAGTTCTTACGCAAAATTAGAAATTAATTTTTAAAAGTTAAATCAAATAAATTTCATTTTAGATTATCACATAGCAGTTGGAGAGTGTCTAATAAATGAACAATATGAAAACCATTATTTATAATAAGAGAATAGGCACTTTCTGTTTTATTCGATAATGATAAATTTAAAATAGATATATATATATATATATAATAACTAATATTTATGATTAATAATATAATCTAAAACAAAATTTAATTTAAAGGAATGAAAACTTTCAACAGTAAATTATAGTATACACTAGATAGGTACTTGAAAGATAATAAAAAACAAAATTTACCACAGTATAGATTAAAAATCTATAATAGTAATGATTTATTATTACTTAATTAAGTACTATTTATCTAATTATTATATTTTTGTCCATATATAGATATGTGTTTCCGAACTGAATGTGAAATTTGCTTATATTCAAATTACTCACGTTGTCCCATATCATGGAGAAAAATATATGGAAATTGATAACGATTCCGTTTCGGAATTTGAACGGAATCATGACATAGATAGTTTTGTTTTTGAGACACCGTTCACTCGTGGTAATGGAGGTAGCCAATCTCAAAGTGGTCCACGTGAACAATGGAAACGACAGACTATTATTAAAAGTAATATATTATGTATTTTAATAAACTGTAAATTTCATAATAAACAATAACTGGAAAAAATAAAAGAATAATTTAAAAAAATTTTAGCTGAATATAAATTCCCGTATGTCAAGAAGCGTTTACGGGTATGTTCTAGGCGTGAAATAGAACAATGTCCCATTCAAGTAGCTATTGATGAAATGTGTCAACGAGTCCGCGAACTTAGACAGACCATCTCTGTACAGCCAACAGATGTAAAAAAACTACAACTACGTTTGCAGGTAAGATTTTTATTTTTATTTTATTCCATTATGCATAATTAGAGGAAATGATGGTGGCTAAATCAATAATTTCTTGTTTTATAACAATTTATTAAAATTTACACATTTGTAGTTTTATATTTAAAAATCTAAGTATAGATATGTTGTTACTAAAAAATTATCTATAATTTGAGTTCTTCCATATAAAACATTAATTTAATCAGGATAAAAACTATTGGTTTAAGACAATATTATACCCAAATTAATTGATGAACTATTCATATATTGATTTTCAATTCTGATTTTACCATGCATCTAATAATTACTTGGTAAAATTAATTCATAAATACTTATGTTCCATATTGATTTTACAGGGTAGTGTATGTGTTCAAGTCAATGCCGGTCCATTGGCATACGCAAAAGCATTTTTGGAACCACAAGCCATTCTTGAATTGCCAGCCGATAAAGTTCAAGACCTCAAAGATACATTTAAGTGAGTTGAGATTACACTCATATATGTATAATAATACCTACTTCTCTATATATTTTTTAAAATCTAACCAGATAACCTTCCAATGTTTATTATTATGTATATTATAAAAAATAAACTTTATGTTTGTTTAATATTCCTATTTATTAAAAATTGTTTGTTTTGGTTTTTGCAAAATTAGAGAATTTATCAATACGTGTTTTGATGCATTGAAATTGAATCGAATGGTAGTGTCAGCCGATCAAATTGAGTACCAAGACGCATTACAAGAAAATTTTTTGAAGATGTGTCGCGAATTATCAGAGTGTGTTGAAAGCGATTCGTTGTGGAGAGATGTCTTTCAATCATGTTCATCTCCCGGTAATGATAGCAGAACTCTATTTACCGCCATTAGTGGTGCCAGTCATGATTCATCGAACGCATAATCATTATAGCTTTTAAAAATATAATTTAATTAAAAATAAGATTTTTTTTTAATTGTTACAGACTAAATTATATTATTTTATGTTATTATTATTATGCCAAGGTGATATTCTTACAATGATAACATTGTAAAAATAAATCACCTTTGCAACTTTTGCCATTGGGGCTTTTTATTATTAATTATGTAACTATTTTTTTTAAATTAAGGTTGTATAGATATAGACAATATCTAATGAATTTCAATATTTTTTGTTAAAAATTGAGTTTGTCAAAAAGTACTACGTACAAATATTGTTTTACATAAAAGATATTTATTACGAGAACTTCCCGAATAGGATCAATTGTTATTTATTACGGACATATTATAGATATTATAGATCATAGTTCATGTTTTTTTTTTTTTTATATATATTACATTAAGTATTATTATTTGTTAATAACAATAATTGTCTAATTTATATACTATTGAAAGTACATTTGTTGAATTATAAAATATCCATCATGTTTAATACGTCTTATCAATTACATTTCAATATTTTACACAATTTGAGTAGTTATAAAACATATCATAATATAGGTAAGTAAAACTAAGTTATGTAACAATATTATAATTAAATTTATTTTATTTTATTAAAAAAAAAAAAAAAAATACAAAATATAGTAGGTATTGATAATCATTTCTCAAGAGGTGCATAATTAAGCAATTTTTCAATTAAATCAACATGACCCAGTAACATCCGTCTACAACAATATCTCTTCAGGCCAAGTGCGTCCAATGCATCTCTGAAAAGAAAAATAGTTCTGTTTTAAGAATATAACAAGATAAACTTGTTAATTTAAATAAAAAGACAAATTATATGTTTAAATTACTTAGTTTTTAAACTTAAATAAACATTTGAGACTCATGTGTGGGCTTGTGACACCAGAATATTTTTTATATTATAATACTTTTATCAACTCTATCAATATTATACTATAACTACTTTAACTATTATTCTAGTACTGTACAAAACTTTAAATCCGGTCTTGACTAAATTTCGATAACACTATTTTTCTAATATTTAAAACTGTTTTAACATCATTTCATTGATGTTGTATTGTATCATATGTTTAAAATTCAGTGAAAATATATCAAATTATATGCAAATTAAGACGAACTGGTAATTGTGATGAATTTTTAGAATAGTGCTTAAAAATAAAATTTATGTTTAATGTAAAACAAAAAAATTATTTTGGTAGGTAGTATCATGACAGATAATTTAAGAATATGAGTTTGGAAAACAAAAATAACTCATTCACCTTAGATGGACTGATTTTTACATTTGAACAGAAATACAATAATACATATATAATTATTAAGGCTTGGATTAAAATGCCCTAAAAATATCAAAAAAATAATTTAAACATAAATTTTGCATTAAATCATTTTATTTTTGTATTAATGAAATAAATAAATATTAAAATTCAGCAAAAAAAAAAAAAAAATGTTTGTTTAACATGTGAAATTGTGTAAGTACGTTTATAAATTATAAATTAAAAAATGAGTAAAAAATTTAATTTGACAAATTACATTTGTATTACACTGTACAATAAAAGCTTCTTTAATATTTTGAAATTTAAATGATAGAGGATTGTCTTCAACAAGTTTTTATACACTGAGAATGACTTCTCTGCATCAACCGAGGTGATAGGAGTATACTTTAAAAATGTCATATCGTTAGGCGTCAAGTCTTCTGGAATAATATTTTCTGTATCAATATCTTCTTCTTCTAATATTGACATATTTTTTTTTTTTTATTTGTTTAAAGTCTTTTAATTAAAACGTAATCAAATTTTTAATTTACGTTTTAAAAATAAAACTTCACCATCCGTAAAAAAAATCTCACTACCATATTCTCTCATGTATTCACGAAGTAAAAAAAAAAATAAATAAATAAAATGCAAGCATTTGTAAAATATGTAACATGTGAAACGCACCTTTGACGTAATATGCAACATGACTAAAAGTATCCGATACATCATTATCGCTTTATAAGAAAATACTCCGATAAAATTTGTACGCAATTAAATTGGCTAATTGGTTGGTGTGACATAAAGACAAATTTTAGTCTTATCTAATTTAAAACCAGATTACCTAATATTATATAGTTCAAAATGAAAATGATTTATATTACATAGTACTATGTTTATATTTCAATGAAATCAATATTTTTAGTCATAATACGAGAAATAGGTCAAAAATGTCTTGAAAAATTAAAAAATGCATTAAAAACGTCAAAAATGCCCCAAAAAGTATAAAATCTGCTAAAAATGCTAAAAAAGAAATACCCCAAAAAAATTTTATAGTTACAACATGGAGTACTTGAAACACATTTATAGCTTGGAAAGTATCATGTAGGAAATTCCAAAAAAAAAAATTTAAATGCATTGAAATTCGAGTCTTAGTACCTAACGTCCTAATACCTATATAATTTATTATTTTATATTTTAATAATGTTTGTTTTGAAAATGTCACAATCATTGTCCAATGACATTTTGAAAATTATTCATATATCTAATCTATTTAATAAGTATTACCCAAGGTATTACCTAATATTATGGGGTATTATCTTAACTACCCCATAAATTTTAAAATTTTCTTTAAAAAACCTAAGTAAATATTTCACTATTTTAAAATGATAGTAGTACTAAAAAAATGTGTGGGAACTCCATAATATATAGTTCATAGTCTAATGTTATAGCATGTCATATACCGACTAGGTATGCATGCATAGTTTTATTTAATAAATTTTCAAATTAAACTGATTTCAGCGAGTGAGTGACATCTGGTTTCTATAGATGTGACAGAAACAAATTTTAAATTTTAATGTTTTTACATTTAAAAACAGATTATACAATAATGATATATGTGTGTGCGTATATATATATATATAGGTATATTGGTATACTTTAGTATATATTAGTATACCTTGAATGACAATAACTTCAAAACTATTGATTTACACACATTTATTTTTTTTTACGCTACAGTTTTTAAAACAATTAAATTCTTTAAAAAGCAGTAAAATTCGTGAGGTACCTACCTAACTAAACTAGATTTATACCAAATAGTTGTCTAACCAATCTTTAAAATGTTATTGGACAATGATGGTGATTACAATTACATTTCTAACACAAACATTATTAAAATATGAAATAATAAAAGTATGTAGGTATTAGGTACCTACAAACATCATACATTTATACTCGTACCTAAGTTAGTATCAACTATAAAAATCAGTTCACCCAAGCTAAATTAAAATTATTTTTGTTTTACATTCCACACAAAGATTTACAAAATATTTAAACTAAATTTGTTCCTTTTTTATCTTTCATTAATATGCGGCCTATCTCACAACTATAAAGAATGAACTCAGTGGGCACCAGTATTCAATGAAAAAAATATAATCGATAATTTTGAAATTCCGTTATCTACCCACATGCGAATGTTTGTTTGCTATGAAATAAAATCAACGAAACAAGTAACGGATGTAAAATATTATACTATTTTTTTATATGAAGTCTATTATGTCAACACTAACATGTTATGTCGCCACTTGTATACATTTTAATATAAAAACAGGAAAACAAACATCCTCGGTATAATATCGTAAAGAAAATATAACTCACCCTTCTGTGTATTCCGCTTGTAGTAAACCCAAGTAACTCTCCCATTTGTTTGCAATTACCTTTCCACAGGTGAAACACCTTATTGGAATAATCATTTTTATAATTAAAAGAAATTAATAGTCAAATAATATAACAACAGTTAACGAACAACCACAATACCAGACACTGAAATTTGTTATTTATGAAAAAGTTACGTTATCACCACGAATAAGATCACATGATATAAGAAAATAATCATTCCGTGTTACAATCTCCTTGCACACAACATCCTACCTGGTAGTTTTGTGCACATGCGCCACAATTATTTTTTAATTTTTAAATTTTGACATTGATTCGATATTTTTTTCATATGGTAGGTACCTAGATTCTATAAAATATTTTAGGTAGATTATATTACATCGTAACTCGTATATTTTTATAATTATTTTTGAAGATTAACAAACAAATAAAATTTATTAATAAATAAAATAATAAAGAAGTAGGTACCTACAACTTTTTAAAATAATTAACAGAATACAATATTACTATCGCTTAAATATTAAAAATTAAAATAGCAATCTTTTGTCTGTACTAAAAATAATGATATAATAAAATGAAATATAATACTTTTTATCACAATATAATATAATAATAATAAATATTATTATTATTTATATTAATTTATTATTATTAACAATAAAAAAGATTCTGAGTAAAGTTCAGTGTAAGTGTATAATATTACTTTCTGATTTACAAAAATTTTCCAACATTCACGGAAGGCAGTGTTCTTTTAAAATTGTACGCAATACACATGCACAAAAAAAATTGAATGAAAATTGAAAAATTGGAACAAATTTATTAGTCCAGGCGCATGCGCACTAAACAACCGGGTGGAAATGTTAACACGGTTAGTCTGTGTATGCATCTACACGATCGCCTGTGTATCTATAAACCACGAACTAAGATAGTATGGACGGATCTTAGTTCGTGATCTGAACACGGCGTAGAATGTAGATACACAACGCAGATAATATTGTGTTTTATGATAATAATCTTTTGTTTCTTTTTTATCTGTGCCTCCATGTAACTGAAGAGACGAGAATGAAGTTTCATAATTCGGATTTTGAAGTTCAGAAGTTTAGAACTTTATTCGGACCGTTCAACGTTTTTAGATTGTCGTTGTTGAATAATGTTGATGAGTTTATCTCTGTAAACCGCCGACCTCACTGAGAACATCATGATCATCACCACACCAGTAAGTATAGCCCATTATTGTAATACACCGTCTTATATGAATTATTATTATTAAAAACCGTAAATGTCTTGTTACCCATACATATTTTTTACGAACAGGATTGGCTTTCAAACAATGTTGGATTTGTCGCCATACCCGATGGCAGCAAAGTTGATAATTTTGGGACTACTGTATACGAACCAGCTGAGGACACATTCCTGATGTTAGATGCTCTACAACTGGACCTTGAACGCATGGTCCGCTACCGTCTGCTTGGTGGTGCCGAGTTAGCCATGACCAAATGTGGACCATTGCTAGTCGTCGAGCTTGGCAGTGGTGCTGGCCTCCTGACAGCCGCAGTGTCCAAGGCACTCAATGACAGTGAGAAATGTGGTGCTATCGGTGCCCACTGCGTGGCAGTTGATTTAAATCCAGCTGCTTGCCTAGCTACTGCCCAGACATGCAAGTTGAATGGTTCCCAGGTGTGCATATTGGTTTTATAAAATATTTTACTTACATATTAAAATACACAATAATTTAAACACATTAATATATCTACCAAAATATGGATATGGTGTTATATACTATTTAATCAATTCTTACTAAGCAGTCTACATAATCTTTCTATACAAAAAATGTTCATTATTTAACTATCATAAATTTCATATTTGAAATTTATTTTAAAATAATATTTCATGTATGTTCTAGTGTTCTGCTATAATAGTACATTGAAAATACATAGAGATAGATTATGACACCAGTCATTAATAAACTATTTTATGGTTATTATATTTGTACCCTTCATGTAGGTAGATGTAATATGTGGCGACTTATTAACATGGATGCGATGGCCTGAATATACTGGCTTAAGTAGCCAAGATGATTCTGATGTATATGGTCCTGTTGATATATTACTGTTCAACCCACCATATGTCCGAGGTCCAGATGGTGAGCCTGCACCAGCACCTATAGAGTTAAATGTTGATTCAAATGACAATATAGGACATGACCAACTTTTGACGATGATGACAAATGCTGCTTGGTTGGGTGGTGGCCCAGATGGTGTAGACGTGCTCAAGAGGTACATATTATATGACTAACCTCAGAAAATTACATTTTCTCCTTGGTAAACTAGCAAGATTTTCAAGAAACCTTGATCGTTACGTATCAAGAAATAGTTGATATGTATCGATACGTTTGGTAAATTAGATGTTCAATGAGAACATTCTGAAGTTCCGATTACAGTTTTATCACTAATATAAATATAGTAATAAGTTATCTCATAACAATGATAACGTAATTTAAATTTTCAATTCAAAAATATCATTTTATTTGTGTTCAATGCATCTTGAAGTTTCATTATTCATTATAAAATTGTTTGTTATTGAAATTTTACTACATAAAAAACTATAGCAATAAAAGGAAAATAAATGGTATATACAATTTAATACATAATTTAAGCTGATGAAAATTTTCCCTATTTCTAATACTATAATATAGGGATAAGCAACTCAAAGTAACTAGAGGGACAAATTTTGAAACTTAAAATGATTGCGGGCCAGATATTAAGTATATATCAAGATTGTATTTTTTATTATTATATGAAACAAATTAATTAATAAATTTTATGTCTATAATAAAAATTACTAATATCTAAGTTTAATATGTTTTATTATTGAAAATTTCTCCAAGATACAATTTACCTAGCTACTTTTACTATATTCGAAGTAAATTATAATACATTTTTCAGATTACTTACACAAACGTCAATCGTTTCATCCTCTATTTTTTAAATATTGAACTTTTATTAAAATTTACACTAAACTAAAAATATAAAATGAATAAACTTTTTATAGGTAACTCGTAAAATGCAAGGTTATTTGAAATTTATTTAGTTTTACATCCATAGAGTAATATAAATAACTCCATGTTCCCATCTAATTCTATATGAAGAGTACGTACTGTATGCACGTATCGAAGTCTAATCTCGATACGTATCACAGATGTACCACTGTAACGTACCATAAACTTCTTGAATACTAGATACATATCGATGCGTATTATTTTATTTCTTGAAAATCTTGTAGGTATACATAGTATCATCTTGGTATGCTGTTTTGTTACATATAGATGTTGGGCGTTCACATCTACATGTTTGTTACTGTTACAATACACCGTTATATAACACATGAATATTGCAAGTGTGTATACGGCTTAAGATAACCTATATGTCTAAGAAAAAAATAGCCAATTTCTGAAAAATTCTGTTGGGGCCAATCCAACCTTGTGTGACTTGATAATAGTGTATTTAATCATTGTTTTCTAGGGCTTTACATCAAGCAGCTGACTTACTGTCTGAACAAGGGATATTTTATGTACTGATGATAGACTACAATTATGCTGCACTAGTGCGAGACGAGATGGATGCACGGCAAGAAAGGGGAGATGATGAGCACAAAGATTATCTAGAAAACTCTGTAGACTACGTACTGTTCACAACTTTTGGTAGTGGTTCTGTGAGTAGACATTTGGCATGCAAACGGCTCATATCTCGCCGTATTCCTGGTGAACGACTGGCTGTCTACCGAGTCTTTAGACCACATATTTTGGACTGCACTGCTAACAATGTGGAAAATTAACCATTATAGTACACATACTACGTTTTTGTTAAATGTTTTTTTTTTTTTTTTTATAAAGATTAAAGATTTAAAAATTTTCAATTTTACTGATAATTACTGTAATTTTTATTCCTTTTATTTTTAGTCTTTTCCTAAAATAAATACACACATTTTAATGTTTACAGTAATATTACAATATTATGAAATAATATTGATTATATTATATTTTTGGTATTGAAAAGAAAATATTTTCTGATATCTTAATTCTTACTGAACATTAATTAATGTACATGATATATTGTATAGAATCTTCTTATAGAATTTTCTTATTTTAGAAACATATAAAACATGTAAAAATTGGTGTTCATAAAATGTGTATAATATACACACCAAAATAATTTATTACACAATACAATTAGGAATTAATTTGATTATGAGTTATTTAATATACATACAATCATATCTTATTCTTAATATAATTATATATTTATGTTCTTGGTGTCCGAAATTTATAAATGCTATTTCCAATTACAATTTGCAAATAAATTAATGATATTATTATAGGTAATTACTGTCAACAAAACTAAAAATTGTTTCTCATAATATTTTGTAGATATATAAGAATAATTTAATTTCTTTTAGATTGTACAGTATTTCTGTATTATTTTTAGACACAAGTTTGACTATGTCATCGGATAAGTATAAATTTGTTCATTAGTGTGGAAGTTCTATACACCATTAAAAAGTATAATGTTTTTAAAAGTGGAGAGACCTGAGAATTTATGTTATGTTTGACAATTACAACCATGTGATATGAGATATTATTTTTTAGTACATTTAATTTTTCCTAAAATTTTTGTTGAAATATTCAATTTACGCTTTTTTTGAATTTTAACTCGCAATGCTTATTGCAATGAGACACCATGAAAATTTATGTTTTTTAATATTTAGTGTTATAAAAATTCAAAATACTATTATAATTGATAATAATTATACTACTGGATTATATATCTGCATTACTATTACCATATTAAAAAAATATGTAACATCAACATAATAGTAAAATACATAGATAGGTACCTAGTTCCTACATTGTGAAAATTTCAAATTTCTAGACCTATTATTACAAATTACATTGAAATAATTAGTTTTTATTATTATTTATTATCGTATATTGCTTACGTATCATCCTATTAGTTATTTTTAAAATGAGTTTATCAATAAGTTAAAAGTTATGAGAAAAAAAAAGTATCTACTAAACACAATATTATGATTAAAAACTACACTACTAAAACGAAAGTTCTTTACCCAAAAACTCCTATTCATCTCTTTTACCTGAAAAATATTTATATTTATATATATATATATGTGTATGTGTGTGTGTGTGTTGTGAAACAGGTAAATGGCAGTATGCAAACAATATATAAAAATGATATAACATTTTTTTAATTTCAGGGGTTTGACAGTTTGCTCCTATTATATATCCTAGTAAATTAATTGTAATTGGAAAGTCAGTAGCCCTAATTTTTGATTTAGTGCAATTATTTTACTGCATTGTTTTGAAAAAATAAATTACTAATGACCTCTATTTTTGCATAATTTACAAAAAAAATATTTCAAAAATCATAAAAAATTTTTTGATCTTTTCAAAAAATCATAAAATGGCCATTTTATAAAGTTATTTATCTTTAATATTGACAAAAAATGTTGAATGAATGAAAGGAATATTGGAAAATTGTACGTTTTTCACAATTTTTAATTCTAATATGTAAAATTTTGCAATATTTTGCTGTATTTTTGAAATTATGAATTGCTCTCATTCAAAAGTTTGCAAAGATCGGAGTACTCCTAGTGGAATTTCTGGGTACAGCCATAAAAATAAAAAATACATTATTGTAAAACCAACAAATTCCTTTCTTCGTTTAGAATCGGAGCGAAGCAAGGAATTTAAAAAATTTGATCACGTCAATAAAGTACCTATTCCTACAAATAATGTACCTTCTAAAATACATTACATATAGGTAGGTACTCGGTGCAAATTTTAAGTCTATAAAATAATTATATTCTTATTAAATTTAAATATTAAAAACAAAAATACAATTAAAATCAATTACAACTATTTTACACTAAGATATCGAGAAAATAGTTATAAAAAAATTGATGACAGTCGACTTTTGAGATTTTTTGAATATAATTACAGTAAAATAACTGTTTAGGTCATTCATGTCTTAAAAGTTTGAACCTAAAATTACCACTCAGCATGACTTAAATTTATAAAAAAAATTGGTTAACGTTATTATAGGAAGGTACCTACATTTAAGCGTTTTTAATTTTTTATGTTTTTACTGTAATGATATGTTTTTTTTCATGTCTGTACCCAAAATTTCTATTAGAAGAAATGCTTCGATTATTCCATGCATATCTTGTTTCCAGTAGCAAATTGTATCTAGTTAGTATTTTAAAGAGGTAACTTTTCGATTTGACTTTGATTTTTTCCAATAAACGTGTAAGAAAAAAACAACCAAAAATATTAGAAAAAATTGGTAAATGCACGATTTTAAAATAGAACCGTTTTTTTCGTGTAATTCCGTAAATAATGGACCTAAAGTCTTTTAAAAAAAATTAGGAAACCTTAAGGTCGTTAACTTTCTCTACCCATTTCAATATCTTGACAACATTTATTTCGGTATGAAATGTTTTCAATTATCGGGAATAAATGGATCAATGCAATTTTATTATCTATGGGTCAATAGACTTGAAATTTACAATTATGGTCCAACCATTCCACCACGGTAAATACACCACTATTACAGATTATATGAATATTCATACCACAGATTAATCTGTGTTCATACCACAGAATGAATCACTATCAACATATATGGTAAAACGTTATCATCTATCATGGCTTATCGCTGTTATCAAACGACTTGGTCGGAATTCGGAAGAAAATCTATTTTCTATGAACAAAACATAAACATTACTAATAAAAAAATAGTTTTGCTCTGTACCCGACTCGAGGTCGCATTATTTTGTACTATATTATTTATTAATATACATATTTAACATTTGTTTACGTTACTTTAAATTATTGCTAATTATTTTATTGCTGCGTGAGTCAAATTTACTTTAAATGACAGCATTTAACAATAATATTAGGCGTGTATTTTAGGTGACACTATCCAAAACTGCGGTCCATGGACGACGACGATTCTGTTCCCGCCGCCTTAGCTTCAACGTCCGCGACTTCATTCAACAGCTCGCCGGATGACGATGATTTAGACGAAGCGGCCGCTGCAGCTGCCACAGCTGCGTCGGAAGCCACACGCGACACATTAGCTGACGGCCTGGTAGCTCAGTTGCTGAGGCCGTGCGTCGACCGTCTTGATACGTCTGTCCAATGCACTAGGTAGGCAACACAGATTTATTTATCAAGTATTTATTACAATTTGTCATTCCTGTTACTACTAGACTAAGTCAACTCGATCTAAAACTGCAACTTGACTCGTTGGCCGTTGAGCTTAAGCGCCTGTCACTGGCACAGCATGAATACTTATTTGCTTCCATGTCGACTTCATCTCCACAATCACCTGTCTTTGATGACAAAACTATGACATCATCAACATCTACCGCCTCGTCCAAGATTGCTATTGACACATGCACATTACTTGATGGGTATGCTCGTAGACTATGTGGAGCACGTGCCAAAATCGCTGTTGTAGGCAATATACTTGAATCTACACAGGTACAACACAATAATCTCTTCTCGTTTTAATCTAATATTTATCTATATTTAGGTTGAACAGACTAATAATTTTGCCCAATTTTTTTTTTTCTATTTTAATAAAATAAAATTATAAACAGATTATTAACTGAGTTATAGAATATTTATATATTTTTTTTATTATTTTATGGTTTATGATATAGGGTTATCTTTAAGATTCAAAAGCTAGACGTGTTGTATATTTTTCTATATGCTTTTAATTTATAGCAAAGATGAAGTGAATGGTAGACTTGGAAAGTCTTTTGAAAAACTCTTTGAAAACTCTTGAAATTAAAGGATTAGTAGGAGTAAAACAAAATATTGATTATAATAATGATTTTAGTGAAAGGGAACACAGAGGGAATAGGGAAAGACTAGAAATAAATTTGAGTGTGGATGTAGTGGGAGAGGTTCAATTATTTAGGGTCCATTGTACAGAAATATGGGGGTTTCAAAGACGATATGAAACAAAGGATTAAATGTAGATGGATGAATTGTGGAGAGAAGCATCAGATGTTTTATGTAGCAAAAGAATCCCTATTAGGTTAAAAGGTAAATTTAATAAGGCAGTGGTGAGACCTGCAATGATGTATGTAATAGAATGTTGGGCAATAGATAGGAAGATAGAACAACAAATAAGTATAGTAAAGATAAGAATCTTAAGGTGGATGAGTGGAGTAACTTGAAGGAATAAAATAAGGAATGAGTTTAAAGTAGTATAGGAGTAGCTTTGATAGCATAAAGGAGGGAAGGGACTGAGGCAGTAAGAGTAATAAGGGAATTATTTGTTGATGGAAATTGGGGGAGAGGAAGACTGAAAAAAATGTGGGAGGTGTGATAGCAGTGATATGTGGAAAATGGGGATAAATGAAGAACATGCGGGAGATAGAGTTAAATGGAAGCATAGAACTAGGGTGGCCGATCACAAATAGTTGGGAGAGAGGATGAAAGAGAAGAAGAAGAAGCTTTCAATTTATAGCAGACCACTCTAAAAATCCATTAAAGACAATGATGATGAGTTTAAAAAAACAAAAATTAAAAATGCATATTTTGTTAATTTTAGAAAAAAGTGCATATTTTCAAATTTAATATATTTATATACATAGGTATTTAGTATTTTGTATCAAAATATTAATGTTTTTTTTATTATTATCTACGTATTTTATATTCAATAATATATTTTTATAGTGGATGTCAACTATTAATTTAATAACGACATATTTTATAATCTTATAAATAAGAATTAGAAATAATCTTTATTGTGCCAATATACCTTAATCATAATTCATAAAATTATCTTCTGTATAAAGTGCATAAATGCTGTTAGTGCATACATTTTTTTTGTGCATATATTTGCCTGTTTTTCTTTATCTAGTTATCATATTTTATTTTGAAAAAACTGAGATATAAATAATATCTAAAAATTATAGAAAATTTAATTTAATGCAGGAAAGCTGAATTTTACCTTAAGTGAAGGGTCCTTAGTAACATACTAAAAGTTCCCTAAGATCGGATACCTGCTAGCTCCGCTAGACCGCTCTTTGTGTCAATAAAATCTGTTGTTTTGCAAATTACTCGTTTAATTTTAAGATAAGAAGATAAATACCTATACATATTATTGTAGAAGTGGTAATTAACTACAAAAAAGATACTTACTGATCTTCTTTTTGTGGGAACAATATTTATTTAGATAATCACACATGAAATATCAAAATTTTGTAAACCTGTGATTTACGACATCCGTAATTATTTCACATTTTTTTTTTTGTGTACATATTATTATTACATTATTTTATTATTAATTATTATATTATTTAATAATTAATGCAAATAATATTGAATTATAATGTTACAAATAATAATGATATGATAATAAATTGTGGGTATATAAAAATAAAAATATTTAAAAAAATTTACATGTAGTTATAAATTGGGGAGGATGGGATTCAAGAAGTACTATAAAACCTGGACAAGAGAACAGCAAATAGAATACATAGTATTATAGAAAGTATATGGCTTGAAGAAAAACTCCCGGAGGACTGGAGTACCACTTTGGTGTGTCCTATCCACAAAAAAAATTATCTGCAGGAATGCAGTAAATATAGGAGTATTGCATTACTGGATACAACATATAAAACCCTAGCATATTGTGTACTGGATAGAGTAAAGTTCATGGCAAAAAGTATATTAGAAGACTATCAGGCTGGATTTAAAAGAATAATATGTTGTGCTACTCTATGGTATGGGAGTAATTTAATTAAAAACATTTATACAAATTACAAAATTATTTATCATTCTATTTATTATTTACATGTAAATATATTGGTACCCGTATACGATATATAGAATAATTTAAATTGATTTAACTTATTTTATGATTAAAGATCATACCTAATCTTAAATTGAGCTATAATTGATACTATACATTTTTTAATATTATATTAGTAGTAATTAAAATAATGTAATCAGGGCCGAAACTAGGGGTGGTAGGCGGGGTCTCTTACCCCGGGTGGCAAAATTATGGACACACTAAACTTTTTTATTAATATACTGTGTTCATTCAAAATCACGTGTGTGAAAATGGTAATCTAAAAACCGAAAAAATGCAACATATTATTATTTAGATTTTTGAATAAAAAAAAGCCCATCAAAAATGTATAGGTATTTATATTGTACCACATTCACCCCCGTGATGATATAAAATTTATATATACAAAATTATTTTTTCAATAAAAGATGAAGCATTTTGTTTAACACAGGAAGAAAATTTCAGAGGTTCTCTCGTGGAAATACTTGACCGAATTCTAAGTGAAATGAACAACAGCTTTGTTGCATTGAAAGATATTAATAGTAAATTTGATTTTTTGTGTGGCTCTCAAATAAACGAAGCAGATACAAAAGAATTAAAAATTAAAGCCAAACAATTGGCTGACAGTTACCCAGACAATTTAAACAAAGAGGAGATGGTCTATGAAGTAGAAAGTTTTAAATACCATGCCCTTTAAATGGACAGTAGTCTAATAAATGCCACAGCACTGTCTACATTAAAAAAAATGTATGAGCAACGCCTGGAAGAGAAGAGGGCTACTCAAACATCACAACAGCTCTACAAATATTCCTTACTCTTCCAGTCTCAGTTGCTTGAGGGGGAAAAAGCTTCAGCAAACTTAAATTGATCAAGAATTATTTAAGAAGCACAATGAAACAACAGAGACTAACCAATTTAAGTATTATTTCAATTGAACATCAAAGAGCGCCATCAATCTCATTTGACAAAATTATCAAGACATTTGCAGCCAAAAAGTCAAGAAAAATCAAATTTACATAAATCTTTAAAACTAACTTTAAGGAATTGTTTTATGTATAATATTTTTCTGCTTTAAAAAGATTTTACATGCATTATTTATCTTTCATATTTTAAATAAACCTTACTTAATTATCTATTCCAATTCTATCATAATGGTATATAACATCCCAAATATTATTAAATATTTCAGAATTTTTCAAAAGCTGATTTAGGAGTAGGACTAAAAATTATTTTTAATTTGCAGGGGTTAAGTTATGGAAGGGGGGCAGCACAATTAGAGGTTGCCACCCCTGGAAAAATGTGTAGCTGTGGCCCTGAATGTAATAATAATACATATACAAAAAAAACAAAATGTGAAACAATTAGGGATGTCGTAAAACACAGGTTTCCAATACTTTGATATTTCATGTGTGATTATCTAAATAAATATTGTTCCCACAAAAAGAAGATCAGTAGGTATCTTTTTTGTAGATAATTACCTTTTCTACAATAATATGTATAGGTATTTATCTTCTTATCTTAAAATTAAACGAGTAATTTGCAAAATAACGGATTTTATTGACACAAAGCGCGGTCTAGCGGAGCTAGCAGGTATCCGATCTTAGGTGACTTTTAGTATGTTACTAAGAACCCCTCACTTAGTGTATACCAAAATTCAGCTTCTAGCATTTTTTCCTACTATTTGACAAAATTGAATCTAATCATTGATATAATAATAATCATCTTCATCATAAATATACCTAGTGCATAATATTTATAGAAAAAAATATTTTGTTTTAGTAACATTTGTTCTGTAGATGGTTGAATTAAAATTTATATTAGGCTGCACTATTTATAATTTTTTACGCTATTTTAAAGTATTTTCTTAACAATTTGAGTATATGACATAGTTGTTAAATTTTTTTTGATAATTAATGGTGCTTCTACCAATTAATACTGTTCTATATCAATTTTAAATTTCTTTAAAATGTTTAAATTCTGATAACCAACGATCTTCGAATTATATTTTATACATTCATACATTTTAAACAGTTTGAAAAAATTTTGTTATTATTTAAATTACAATTTTCAATAACAACAGCAGATTTTAGAGTAAATGTTAGCTATATGGCCTAACTGTGTGATACGTGCTATATCTACTATTTGAAAATTGATCTTTATTTCTGTCAATTGACTGTTTTAAAATAATTATATTATTTCAAAAACAGTTTTTTCTCATTAAAATTAAAAATATAAATATTTAATATTGATGTTTGATGTCGGTCTAATTGGCCACCATAAAACACTTTGTCAGGACACTGAGACACTATGCTCAAAATCAATACAGTTCCGGCTAGTAATTTTTAAACAAATATTGTCATTACAACACAATTATAAAAAGTAGTAGAGATATGATACTAATTTTAGATTACTTATAAAATGTATATTAACACATTTAATTGGAAAAAATATATGCAAAAAACGTAAACGTATTACTTACACAAACCCCCTTAAAAATGGATAGTATAGAGTACCATATTATGGTGTATTTATGAATGAGTATTAATTGTATTATTAGTAAGTACCTAATAAAAATATAATAACATAATTTAATTTCAAAATAATATTATGTTGGACATTACATATTCATAATGCATTAAATACAGCAAGTTGTGATAAACATAAAATAAAAATATCATTTTTAACACCAGTATTTCTAACAAAAATTAGTAGTAAGTCTATTTCTGTGCTTCATACAAAATTTTAATAAATTAAACAATAAAAAATTATTAATTTAATAATATATTATTCATAAATCATAGTTAACTATTTTTACCTATCTATCTTTGGCTAAATTAACTATTATATTTTGTAATTTTAAATAAAAAGGTATTTGTATGTACAAAATTGAAAATTTACCAATAAAAAATAAAGAAAAAAAATTCAAGTTATTAACTGAGTTAAGTTAACCGAAATCTGGTTTTAACATTAACTAGTTAAGTAATTAGTTAATTTACTTTTAACTTTTAACTATTACAAAAAAGTTCTTATAGACTTAACTTTATCTAGTTAAATTTTTCATTAACTCTGCCCATTTTTGATTTAACATATTTTATGTATTACACATGTATTTTTCTTATTAATTACAAAATACAGGAGCGCTTACGAGCTCTTTCACATCGCATTGGCCGTGAGCATAATAATCGACGTTCGCTGCTAGAACCTCAGACAGGGGCCGGAGGAGCAGCAGATAAACCTGAATTAGAGGATGATGTCAATAAATTAGAATATAGGATAGAAGATACTGAGATCCAACAACAGATCGAAGAACACAAACAATTTGTGGATTACACTGCAATAAATGCATCACAGGCAGAATCAGAACTATCAAAATTGTCATAACTATTGATGTTATAAATATACAGCAGATCAACAGGCTAGGTAGTCTATATTAGTATTTTGACCATAAACACATTGTATAATATTTGTGTGTATGTATGTCTTTTATACAGGTGGACAACTATTCATATGAATTCCTAAATATGTTGTCAATAGTAATGAAATCCACTGCTGTCATTTAGACTCAAACTAAAACACTTTTTATAAGATATTTTTAATATTGTAATCTACTGTCTGTCTAGTTGGCCATTTAACAAGTTTACCTACTGGATGTTCTGGACTGTAATGATTGATTCACTGTTCTTATATTGTAGATTCACATTCCAAAAACATTGTTTTTGCATCTTTAATGTATTATATTATAATATATTATTTTATCAAGGTAAACAATAATGAACATTGTATTTCAATGTATATTTCTTAAAAAAAAATAATATTTAATGAACATTTTTTTTGTATTTATTTATTTATTATAAATTTTATGAATAATGGATTTTACTTCATTGTATATGTATTAAAATTATAAATATACATACATATTTTTTTTAACAATACATGAACTGAATTTGTAACGCTTTATATGTGAAAACTTGATAACATAACAAATAAACTTGTATTATAATTTCTTCATTGTATTTATGTACTTTTTAAGTATTTAATTTCTCTACAAATTTAATTTCAATTTATAAATTCACATTTATGTCAACATAATTCAAGTAAAAATGTTATGACTGAAATTAAAATTTGATTAAAATACATTTTAATACTTATTATTTAAGTAAAATAGTAAGCAGTGTATATTGTAAAAGTATACATACTACATCTCCTATTTATTGTTGTAACTATTATTAGTGTAAAATAACACATTTCATACCTGTCTTCAATTTAAAACTAAATAACAAATAAATATACACTCAAATATTAAATGTACTCAAATTAATATTAAATAGTGTGATGGAATAAATATTCTAATTTTATTGTATCATAACTGACACAACTAAAATTAAAAATAAAAGCAAAGTATACAAAAGTATTGATTTTTGGAGACTACTTCTTTGAATAATTCAATATTTTGTGATTTTTATACTAGTTGTGATAACACTCATACGTAAATAGATATTACAATTTACATTATCTAAAAAATGGCCAGTATTTAAAAAAAAAAATTTATATTAAATATATAAATGGAAATGCATTAATTTGATTGAGGAAAATCTGGTCTTAAAATAATATATAATAATTATTTATAGGTTTACAAGTTTTAGTATACCGTTTTAGGCCTCCATTAGTGCTACTATACACTGTGAATATTAACTTATATATGTAGCCTTGTAGGTAATGTAGTATTCATTATATAGGTATAATATGAATACCTATTAGTTTACAATATATCATATATATTTTTAATAGTATGATTTGGAAGACTTCATAGACACTTTGTATAAAGAAATTTCTATTTTTTTTTTTTTTTTTTTTGAAGAGTATATTAAAAAAAATATACATTTAAAATAATATATTATATACAACAAATTTTGTTTATAAAAATGTTTGTCAAATTTAAATTTTGAAATAAAAAAAAAAAACCCAATTCAAATAAAAAAATTTATTTTTAATAAATTGTTGATACCAGGTCAAAACAACAAATAGAAATTCAATTTAAATTTAGGTAATAAAATCTACCTAATACACTTTATAGTATAGTAGAAAAAGTATTATTAAAATATAAATTGTATTTTTAGTAAGAATATAATATATAGTAAGTAAATTATATAAATATAAAATATAAAACTTAATTATTATAATTTTTCATTTTATAAAATCTATTTACAAAAAACATCAAGGTGATGAGTACCTATTTGTTTATAAAAATACCAAATTTTTTATAACCCGAAATATTTTCTTTGTAAAACACCTCGATGGTAAGAACAAGATATTAGTAATTATATACTAAAATAATATAAATATAAATGTAAGTAACTACTTACTTTATACAATTTATATTATAGGAATAATTAAAATTATTTAAAACAATTGTTAAACTTAAATATATGGTAAACGTACCGAGATTTCAACCACAAAGCGTGGCTCAATGGATACATTAGACTCGGACATTGAAAAATTATTTCATTAATATATAATGATCGGTGAATGAGTGAGCATCTGTGGAAAATCTACAAAAATTTTAATGGGAACAGGCCCTTCTCACAGGTCCCTTCTTATTGATTTTATTTTATTTGCATATAATATTTGTTTTCACAATATTTACTTTAATCAGATTCAACATTTATAATGCATAGTAATAAGTTTTTTATAGTTACAAATATTGAAATGTGTGGCAGTAGTTATTTTGTATGGTTTTTATACCTGAATACTAAATATATTGTTATAGGATATTTTTTCTAAAATGACCATATCTGTTTACAAATAAACATTATTTTTAAAATAAATGTAGGTACAATATTAATCCAGATCATGAAAGAATACTTTTGAAAATAATGTATACATTTTATATTATTATTTAAATATATATTTTTAAAAGGCTATTTTATAAACTATAGAATACCAGTTACGTTCACATAATGGCCTTATATATTATATAATAATAGTAGAAAACGGAATATTGAATATTAATTTCCAATTTTAAAAAGTTAAAATATTTGAAAAGTAAAAAAAAAATCTATATATGTTATTTAAATACATATAATTAAGATGAAAGTCTATATTTTATTTTAATAAATAATTTTACAAGATTATTATTATTAAAATATTGTACTTATGTCAATACTTTTTAAATACCTACTATTATGTTAAAATAGTTAATACAGTATTTTGAATATTATTATAATTAATATAATAATATATTAATATAAATTGCTCTCTTCATGTAAAATATATATATTATAATATGAATCAATCAGTGTAATTGTCCATATTATCATTATTGGTGAATACATTTGAAAATAATATAAACATTTTTTGTTTATATTTTCCAATTAATCTTTTTATTGAAAATATGTATAGGTACCTATACAAAATATATATTAAATATTAGCCCACCCTAATCCACATTATTAATAGCAGGGTTGACCAGTAACTTTATATAAAAGATACATGTATAAAAATATTTATAATATTTCTCAATACCGAAGAGAAAAAAATTGACTCTATTATTTGATATAATAGCAATCATCCTATGGATATTGAAAATATATTAATATATTTATGTTGTGTTAAAGAAGCCTTAATTTTGGATGATCACGAATAATCTCCAAAAAATGAATAAAAAGTCAAAAAATCCATAGGGGAATCGTTTAATTTGAAAAAAAAAATAAAAAATTTTGTGATTAATTTTGTTACATTAATAACATTGATAATTATTATACTATATATTATTATTATATCTTATAGTTTGTCAACTAAAATATTAGAATAAAATTATTCAATCCCCCTCCCCCCAATTTTAATAAGGGTATATCCGAAATCACTGCCCTACGGCCATCGTATATATGTCTCCCTGAAGAGTAAAAACTTGAATTTAATATTAAGAATGTAATTAAAATTGATTTTAATGTTAAGCACTGATATGACCATTATAATAATCATATTTATTTTTAAACTCTACCAATTGACTATGTAAAAACCGTTGAATGTAAAAATATAATAGTATTGTAGTAATTGAACAATACTATTAATAATACAATACAATCTTTAAAATTTGGTATTAACGTGAATTCCACTCGACCACTCCACTATAAATATGCCACTGAGAAAAATTGCAATATGAACTATATTATGGTTGTATAAATTACGATTCATGTGTCAAGTCGAATACAGTAAAGATCCCATATAAACTATGTCATTTCTATTGTAAGATCTTTACAAATTCTGAATTGTGCATTAATGCCGAGTAAGAATATTTTACATTTTAATCGTTAGAATAAAATAATTTAAAATGTACCTATACTATATAATATTAATATTAATACCTATATTTTGTCAATCTATTACTTTTTATAACAACGTAAATCGTATAAAATAATTTATTAAATTAATTAAAGTTCAATTTCAAATTTTTAATACAAGTGAAAGATTTTAACTTTTAAGTTGGTCATCATAGACAATACATGCCCGTGGTAACTCGTTCAACGTTTTCCGAGCACGCCGTCAAGTTGGCTGCGCCTTTTGTTTATGTTATTAGATGTATATATTTTTTAAAATGGTTGTCAACCAATCGCATCTACAGCAGTATTGTGTAAGTGGATGTGACCAACTTACGGAAAAATAATGCATTTTTAAGTCTACACGTCAAAAAAATTATTTTAATATTTTTTGTTAAATATCATTAAAAATACAAAAGTCTACATATTATTTTATGCTACAAATAACTTATTCAATTGTAGTTTTATTTAAAGTTTTAAAATTTAGAATTCGAACTTTTTAGTTGGCCACCATGGCTTAGTAAACGCAACAAGTACGCGTCCGTGTTCAGTGCTTTGTTAATACGTTACCTATATTTTTTTATGCTGTGACGCCGTGTATAATCGTTGGTGTTGAATCTTCTATCTCAAGAATAACGTATATAAAATAATGTAGTTACTACAATATTAATTTTACTTAATAGCAAGATGAAATTTCATCATGCTATTAAGTCTACTAGATCCGTATACCACATTCTTCTCTATGTTTATCACTCTCTACTATTCTACTAAGTAAGTTTTATACTCAAAATTATTCATTCATTATAATAAACCGTAATATTGTGTGTATATATATTTTTTAAGAAATATGAACGATGTAGGAGGTTGCTTTATTGATTTTATCGCTTAATTTATCGTACCTAGCCTAATATTATAACAGTACATATTTAGATGGTTGATGAAATTATCCAATTACATTTGGATAAAATCAAGGGAATTATCTTTTGTTTATTCTGTATTTTAAAAATCAATATGACAACATTCTAGTGTGCAATGTTTTTAGTTTGAATATTATAATAAACGATACTTAATTTACTATTTTTATTAATTAAACGAAATTTGTTCACTATGGACTTTGTATAATATGTGACTGTGTCTAAAATATTGACATTTCTTTGTCTAACATTTTCTATTATTTCTTAATATATTACTATATTTCAATAAAAAAAACTTGTATATAACATGGAAGCAATTGTATGTTTGAATCTAGGTATCTATTTAAAGGACAATCAATTGATATTTTATACAATACACAATATTATATTGATTATAAGACACAAGTACTCATATAAATATAGATAAGTGATGAACAAAATTGTGAACCTTACAAATCATTAATATCTACATTATAATACATAATATGTAGTGTTTTTTGTGATTACAAACTTACATTAAATTAATAAGATTCCATACAATTTATATTGTTTACATATATTTGTATTTAATTAGGTGTGTTAAAATTATTGTCCCTCGCCCTAAATATATAATATTATTATATTATTGTTATTATTATTATTATTATTATTATTATTATATTATTATTATTATTATTATTATTATTATTATTATTATTATTATTATTATTATTATTATTATTATTATTATTATTATTATTGTAACATCGTATTTAAAAAACAAAATTTAAACTGAAATATTGGTATATTTTTGAAAGTATATTGATTATTATTCTATTTTATTAAAATCTAAAAATATTTTTGTATTATTTTATTTTTTTAAACTTAATATTAACTTCGAACAGAAAAATATAAGGTAATTTTAAAGTAACGAAATAAAGTAATGTCAACAATCATATATGAATACTAAGAAATATATGATACCTATATTGTTCAATATTATCTATACTTAATAATTGAACAATATTTAAATCTCTAACATAATATTAAAACTTACATATAAAATATACCTTTAGAAAAAGAAAATATTTATATTAGATAGGTTAGATAGATAAATTTTATGAATGCAAAAAATATTATTTTATAATATAGATTTAAATGTAGTTTGTCCAACGAAATAAGGTTTGCCTTAAAATAGATAACTAATCTATGCACTAAAATGTAATAAAACTATAATTTCAACTTAATAAAATATACAGGCTTATAAAAACCAATTTTAATAAATATTAAAATATATATGATATACAAGCATTGATAATATATACATATATATGTATACATTGAATAATGTTCGATTATAGCAAAAAATATTATAATTTAAAACATTTCCAAGACTGAGAAGAATAATTTATAGCTTGAAAATTTATAAAATAAATAATATTGTTTTTTTTTTTTCAGAAAAAAAATGACTTGATGAAGATTATTCTGGGCATTTTTTGGATTTGTGACCCACAAGCACTATTAACAGTGATTTACCACAATAAAAATTCAAAACACAAAAATCTGAGCTAAAAAGCCAACAATAATGAATAAACTAACAAATTTCATTATTTATCCAGAATGGTTAAACACTAGTCTGAATTTTTACTTTCTAAATATTTTTCTTCAGTCTATTCGGGACTATTAAAAGCAAAGACTCCAATATGGCACCTTCAATATCCAAATTTTTTTTAGTATCAATAGAATGACTGCTATTATAGAAATTGACAATGTCAATTTTTTTCACTTCAGTATTTATTAGTATTTTCTATGTTTATAACATTCTTTGTCTTTATATATACTCTCCTTGTATTATTGACTAATATTTATATATTATTTTTATAGAAATATAAAGAGATACATTTTTGATAATTTTCCAAAATATTTGATTGTGTATGTACTTTGTCATACAAACAATATTTAGTTCATATTTTGATCAGAATTAAGTTTAAAAATTCCCATTTTATAAAATTGAATAAGAAATTATTAAGCCAAACCTATTAATTGACTACGGAACATATTCACCAATACAAAACTTTCCTAATGGTATTATTAGTATTTATTATATGTATTATTTTTAAATAATTTGATTAACTATAATATTAATATTGTACTTTTTTATAGATATGACAGTAAGAATATACAAATGTCAGCAGAACAAGTCATTATTAATGTAATGAACTAATGGAAATCATGATGTTTATTGAATAATAATATGGATCTGTCTAATAAAAGTAGGTATATGTATTGAAATGACCAGTCATCTATTAACATTTATTATAGCTCTCATTTCCTAAACTTGGATAAATAAGTTTCAGATCTCTAAAAAATTATAATTTCCTCATATTCCCATTGTGTCCTTCTGTCTATCGATTCAATATCATAGTTACTAAAGAGATAGTTGATATATATATATAATAAACATCAATGTAAAACCAATAACTTCTTTGGTACGCAGAGACTGGTTAATAGATTATTATTTGTCATTTTGTACTTTCCCCTATATATATATATATATATAATATTTCTATTAGAAAAGGTAGTTTTTAATTACGCTTCAAAAAGTTGAATTCAAAATCTTCGACTTGACTCCTTCTGTCCAAGAATTTATAAACATACAAAATATAACAATAATAAAAGAGAAACCATTGTAAATTCAAAATATATTCTTTGCTTCACTCAAAATTTATGAAAATACTCTATTGTAAAATCAAAAAAATTTTCACTATGTTCAAAATTAACAATTTATATACATGATACTTTTACCATTCTGCTCTTACTTGGGTAAGGTAATAAGTAAATAGGTATTTTCTTGGGTACATTTTGAAAGGGTTTCCTACTAATAATTGAACATTATATAAAACAATTTATATAATATCACCCGGTATTTTTTATGTGTATCATCTTTTTTATAGCCCTCAAATATGGTATATATATTAGTAATCATGAAACTTTTTTCTCTGTTAATTTCCACTAATCCCATATTTTCTAACTTCTCTACTTCCTTTTCATTTCTCATTTAATCAGTTTGCTATTGTAAAAATAACATAGGTACATATATTTTATTAATCTTGTAAAAAAGTTGAATCATATATTTTATTACAGAAACTTCAAGATAATAGTAGTCCATGTAAAGAAGTGACAAAATTATCAAAATGTTAAAAGACTATCCTAACTTGACCATTACATGTCTACATCATATTGTTTTTATTAGTGATTAAGGTAAGAATGAAAATATGGAAACCCCATTGATTGTAATTATTTAAAACATTATAACTTCAGTACATTTATGTTTTATTATTATTATTATTTAGAATGTTTAAAAACCAACGTAATTTCATATTCAACTTTATTCTAAATTTTGACCAGAGTATGAACAAAGGGATTAAAAATTGTTTGTTTGGCAAAGTACAAATGTGGTTCTATGTTTAGAAACTATCACAAGTGTTACTCTTCATGATTCCGATAAAAAATAGTAATAAATAGAAATATTATTCAATGGTACAACGAAGAGTCTACAAAAAAACAAAAGAGAACACAAATATTTAAAATACTTCTCAATACCGAAGAGAAACAAATTGATTCTATCAATTGATATAATAGCAATCATCCTATGGATATCAAAAATATATTAAATATTTTAGTTGTGTTATTGAAGTCTTAATTTTGAATTGTCACAAATGATCTCTAAAAAATGAATAGAAAGTAAAAAGTCAAAAAAGCAGTGAATCGTTCATGGTGAATAATGAAATTGTTAAACTATTGTCTAACTTTATAACTCAGACATTTCAGTTCAGCTATTTTTATAGTGATCCAATATTGTCAATAGAACTTGTAAGTCATGAACTGTAAAATGACTACTATACATTTATAAATTTCATCAGTATAATAATATATACAACTTATTTCTTTTATAAATAAATTGTTTTTTTTTTTTTTAAATATTGCGATCACATTTTTAAATTAAATTAAACATTTATTTTTATATCATATTCAAAATAAGCCACTAAGTTAATTGTTTTACATTTGAATCATGTGCAGTAACCAACATAGTATAATATTATATAGTTTTGTTTTAACTTGTATTCATAACTGTGTAATTTTAAATCATGTTTTATTATTAAACTAGGTACAAGGTATTACATTTTTATTTTATTTTTATTTTTGTATTATTGTATTATTTATTGTATGTAAGCAGGGCCGGATTTAGGGGGGACCCACGGGGCCCCCACTAGATTCAATTAATAAGAGGCCCCCACAAAATAAATACATTTAACAATAAATTTCGTCGTATTTTTTTTTATAATTTCCCTAGTTATTTGCCAAAAATATATTTTATTTTTTAGTAAGTTTGACAAGTGGCGTCTTAAGTGTGTGAATAAACGAATCATTAGATTGAGATTGGTAATTTTCTACCATTCCTGCTTGATTATAAATATAATTACTCAATAAC
>JAIPRL010000051.1:215429-246727 GCA_025469235.1 Pemphigus obesinymphae | reverse complement strand
GGGTGTATTAATAATGGTTGATACTCTATACAACATAAATAATTGGATATTATTAAATCAATAAAAATAATAAAAAATTATATAAAAAAAAAAAAAAAAAAAACAACTACGTATAATTTGGAATGACCGTTATCGTGTTTGACCGTTATAATATGATGGATTCTGTTCTGTGTAATAATATTATTATTTTGATGTAATAAACATTTATTTTTCCCATATTATGTAGGAGAAATATCTGTATAATATTATTATTGTACAGATATTTCGTGTAAATAGACCGGTGTTATTATTGTATTTTTTTTTTTTTCGGTCAAATCGCGCATAGGATATATTAAAATTAAAAAAAAAATTCAACACAAGTCTATTACACTATATTTACAATATAAAATATAACGTGTAATTGTATAATATACCGTACAATTAAAATAAGTGTTTTATCAAAAATTAAACCTAAGGCCCGTAAATAAATGAATGTGTTAACACGGTACATCCATAGGCTTAACTATAACCCCTACAATTTGGGGAGGGCACAAGAGTTTTAGATTTTTAACAACAACAATCATATTCGAAAATGTGCGTCTTCTGTGTTTTTAAATATTGAAATATTTTACCAACAATAACTATTGGTCTGTAATAAATAAACCCTTTCGTTATATTACGTTTTACGCACTTAAAAATGTGTTATAACTAAATTACAGCAGCTTATACGCGAATAAGTGAAAACTGTAGTTTAACTTAAAACCAAATTAGGGGTCTAAAATAAATCTTGTTGGAGCTTAACGACGAACCCTCCTCTAACATTACGCTCAGGGGTACACGGTACACCGAAATAATAAAAAAGTACAATGTATAAATATTTTAGAAAACGATATTGTGAAATTTGCATTTTTTTCATTCGCATGATTATTTTATATTACATAATATTATTACGCATTTGTCTATTATTATAGCTGCTGGCGTCGCGAAAAAATGTCTTTTACTCGTCTAATAATAATAATAATAATAATTCCGTTTCGATTTTCCCGAATAATCCCAACGTATGTAACGATGATTTATTACTATATAATATATTTACCACCTATTTATTTATAAATAAGACTTGAATACTTTATTTTTTTAATGTAAAACTTTTTAATTTAATTATATTTGGTACAATCATTTTTCGATTTTTGTGTTTCGTATAAGTTATATTTTTTAAACAAAGTGTTTATTTATAATTTTCCCACTTAATAATATATTATAGCATTATATATATATATAATATGTATGTGTATATATTATATTAAGTAGTGAACAATAAATACGTATGTCTTTTTGTATTATTATTATATATTGTATCGGACCACACCCTATATAGAAACTTATAAAATCGTTGGTTTTTCCACCGAACCCATTTCTCACGCCGACAAATTCCCAATATAGCTCGTATAATTATATACGACAGTGTTTTTTTTTAGCCATTTTTTGTTCATTTGTTTTTTCTATACGTACCTCCCCGATTTGTCATTCGAATTTCTATAATCGCTTAAAAAGGCTTTTGTAACGTTATTATGTACTCTAATATTGTTTCGAAATACGAATAGATCTATATTATATTTGTTAGTTGTTGTACCTACTGTACACAATGTATAGAATTATTATCAGTACGGTTCACCAGTGATAACCGGTACAGGTTTTACATTCCTCGATAATGCTCGATACCCACTGTTGTTTTATGGACAGTATGGTACTTAAAAATCCACACAACTGTCCTAAAAATCTCTAATATCTAATATATATATAAACACATCCACTTTATACGTAATCGAAATAAAATCTAAACAAAAAATTAGGCCAATTTAAAATAATATTAATGTTCTTATGGATCGTTTTTATTTTTCACAATCTCGAAAATTTTCCGACCCTGCAGGTTAAGAATCAATCACTGCTATACATATATAAATATACGATATATTTTCTAAAAACAAATATACTACCTTTACGTTTACTACTACTTATTACTACTACTACTACTACTACTACTACTACTATTACTTCTATATATATATATATATATATATATATAGTTGCTTTAGACTAATATAATAATGCTTATATATTATAAATTTTAGCTCTAAATAAAACATTTATTGTATTTTACATTGATTTTATTGATGTTTTTAAATTATTAATAATACATGTTTTGAAAATCCAAGTAAAAAAAAAATAATGTATATATTAAAAGGTGTTCGCGTGTTATGATTTATTTGACCTATATGTCTTTACGAATTCATCCTGTATCCTGTACGTACTCGGATAGCAGTATAGGTCCTAAACATTCGAACAAAACGTCAAAATTAAAATTTCACCTATCCATATTATATGTAATATTGTCTAAATCTAAGTATTTCAATTATTTTTTTTAACATTTGGGTATACACCCACTTCGCCAATGTGTATAGCCAAACAATTTTTTTATTATAATACGTGCGGTGGTCATACGACTGTATACTCATTTTAAAAAATTTAGTTTTATACATTATTTCTCGATCATTGCCTGATAAAAGCATATGGAAAAACGAAAATTTATAACCTGTCAGTTGTAGCAGCAATATTATGCTCTTTGGTTGACTGGTTACCTGCTATACCGGGTAGCTGGTATCATAGAACAATTATACATTAGGTATATTCTTCACGAATATTGTATACAATATTGTTGTACGTTTTAATCACTTTGGGACCGGCCATCGGGTGGCGATAAGTTTTTCATATTGTACATATTTTCCGAAAGTTAATATAATATTACATAGTTGATAATACACGTTAAAATATGACGGACCGCGCGTGTATCTGGAGAGATCAATTCAAACTGACTACAATAATCATATTATGTGACTATACATTTTCCAAAATTTTAAATACTTGTAGATCGTGTTTGGTATATTCACACCATATCTATACTGAATTTTTAATTCATAAAAATTAACAGAACGTACATAATATATATATACCTACTTATATTTTTATGCAATTCTCCCCACGTCATAATATATATATATATATGTATATGTATATATTATACATAATATTAATTATTTTTGATATAAGATATTAAAAAAAAATCATTGAAATTCAGAAACGATTGAACTTGTTGGTTATTTTGATATATTTTACTATGAAATTTAATGTAATATTTAATATATTATTATTAATTAGTGATGTTACGAACTGTTCGATTTTCGAACCGAACCGAACCGAACCGAACCCGGGGTGTTCGGTTTGGTTCGAAAATCGAACTCAAAATTGGAAATATTCGAACCGAACTAAACACAAAATAGTTCAGTTTGAATATCGAACCTAGGAAAAAAAATTTGAAACTAATTTGTCGAAAAACAATAAAAAGAAATGGAAAAATGTGGAATCCTTCTTTACTTAGCCTTAAAATTATGTTTAAGAAGCACCTACTTAATACATTTTTATGCAAATATACATAATTTTAAAAAATGGTAATTTATATTATTGTATTGTTTTTTTTTTTTTTTATGAAGTTCGGTTCGGGTTCGTTAAAATTTTAAAAAGTTCGGTTCGGGTTCGGTTCGACCTCAAGAATCTGGGTTCGTAACATCACTATTATTAATTATTTTTATCAAATAGATATTCACAACAACAACAGTCTAAAATATTAAGCTGTAGAGTTTAGTCGTTATCGGTATAGTACCTTAAATTTTAAACAATTATTTTCATACACTAAAGTATTATTAGATATTTATTATTTTACATAATATATAGTGTTTTATAATTATTAATAGATTATTTTAAACTATAGCGCAACTAATATTAAAATATTATGTATTCTTATTTACGAGTAGAAAGAAGATGAAAGAATAGCAGTTTAGTACGGATTTTAATTTAATAATTCTATACTTTTGTAATAAAAAAAATTCCTATTCTTCTTATTCCTTATCTATTATCAAAACTTGTTTGTCATTCCGGCCAAGTTTTGAAAACGTTTTTGTTTTAAAATGTTATTAAAATTATATTATGAATATAATATTCTATGTTGAATATTTCATCAACTTCTTGTACAGTGTTACCAACAAAAAGGAAAATATAAACGTAAATAAATATAAAATAACAAATGTATTCGTATTAATATGAATTATCTAATTATATTTCAAAGAAAATTATGAGTAGATAAACTTGAATATAATTATCGAAATAATCGAACAACAATATTTAGATTCCATACTTGAACATTTTTATGTGTCTATAGAATGTTATATATAATATTAGTTAATATATAATTTAAAAACAATATAATTTTTACATATAACAATAGCGATTGGAATGATTTTCAATTAATTATTAATAAAAAAAACCGATTAAAATGTTAAATTTTATACACCCGTAATAATAATAATAATAATAATAATAATAATAATAATAATAATAATAATAACATTAATGATAAATTAATAAAATAGATGATAATAATACTAATATACTATATATGTGGTTAGAGAAATACGATTAAATTAAAATATAAATGGAGTAAATTGACGTATTAAAGTGATTCGATATTAACAATATTATAATAAAGACCATGTATAATTATTATTAAATACCTATTGTAATATGAGTTTAAAACATTTATAATTTTGGTAACGTAAAATAATATATTTATACAAAAGAAATTTTTTTACATAACAATATCTAAATTATTGAATATTGTAGTTTTTGACTTAAGATGGCTAAACAGTGATGGTTCTATTAGTTCTTACACTGAATATTATTTTATGACATTAGACATGTGCATAATACACTGTATATTATGTTTCATCTATCGATACAACTAGACTTCTTTATAAAACAATGCGTAAAAAATGTTTTTTAAAAAACTGTAGTTGAAATGAAACATATACATTTGAGTTTAGCTAATTTAAAACTTAAGTACGTTATAATGACCCCAGAGTCATATTTTCTGCACTTATCCTATGTGACGTAATTATGAAAAACTATAGATATCGTTTAATTTAAAATACAAAATATAATATTATTCTGAAGATCGGTTCTCCCAACCAATATTATATAGACAAAATCACCAATGTTGTTCCGGATGACGGTCATAAATTGAGATTTCAGAGTAGATTATCGTAATGAACAATTTTCAAATTTTCATCTCAAAGTCTGTTTGTTTAGATTAAAATTGTATGCATTTTAATGCTGTTTTTTTTATTTTTTTTTATTAGATATAGGTTAAATTATAAAATTACATTATACGTATTATAAATTTAAAACTTTGAGTGATGCAAGGAATAAATTGGGTTTACAGTGATGTTTATGTATTTTTTAAAAAATTTTTCTGAAACGACTTTTTGGATAGTAGAAGGAGTCAAGTGGAAGTTTTGGAATACAGAGATATTTTACGACAGAAGATTAATTCTAGATGATACTTTCCAGAGGTCATTTTAGTCCCAATAATTGTTTTATACACAAAAAAAACTAAATGTTATAAAGTAAATTTATATCATTGCAGCTTTCAAATTTAACACCAGTATCATCCCCGAAAAGCGAAATGTTTCCGTCTCTTATTAACTACAATATTTTTAAATAATACATTTTTGGTGCTCGAACTGCTTCTCCGTGTTACATACTCGACCTATTGTGACGACACAATGTCGTACAATATTCTTGAAAGTATTATTGAAGTAAGTCAGTAATTTATTATTGTATAAATAATTAAATATGTTTTACAAAAACAACACGACTTTAATAATAATAATAATAATAATATTCGATTGAAACCTGTAATTTATTTTGAAAAAGTATGCACAGAGAATTAAAGGTCAAGTTAATGGCATTCCATTTGAATTTACTACATGCAATTTTTTTTATTTCTTAATTTTAATTTTGAAAATACTATACGAACGAGTATATGTTTAAGTAAACGAAATTAAAGCTATTTTTCATTTAGACTTAATCGGCGGGCTAACTAGGAAAGGCGCAAACACCTCCCCGGCGGATTCAGAGAAAATGGGACTCGTATTCGTATTCTGAAATCGTATTCGTGCATTACAAATATTAATTCGTTATTTATTTACAATTTGTTTGAAATTTTTTAAATATAAATATATAGAAAAACAGGTTCCAATAATGTCATGGGTTTGGAATCAATTCCAATGGATACATTTTTCTGATCATTGATGGAAAACACTGTCTACAGCAGTTATACATTATAGCAAACATAATAATATAATCCATTTGATTTTCGCTTATTGGCCGAATTACACATTTAAAACTTTTTTGTCGATAGATTCTGTATAATGTATAACCTTCTATAATGTGGTTTTTTTTTTTTAATTAAAAAATTAATTAATAACGAAAATTTGTGCACAGAATTGGTTTAAAACATGGCGTATTTCAAATTATTGACCGGAAAAAAAAAAAATAATAATAATAATAATAATAAAACGTCGCGATATTGTTTAATTTACATTATCAAAGCATCTAATAGTTATTAATACATAATTAGATTGTTTCAATATAATTTTTTTCAGGGATTATACATATTTATGTACACATGCATATATAATATATAGACATATTTTTAGTCGGGTCGTATATAAGTACAGGGGAAGAGTACTATGTTATTATAATGTATAGTTGAAAATAAATAACCGAAGAAAGTATTTATACAATTGATAATATGTTTATAACAAAACTCGTCTATGTACCAAAAAAATTTACAACTTTTTGTCTCTAAATTCTTGTAAGGTCGCTATAGATTTAGCCAAAATATTGCCTATTTTAGGCCAAATTGAACGTTATGGGACCGTTTCGGACGCCATTCGGATCCGAGCTGACAACCTCGAACTGTTGTGGACTTCAGCCGTCCTCAGTGTGATGCCGAATATGTCTTCGTGATAACGGTTGTCATCCTGAAAATTATAATAATCACAAAGTTATTGAAATGTAATGTACCGAAAAAAAATATAAAGGGATTGGACTTATCAACTAAAAATCAAAAATTATTACGTACTCCGTAAGCCATATAATATTAAACAGTTTAAATATTTCAATCATAGAAATGTCGGTTATTGTCATCAAATTTATTTGGTATGAGATAAAAACAAAATTCGAAATAGTTAGATACTACGAACATAAACGTATCGCTTTCAAAAAATATTGGTTTACGGTTCATATTGACTAATTAAATAACCTAACCGCGATCCCATGATTACCTTTCTCACTGCATTTTGGATTATCTCAACAATGGCCTCTCTTTACAAACATGTGGTTAGGTAGATATACTTTTATTTTGAAAATACGTACTTTTAATTTAAATAATTTTCTCTGATTATAGAATTGAATGCATTTATAGAAAATCGTTATTGTCAGGTTGACTATTTATTGAAACGTTCTCTTAAATTACAGAGATTTTATTTTACCACGCCATGTTTATGTTATAAATAATAATATTTAAACAAATTTAAAATAATTAAATTAAAATGAAATAAATCTTCGTTTGATTTCAATAAAGCTAGCTGTCACTGAATCTAGAAATTTAGTCGAGAAAATAATGTTATGAAGTATGAATGACCTAAAATCGAATATTTTAAAGATTTAAGAGGACGTAATACTCGGATTTGTTGTCTCCGTCTAACCAACTATTAATATACTAAATTTACGTTGAGCACTTCTATTACCCGCAGGTTTGTGATTTCCGAAAGTTATATCTAAAAATTAAAATATCGATACTTATTGTTCAATGTTTTAACTTGAAATTGCAATCGTCATAAATATAATTTGACAGTTGTAAATATCTAATCAATAAAATTATCCTTATTCATTAGGTATACCTGCTTAATAAAAAAATAAATACCTATATTTAAATTGTAATAAACCCAAATATAATTATAAGCAATTCAGAAAATTAATAAGTAAGTTATATCTTTCTACGATTTAGTTTTACTATTGAATCGTTGAAACAAATAATTGTTAGAGTATTAGAAAAAATGTACGTTTAAAATGCTTGTAGAACGATTTTGTAGAATGAAACAAAAATTTCAACATTCTAGAGATATTCCATATGGGTGTTATCTTGGTCTTTAACACTAAATGTATTAAATGCCAATTTTAATGTTTTTTTGTAAAAAAATATTTCTGTTCAGTGTTAAGACAATATTACACGGTAGTGTTAAGAGGCCGCAACACCTGCGATTTTTAAGGGGTTCTGTATAGGCAATTTTTAAGAAATTTTATGAAAAATAAAAATCTAACAATTTAGAAATATTTATGAACATTTTAAAATTAATCTAAAAATAACCCCGTACCCATATCACTTTTTATTGTTGCGTAATCACGAAATTTCCACCTAAAAGACCAATACGCGTGACAAAATTGTGGAACTATGGAAAGTCGGATTTACAATCTGTAAAAAGATTTGAATGTGTCGGCCTATTTTCTAGGGATCGATCGACGCATTTAAAATATAATCAATGTTTAAAAATTTCGATTTTTAATGATAAATCACACGACTAAAAAATAAAATAAAAATAAACGTCTCGATCGCTCCCTAGAAGAAAAACTGATGAATTCAAAACAGTTTTCAGAATTGAAATGTGACTTTTCAAAGTCCCACAGTTTTGTCACGCTTTTAGGTCGATTTTTCGTTGGTGTTGCGGCCACTTAAAAAATTTCGAAAATGATCGAAATCGCACATAACAATGGCGATTATTGTAAATAGTTCCTTTTTTTTTTTTTTTTTAGAGGGAGGAGGAATGCCTACGAATCCTGCAGTCGTCGTCCCAACCGTGTGGAGATCCGGGTGATAAGGTGACGACAAAAAAAAAAAAAGAAAACATGAAATATGTATATATTATATAAAAAAACTTTCGCATCGTTATCGTTTTAAAGCGAATCACAAACGTATAAAAGTAAATACGAATATCGGCGAATTTTCGTGGCCTCCCCGCCATAAATCGCACGTGCGTATACTTACTCGTAATCCCAACATGAAGTTATCGGACTGAGTGGAATTCATGCAGGTTTGTTCTTGAATTATCGACTTGAGGGTTTGGTAAACGTTTTCGGCCATTTTGCAGTCGCCACAGACGTAGAAGTGTCCTCTCTCCACGGCTATTAATTCGTATATCATTTTCGCTTCCTTCAGCATCAAGTCTTGTACGTATGTCTGTAAAACGACAACGATCAGTGAACTTTGACGGAACTGACGTTGAACCAAACACTTACAATATCATTATCTGTTCTCGGGACCCGAGCCGAAAAGTTCAAACGATTTCGAATACATTTATAGAATATTCGTGTTTAAAATAACTATAAGTATACCGTGTAAATAACGATATATAGATATTTATTATATTATTATATATATAACATAAAACAATCGCGCTCACGCCTATCTCGCTGTTTCGTCATATTGCTGCTGGAATTCGGGAGATTCTCATTTTTTTTTTTTTTTTTTTTTTTCTTATAAAATTATCTCCAAAACATGGATACAATTAATTTTTATTTTCTAAGTACTAGAATATTATACTGGACAAAGCAATTCATTTTTGGATCCTATACAACCACGAGTATTACAGTACACGAATAATGTATATTTTCGGCACAGCCCACTTTTCTTACGTTGAATACCGGTAGGGCTGATCGATAATATTTTAAACCTTTGTAAACATCGCTCTTCATTTAGAAGCATTATTTGTAATTCATTTTTGATACACCATAATATGATTAGGTATTTTATTTTTTATTGATAAACGATAACGAATAATACGTGTTAAGCGGATGCTATAAATCCGTTTTTTTTTTTTTTTTTTTTTTAAGGGGTTTGTATAAGCAATTTTTATGACATTTTTAGGTATAATGAAAATCTAACAGTTCAAAATATTTTAATATATTTTAAAAATAGTTAAAAATATTCCCTTATTAGTACCATCATTTATTATTGTGTAATCGCGACACATATTCAAAAACTATGTTGTAATAACCTTCGTACTTCAAATTGTATGGCTTTCAGAATAATAGTAGATGATTAATTTTGGCACCAAATTGCTGATTTTTGACAAAGAGTTTTTTTTTATCAGTATTTTACACCTGTAATCGCTGATACTTAAAACAATTTGTAAAGTTGTCAGCTTCTTATTGATATAAAAAATAATCATATGCAATTATTCTAGCCGATATAATACTTGAAGTATGAAATTATTTTTATACGGACTATATGTTTGTACTAAACAAACTGTATTTTATTTATTCAAACAATTTTTTTTCATTCTTTTAGGAAAATTTAGTTCAGATTTTGTTTTCCTTGGTTCGATATTGGAATCGACCTATTTTGTGTTTAGCCTGCTTTGGATATTTCCAATTACTTTTGAATTATACAGTATTCACTATATAAATTATCGAAATTGACTTTGATAACTAATTGAGTGATCACATTTTTACAGTAATCTTTTTTCTTTTTTTTTTTACACGTACGAACTGAGAACCGCAAGTCTATAAAATATAAAATACATATAGTATTCATACTGTAAATTTGGCAATTCGCATCTATCAGTAAATTTCGGGACTCGATTAGGTGTAAGCCATACAACTATGGTACGTTTTTTGAAAATATAGACAACGGTATGCGATGTTCAAACTGTTATATAAATGCGGACTAAAAATTATTATAATCTGTCTGTTGTCGACAGATGTGTATTATGATAAAAAACGGAATCATATTAATTGATTTTCATTTGTATCAGACGAGAAACGTTAACCGACCTTCGGAATCGACGGCTCTCTGGACAACGCCAAGTACGTCTTGTTCAACACGCCCTCGTTTATCATTTCCGTCTTATCCGTTTTGTACAGGTCCATCGACTTGTTTTGGCAGCCGAAGAACAACACGGTACGGCCCATTTTGGATTCTGCGTACAAAAAGACAAATGGGAATTTAACGCCCGAGGCTCGTTTTGACAGTGTGTCATGGTTAAACGAAATCATATTATTATTATTGTGTATAGTAACGGGACGAGACCGTGTCGTGTTCATTACCGATGCACTTTTTCTTCTGCGCGTATCTGTGCTGCCAAAATCCTCGAAACGGGGCGATACCCGTGCCCGGGCCCACGAGTATTAACGGTTTGGCCACGTCCTCGGGCAAATGGAAATTCGGCGCGCTACGGGTTGATAAAAAAAAAAAATAAAAATAAATATTTATACGCATATTACATGGATAAAGGCGACGTTATTTTGTGGCGACGGTGCGATCGAATAATTACCTTCGGACGAACATGTACATCGTGTCGTTTATGTTCGCGTCCAACAAGTAATTGGAACAGACGCCGTAATGCACTACTCCTTTGCCGCCTTAATGATAAGAGAAATCAAACCGTGTTAGTTAACTACCAAACCGACCGGAACGCTGTGACGTTTTAACGTGACGTTACGCGTAGTACGATTATCCGCACCGACTTACCTTGAGTCCTGTATGTGACAACTGCCACGGTGAGATGTACTTTGTGCGGGTGCAGTAGACTCGACGAGGATATACTGTAAAACCTCGGCTGTAACGACGTAAGTTGTGCGACAAACAGGGCGGCCGGCGGATTTATGGATGGAAACTCTCGAAAAACTTCCAGCAGGTTGGGCAGGTTGTAGTGACGCCAGTCCTCGTAAGCTGCGCTGTCCTGTGCACGTGTACAAAGGTGTAAGACCGTGACGTTCGAAATAATCGCATAATAATGTGTGTTACCGTTGCCAATTCCGTGAGGTTTTTCTTGTCAACGGGATTATTGGCACACGTTGCGAAAAACTGTAACATATTTGGAGTGGGTGGCGTGGTGATGTCCAGGAACCGTGTCAGTAAAGTCCGCAGAGAGCATCTCGGCAGTTTCTCGTGCGGCGACCAGTTTTTCGAAACTCCTAAAAACAGAATAACGCGCGTAGAATTTCACCGTTTCACCTCGAAAAACGAAAAAATATCGTATGAATAACGTATAAAAATTATACGTTTTCATGTTGTCCGAGGTGAAAATCGTATTTATAATGTATAGTCAACGGGCAAACTCATTGCAAGTGAATTCAATATTTTTTACTTTTCTACACGGTCGTTGAGATATATTGAAAAACTTAGAAACTTAGAATACCGTTGAATTATGTGCGTTTCACATTCTACAGTTCACTGTCGTACTCTGAAACGAATTCCGCTGAAGTTTAAGAGTTTAATTAGTATTATATATCAGATATTGAATAATATTAGATATAAGATAATAAACTTACGATCGGGTATTATAAAATAGGTACTTATACGTTCAAGTTTTCTTATTTATATTTTCACTACCCCAGGATAAATTCAAAATAAACATGCATATTTTATAAATATATTACGTTTATCATTTTATTTATGATGAATATTACACATTTCTCCACGAATTGGTAGCGATTCAGTTGTATAAATAATAGTATATAACTTATAAAATACTTATTACATTTTTTTTTCCGATCCGTATAAAATAAAAATCATTTTCATTTGGTAACAAAATAATATGAAAGCAGTATATCGAGGTCATTCTTGTATTACATAGAGCATATTGTGAGAGAGGTAGTAATTCGATGTCTTGCATTTTCCTGACAAGGGAGCTAGGAAAAAAATGGCCAATATTCTTAATTTTAGAAGTGGGGGTTATCCTACTTAAGTTGGCATAATTATAATGTCTAAAAAGCCCAAAAGTATGTTAACGTAATATTTGAATAGACTTATATTACCCAAAAACAGATTTTATATTTAATAGAAATATCTTTCTTCTTCGCCTTCTCTCTCAACTATTTTGGGCCAGTCACCATAGTCCTACACTTCCACTTAACTCTATTTCCTGCATCTTCTTCATTTACCCCACCTTCCTCATATCGTTCACCATCACACCTTCCACTCCTTTTTCAGTTTTCCTCTACCCATCTTCCATCAGAATACATTTCCTTAACTAATCTTACTGCCTCAGTTCCTTCCCTTCTTATACATGTCCGAGTTATCTTAATCTATTATCACTCATTTTGTCAACTATTGAAGCTAATGTACAATAGATCCTATATAATATATAGTATAGGAACTATCTCTTATACACTCATTCCTTATTTTATCCTTTCTCGTTACTTCACTCATCCACCTCAACATTCTTATCTCTGCTATACTCATTATCTTTTCTATCTTCCAATCTACTGCCCCAAACATTCTATTTCATACATTATTAAAGGTCTTACCACTGCTTTATAAAATTTTCTTTTTAACCTAATAGGGATTCTTTTGTCACACAAAATACCTGTCGCTTCACTCCACTTCATTCATCCACTCTTAATCCTGTGTTTCATATCCTCTTCGAAACCCCTATCTTTCTGTATAATGGACTTCTCAACCTCTCCCACTACATCCCCACTCAACTTAATTTCTATTGTTTCCCAATTTCCTCTGTGTTTCCATTCGTGAAAATCACACTAGAATCTATATATTCTGTTTTACCAGTACTAATCCTTAGTTATTTACATTTAAGAGCTTTCCTTCACTCTTCAAGTCTACCATTCACTTTCTCAGAATTCTCTCCTATCAGTACTCTATCACATAAGAATCGATTTTTATTTCATAAATATATATAATTTTATATATTATCGTATAATTCATGAATAGTAAAGTGAAATCTCGATAACCTTGAAAGTTTATGTGGACAAATGTGATTGTTTATTATATTCTATTTACCTGTAGATGTGTGTTTTTCTTTGAGCATTTGAAGTTCCATTGGTTCATCGGGGTCTTGGTCGTATTGTAAGTATGGAATTATACCAGATACTAATTCTTCGCGGTTTGTCGCGTACATTCCCACATGATCTCCGGGTTGATAAATTACTTTTTCCGAATCCACCCATTCGTCCACGTCAATCTCAAGCCATAAAGTCACTCGGTCACTCTTGCTGCCTTCATTGTTGTTTATCAGGTTTTGTTTGTTAGCCAGTCGGCACGTCCACACTCTCTTATTGTGATACTGTGCGTATGCTTGAATATTTAAAATATAAAATCGTTTAAAACTGATAATACCTACAATATTATCGTTGGTATTGACGATTTAATTGGTAAAACTGATAATATTCTATGTTTACCTGTGTCAAGTTTATCCTGTTGGGAATTCACAAATCGTACTGTAGACGCGGACAACTTCTCACTGTGAAGTACCTGCGATGCTTCGCTAAGGGATTCGTCCATATCCAAACAGAATGTTTCGCATGCCACCTATCAGAAAAATGTTTATTAGGTATGCAGTTTAAACGATTTATCAGATGTTAGTAGCATTAATTTAGCCCCAAAACGGAACACGAAAGCTAACAAATCCAATATTTAAATTTAATGTTACGAAAACGGGTTTAAAATAAACCTAACACTGATGATATCGAATAGGATTCTTAGATTGAAGGGATCTTACTGGTTTTCCCTGACCATATACGTTCTTCCATTAAACATTTTGACAGTTCATTGATATCGCTGTAAATTTTATATTATTTTGCGGACACACATTTGAACTGAATACAAAAGTTTTTCCATAGAAAAGCAATGAATCCCGTAATTTAAAAATTTATACTTTTGATGTCAAAATTGTTTTTAGTCTGCTCACGTGAAAAACATCGGTAGCCCACTTTTTGAACGCTTGTTCTTGGCCACACATCTCGTCACCTTTACTGAGTTTGATTAGTCGTTCACCGCCAAGTTCACCCAGAAGATTATCGACATACGATCCAAATGCACAGAAGTTTGGATATGCACTTGAACCCAAGCCAAATACGGCAAATCTATAAAACGTTGTTATAACTTTTAATTTTGATTTTAACTTGACAAATATTATCTACGAACTACGAATATTTTCATCAAAATATTTTAGTTGTAGACAATGTATATATTTAAAAAAAACAATTCATATTTATGATGATACTCATAATTTTACAACTTACATTTTGTAATTAATATTAATATTAATTTTTAATTTTCATAATAGAGTTATGGGAATTAATTTTATTGATAATGGCTATCGCCGCCCTTGTTAATTATACATAATATACTATATATGTAATTTTACCTATGACTCTATGAGTATTTTATTTCTCAAAATTAATTAATTTTAATTTGTTCCATATAAGATGTTGGAAGACATTTCTGACAATCTTGAATCTACTAATCACTGAATATTTATCCGTAAAAAATAATTCATACATAATATTATATAAAATCAATGATAATCATTTCTTTCGATTTATGATTATGAGTAAAACTCTGCATAATACTTATACATAATTTAATAACCCGGTCAAAAAACAATTTTTAAATTGTATAACGTCATCATATATATTTTGATAGCATTTGAAAATAGTAAGCACAACACCTTTATTATTTGTTATATTCCCATTTATATACATTTCCACTACAAACTGTAGTTTTCTTTAAGTTTCACCTTAGAAAACTACTGGGAAAATCATAGAACGACCTCCCTAAAGTATCATATAGAACGAATATTTTCTCAAAACTGCCTTTTGCATAAAAATTCATACTCGAAAAGTTTTAATTAGGAAAATAAAAAAAATAAAACAATAATAATTTGAGCTCCACCATAATTTAAAAATATCATCTTATTTGTATACGAACGGACCCCTTTGAGATGTAAAGAGAATTGGTTAACATTTAAAATATTAAATGAGTTTCTAATTGGCTTAATTCAACCAAAACTATTTCGATCAAGAACCTTTTTAAAGTTAAGAATCTAACTATAGATACTATATATAATATCATATTTTATTTAGAAATACTTATACTAACTAGTTTATTACCAGAAAACAACTGTTTATTTTGTAAAACAATAATCTTCAATATGCATTTTAAATTCACCTTCGTTCCAGTTCCCACCCAATAATGGAATTAATTACCAGTAGACCGTCATCCTTAGGATACGGACTAAATATTTACGGACCAACTTCACAAAGTTCATTATCGTACTAGCTTTTACAAATATTTATGCACCATAAGCTAAGTAAGCTAAACAAGATTCTACTTTAATATACAAGATACACCGTACTATAATATATAAATTTACTTTTGATGTTTGGAATTTCGGAATACAGCTTGTAATAAATTTGTTTGAATTTTTATAGTATTTTTGATTTCAAGCAGACCGGGGAGCTTGTCGTTATTTTAATAACATGTTAGGGCAATAAAAGTGCTAATATAAACTTTCGTGTTTTACTTTTTAGCTATAGATTGGAAACAGGAATCGGATAGTGCTTACTGAGAGGTACCTTTTGGAATATTTCCAGTTAGTTTTAGAGAAAATTGCGAACTACGAGCTTGACCATATTTATATAATATTAAATTTGGATAAATCGATTTAGACGCAGAATTGTTAGTTTGAGTGTAACGATGATTGCCTCAATATCTTAAATAATAAAAAAATAATGGTTACTTCGTATTAATTTGCATAATTAGAACCCCACGTTTTGAAAAAATATAATTTAATATCAATTTTAGCATAATTGTTTACTCTTTTAAATATGCTTAAAAATATATACCTATATTCCAGTATTAGAAATAATAGGAATATAATATGAATATTACATTATGCAATTTGAAATATATCTACATTAATTTAAAGTATATTATGAAGACAATGAGTTCTTTAAGAGTTAACTTGTCGCCATGAGTAATTGCAATAAGGTAAGTAAAAAATGTTTTGAAATTGTTATTTACAATTATATTACTAAATTTTAGCGCTAGTTAAATTAATTTGTGCTTGTTTGTATGTAAGGTAATTCTAATTAATTATGAGTTTGGAGTTTTATTGCTTCCTCGATAAAATATTCAACCAGAACATTTAATATTCACAAGAATTCTGTATTAAAATTACACGGTAAATTTTGAAATAATGTTATAGTAATTAACTATATTTTGTGAAAATAAAAAAATATTGAAGATCGTTTGATCATATGGAACAAAAGTTTGTAGTTTATTCCAACTTATTTAAATATAAATTTATTATTGTACTTAGGACAATATATGTATAAAAATAACTGTGGTTTACGTAGATATTGGACTTACTTATATTTAAAAAATAATGTTCGATATTTTGTTTAAGTGTATACCATATATTTGAACGTTTAATTAAATTAATTGCCACAAATGTTAAAAATTTTTCAGTTCTAAAAGTTTATAATAAAGTTTAAGTTAAATTGAATTTTCTTTACGTACAATATATATTTTTGGGTCTACTCACTCTTTACTTCTCCCTTCTCCTTCATAATATCCAAAAAAATGATAAGAATTGACATATTTTTCATAAAAACGTTAACTATAATTTTTATTTCAAATCGATGGAGGAGACAACCGCCCTTTTTAATTGAAAAAAGTCGTTCACCTCACCACCGGATGCATCTCTAATATCTCAAAAAAAATCTATACCTTATGATATCCATATTACGTATAATGATTATGAATGAAAATTTATGTTCATAATAGTTATACATGTTTATAATTTACTAACACCGATAATGATATTGAACCGATGACACTTTTGTTGTTTTTCGTATTTTAATTTACGCTAATTATTCTTGCTTAAAGCACTAGTTTTGTATATTTAATTTACCTGACGTTTCCGAGAGGTCCAAAATTATCTACATCTGTCGAATCCCTGTTTGACGAATCATATAATTCAGTTATATGATGACTTTCAGAAAGACTGTTTGCTTTTATAAATGACGCAGAGCTTTAAACATTTAAACAAATCAAAATACAAATTGTAATATTGTAGACAATTTTTTGGTTTTTTTTTTTTTTATTTACTCAAAAGAAAGCACTGTACCTGAGTGATGATGGTTTAACGGCAAGGGATTTATTGGTGTTATTGCCTTCGTGTTCTAGTTTCAACGAGTGCAACTGTTGTGCAAATTCCTATACAGATAACAAATAACATTAATCTCAAAATAAAATCGTCTTTCCATTAATATTTGTAAATTAAAAATTTCCATAATTATTGATACAAAATAATTGAAAACCAATTAAGCAATGCCCACTCGGTGAGTCTGCTAAACTTCCGTAACTATGAAAATAAATCGTAAGGCAGACACAGCGGAAATATAAAGTATCTTTTTAATTATTATGTACGTTTATATTCCTGTATAGAAACTTAAAATTGATTATATCCTTAACCTACAAAATATAAAAAGATTTTTATTCAGGCAATAAATTAACATTGACGTACCTGTCCATTTTCAGGTGGATCGCCGTTTCCGAAAGTCGATACTACGACTAATAATAATGCCTCGTGTTCAATACTTGTCATGTCGTACTCTTCCATACTCATCACCTTTCAAATTAATTGAATATTCATTAGAATTCAAATTGAATTTCAGAAATGTGTAAGTATCAAAATTAATACAATAATTTAATTTAGTTATCGACCAATTTCTAAAAGAATCATATTTTTTGTTTTTTTTATCAAAAATTCAACCTAATAACATAAATACCTGTGAATGAAAAGCGTGTGCAAATATTTCACCCAATTTTTTCGCATACATTTCTGATCTTCCTGTTTCTGTCGCATATAGTATAGTCGCTTTTATCCTACGAGATAATGCTTGTCCGAATAATTTCGATGTGAATTTCACGGCTCTAAGGAAATAGTAGTTGACTTTACTTTTATCAAATCGAATTTACTTTTGTCGTCGAATAAAAACAAACAACAATCTCACATTTGTGAAATATATTGATATAATGATTTATATAGGTATCATGACATACCTAGCAATCTGTTTGAAGTGAAACTTTCGTCTCTGTTTTTTCAGCGATTTTCCTTGATTTTGTCCTTTTTTCCAAATGTGCGTTTTCCAGGCAGGTTCCTTTAAAAACATTCAACTTTTAAGAGAATTGCTTTCATAATTCAATACAATATAAACATATTATTTTTATGTATTTTTAAACAGTGGGTTTGTAATTTTTTCCGAGTTTAAGTAATATTTTATATGCAGTTATTTATCTTATATATCTTTATGTACATTAAAGTATATTATTAATCATATCTGTTCTTCCTAAGATTTTAATATTAATCTTGTTTGTTTTTCAAAAAATAAAAAATAAAGAATTCAAAACTATAATTATAGCCAATATATATTATATTAATAAAGTATTTATTTATTGCGATGACATAATTTATTATTCAAAAATAAATAAAGTATATCTTTTTATTTAAATATATTATTTTAATAACTGATTTAAATGTTCGGAATTATATTTTAATTGCATAATTTTGTTAAGGGTAAATCTTTAACAATTGGTTCGACAGTACATCTTTCAAGCAATAATAGGTCTGTACATTTCCATTAATTAGCGGTGTTAAAGTTATTCAATTAAAATTTCGAAAACATTTCTAAATTTGTTATTATGTTTTCTGTATTTTACCAGATAATTAAAAAAAAATTTTTTCATTAAAATACAATCGATTATAATTATATATATTTTTTTATTCATTTTAAATAACCATAAAAATCTGTATATAAATTTAATTTTAAATCTATTTTGTATAAATAATTTAACTTCTCGTTTTCAATTTCCATCAAATGTAGTAATTATCTTAACTTATCCAAAAAGTTTAATTGCATGTTTATTACGAAATATAATAATTATTATTCGATGGACATGCGTGAATTCGGTGACTTGTGCTTGCATGCGTCTAATACAGTAATACAGTAATAGTCAGTACATATACTCACACTAACAACGAATTATATCACACACAAGAACAATTGAGTGGCCTATTTCTAAAATTGATTATGTACAAAAATTCAAAATGTATATAATGACTTAATTAACGAATTAATAGCTTTATTTTTGTTTTTAAATTAATGTCAAAAACTCATTATTTTCTTTCTCAAAATATATTTAAAATGTAGCTTTATTTTCAAAACGTATTATCTCTTATCATATTTTGGAGATATTAATTGTATAAAACCGCACGAATTTTAAAAATTGCCTATCGGAAACTCTTTAGAAAATATGCGCGACGAATGTCCTTAAAATATAAATATATATTCTATTTGGTAACTGTTCTACTTAAAATGTGTATTTCTTTTTACATTGATTTACCTGATATGCATACATCGGATGAAGTTCGTAGCTGATCATTTCTTGGTGAAATACGGGTGTAATGGAGCCAGATATTGGAGGCACAATCCATACCCAATCTGCTGGACATCCTTTCCGTGATCTCAACTCGTTGTCGTAGTGCTTCATAAACGATTCGGATGCTGTATGATGATCCATTATCGTGATATTGTTTGTCTATATAATATACAGTGTGAAAATAATTATGACTTGAAATATTCAACAAACACAAATAGTTGATAATTAAATAACTGTATATGGGCTTACTTGGAAACTGTGTAGTACGGCTAAGTTTACTTCGACAAGTGCTCGGTCTTTTTTCAAAAACCCGTAATTACTCAATTCGATTTTCATCCGTTCCAATACCTCCTGTATTCGTAAAACATCAAGAAACGATTTAATAAAAGAGTGCAAAAAAAAAAAAAAAATCACTATATTCATTGATTACATCTAATACGTTGTATCTGTGGGTGTCGCACAGATTTCTACAACCGATTTCCGAACTCATGTACCATCCATTGAATGGACAAGCCGTGAACTGGATACCTCCACAGTCAAACATCATACCGGACACTGCTGGAAGACAGTACCACCGGAGACCCAAGTCGGAGAACCAATCGAATCTAAAACATATGCGATTATCTTAAATTACGATATAAAAGTAACAGTTTGAAAATAATTTTAATAACAAATTTTCGATTTTTCCTGTAATTTCAACACAATATTTCACGTAATATGACTATGAAATGGACGTGAACCATTTGTAGACATTACAATACACATATTCGTGTATCAGAGTTACCGCCGTACTCATATTATTATGCTATATCCCTTGATACGATGTCTCGTATATACACCGAAGTCTCACGTTTTATTTATGTTAATTAAAATTGTTCATGTTTAAAATTAGATAAATTATTTTTTTCATAAAACTTATAAATTACCAATGAAAATCTGTACTTACAATCTGTTGATACGAGTTATTAATAAATTGAAATTCAATTATGTAAAATGCATAATTAAAACCGATGATATTATATTAGATAATTAATATTTTAAAATCAATATCTATTCGAATTTTTTTTCCCTATCGCACCTACAAGCAAATTATCTTTGATTTATATGCGAGAATGTTTATTAGTTTTTAATCGAACGGTCTCGTTAAAAAAATTGTTTTTAATTTCTGGACTTCCCTTCAGCAGCACACATTACCATCGAATATCATTCGCGAAAGAATATGGACTTTATATAATATGGATTTATTGCTTATATATACGTAATATATAAATATTATTTTCTTGTTTTTATGTACGTTTACGATGATATTATCCATATGTATAATTATGTACGGTGGAAATAAATTAATAGACGGTGTGTTATAGGTACGTCTACCTAATAACATCGAAGTTCATAGGCATTACTGAAATGAAAGAAATGTAATATGTTTAATTATATTTCAATGATTTTTTTTTCTATATCATCCTTGATCATAGGAATATAACTTGATAAAATTGACGGAATATAATATACATAATCATTTAAATAACTGAAAACTACCATTTTTTTCTCATGTTATAAATTTAATTACATTGATACAATTTTATTATTGCTAGTCTTAAGATCACCAATATTAAATAGTACATATTTAAATTTTCAAGTAACTAATTATGCTAGTAACACCCCTTGCAACAGAATTATGAAAACGGAAAACGAATTATAAATTGATTTGTTCGTCTTACTAAACTCATACTCGTTTAAGATTTATTGTAATTTCTTACTTCGTAATCTATAGTTATATACTTGTACGTATATATTGTTTTATAATTTTTATTTTATTGAATTAATTACTATTTTTATCACGAACGGTTGTTAATATTATATTATTAAGAATACTTAATCGCATGTAATTGGGCCTCACCTATTTAAAATTAAAATAAATAAATATACGGTTTGAAAATCTTCATAAGCAACTGGTATTAAATGTTCGGATAATATTGAACTTTTTCCAATTAAATATATGAGAATATTATAGTTTATATAGTAGCACTCGTGATGTATCATACTACGTGTTTAGAGTAAAAAGGTTCTAAAATCACAAATTTTTGAAAAAGTACATTTTTGGATTCAAGGATTATATTTTGAAATTGAAATTAACCAATTCAAATCATTGTTGAATGCATGTAAAAATTAAATAGAATGTTCCAAATCAATATTAACGTAACTATAATACAAATTCAAAGCGCTTTCCTAAATGATTTGGTAAAAAATACAGAGATATAGAACCTTGTAAATATATATATTATTTTATGCACAAATTAATGTTGTTATAAACGATTTTTAAATATTATTGTTTTATGTCATATTTACATGAAATTATGTTACTACTTTTTCGTGATTTTTGACACGGTACACACAATTTATATTTCAGAAACTGAGTCCAGTTCTTTTTGCGTAGAAAGCCTTATATAAGTATAGCATTATTAGCTTTTATCATTCTACGCCTATTCATTTGATTATTTATTTAAATTCATTATGTACTCACGTAGGATGACTAAGGGTAACCTCCAAAACTAGTTCTCTCGGTAAATCAAAATAGTCTGGATCGTGACCATTGGCTGATAATAGCAAAGGTAATAAGTCCCATCTCGTGCCCTTACCACGCCAGCCTAGTTTCAAGCACAACTGAAAATGATGATGAATAACTTTGTTAACTTGTTTATTTTTATCAAATACGTGTACAAATTTACATGCATTTAAACGCACTCATTAATATGATTAAATTTTAGTATTTCACAATGCTCTAACAGTGTAATAGTAGGTATATAATATGTATAAAATGTATAATATATAAAAACACCGAACGGGAAGATACAAATTAAATTAAATTAAAAATGCATTTTTCCAAATATATTATTGTAAAAGTATTAGGTAACATACATCGGTGAATTCCACATTCATCGGGTCACCAAGGATTGTTCCGTCTGGTTGTTTGTATCCAGCATAGGAAATCAGTTGTGGGTTCCAAACTCGGAAATCGTGTCGGCCGTCGGTTCTCTGTTGAAAAACAGTTATAGCTGATCTGAAATGTAAAATATAAATATTCGATTGCATCTGAGAATTATTCTGCATTATATTGATTTAACAGTTAACACTATGAAATGGACATCGACCATTTTGAAACAGGCACTGATCTAAGGCTAGGTTTCAATGGTGGGAAGAAGGACACAGTCAAAAGAACATAATACCTACATAATTTACAAACAAAGACCATAGAAACAAATAAATAGAGTCAAAATAACGTATTATTGTGAAGTTCGAGGGGAGATTATATATTACGGACTCTATGCCCCTCCCATTGAATACACACCTGTTTTAAAACCCATTTAACAAAAACGACGATTGTCGAGTTATGTATATCTATATAATCAAATTTCTAAACGTACCTATACAGATACTATTATCGAAAAATTATTATTACTTAAATTGGTTATTTGAATGTTAGGATAAATACAAATGTTATCATATATTTTATCAATAAATTTTGGTTGTCTATAATTACTATCATATGAATCATATAAATATTACATATTTTATAACCGTACGGTTTTATACGCCTAAATAACCAAAAAAGTCACCCTATAATAATATAACTATTTGAGTTATAAAAAATAGGTAGTTAAAATTTAAACTAATAATAGATATAATCTTTAAGAAAAACATCATTTGAATATATTATGGTAAACAATAAAATATTAAATAAATGTTTTGACTGTGATACTTATAATCTAACAGAGAGACAAAGCTTTGAAAAATACATCAAAAGAAAGCTTACATTCATTATATTATAACTTTTTATTTTATTTTAAACAAGTACGTAAAATGGAAATTCAGATTGAATGGTTGGCTTGTAATGAATGAATCGCCATAAAATTAATTATTTAAGTATGAAAATAAATAAACACATTTAAATAACATATAAATTGACAAATTAAAATTATAATATGGAGTAATTAATAGAATAAATAGAGCCAATAATATATTATAAATAGAGCCAAATACTACTTTGACTAAAAGAAAAATGTGACAACTGAAATTTCCACCGCATTAATGTTTTGGTTACAACTGAAAAACTTATAGACTTATCCTTTCAAAACTTTGTAAGTGACTGTTAAAACTTTTCAATCAGTCTTTGGAACTTTTCATTAGAACGTATAAAAACTATATGTCCATATGCTTCGGACGAGAAAATTCTATGTTTATAAAAATAATCTATAGCTGACAATTAATATAAACTAATTGGTACGGATTTTGTATTGTTGCCGAAAGAAATTAAATTTAATATAAAACAATATTATATACAAATAAACAGCAATATTTTTTAAAAATATTGAAAAATTCATTCAGTGGGCTCTTATCCATACGTAAAGTTTAAAAAAATCACCTTAAGAAACTTTCAATTAAATCATCATATTATATATATATATACCAATATATCATATTATATTGGTTTTATGAAAAAAATCCAAAACTGTTTTATTAATACCTAATGTTTCTATAAGTCAAATTAGCGTTTCAAACGAAAATTCAATGTTTAATAATAATCGATAGACGTAAAATCCGGAATTTCCAATTTAAATATGCAAACGAAAAGACGAAAGCAATTTATGGAATCTTTTGTGTAAATCCAGAACACGATAACGTTTGATGAAAAAATGATAATTTTTTAGTCGTCTTAGATCCTTCAAACTGAGCCAATTTACCGACGAATTAATTGAATTTTCTATTCAAAATTTTATTAACTCTATTTTAGAAAAAAATACATATTTTAACCAAGTAATTATGGTTTACTCTTTTGGGGAAGATACTTTTAATGTATATACAAATAAATTAAATGAAACTGTAAATTCTCTTTTAAAATTGATATTTTTCAATCCAAGGTTATACTCTAATAAATAGTATTATAAAATGATTTAGCCTATCTAATTTAAATACATTAAAATTATGTTTATTAATACTAAATTATATTGAATTCATTGCGACTACTGTACGTATATATATATTTATAATACTATATATATTATAAAAATTTAATTATTATTTTTATTCCTAAAATGAGAAAAAAATTTAACCAGTTTTATCCATTATTTTAATTTTGTAGGATTTGTATTTTTTTAAACATTAATTTGTTTTATTTGATGATAACCATATTATATTGTTTGATAGTCACAATGATAATATTATGTTTTTATGATTTTTCTCTGGAAACTATGTAATTATATACATTTCATATACTTTATATTTATATATTAACATTATTATTTTTTTAAAACTGTAATATTTTATATTTTGTTTAATTTCGTGTTATAAACTCCTATTCTCATCATTACAGCCATACGCTTTGCTTACCGAGTATAGACCATTACGTAATTTATATTTTTAAATTAAAATATTCATCATGGTTGTTGGAAAATAAATAAATTATTATTAAGTAGAAATAATATAATTGTATTAGATACAGTGTTTTCAGAATTTATAATTTAATGCCATCAGTTGAATGATTCGGAAGTTCCAACTGTATGAACTTTTGATATATTATATTTCGAGATTGACAATATATTATAATAGTGTAAAATGTAAATGTTAAATATTGGATACGCGAATTTCGTTTAAAATAATTGCGCAAAATGTAAAGTTTACTACCAAAACAGTCTTAATAAGAAAGTTTTTGAGTTCATTGGTATTCCTAAATGGAAAATCCATTCCATTTTACTTCTAAATTCGAGTTGATCGTATACATACACACACACGCACATATGTATATATATATATTGTATAAATATAAATAGGTACGAATATATATATATATATATATATATATACGGTAGATATAGGTACTACTGACTGTACAATATTTATGCCGTGTGCTGCAGTAAGTGCGGCGCAGGAAATTAAATCTCATAAAATGCATTCTTGGTTGGTAAAACTTTTAGTATAACACTTTGCTATTAATTTAAAAATTTAAATTTAATCAAATAATTGTATCGCTAACGAGTTATTCGGTTGTGATTAGGTCGTTCATTCTACCCCAGCAAAACAAATTTGGCGAAAATACTGGCGATAGACACTGCAAAATATACAATGATAATCGATTTCGAAATTCAAAATTAATAATATATAACGATTTTTCCTAGCTATAGCGTCGTTAAAAATACTTTTACCGAAATATATTTTGAATACGAATTCGAATATAATTTCTTTTTTTTTTTTTTCAAAAAAATTTACATTAATATAAATGTATCTACTCAAATACATAAGAAGTTTAACTATACACAAAAGTATTCGAATACCATTTATAAATAACTTATTTTTTACATTGATGAAACTTATATTTAAGTAAAATATTTCTGCCGAAGAGGCTTAATTCTAAGTTATAATATTAATTAATATTATGTATGATTAAAATGTTATAATATTGTCTTTAAATACATTAATATTAGCAATTGATTACTACATTAAATGCTAAGTAAGTGTTACCAATATACAACAAAAATTAAAACCGATATACGTGTATAATACACTGTACATTATAGGCTAAGTACTCAATTGAAAAAAAAATTAACATTCTCACTAGAAGCTATAATGTTAAGTAATATTACATATTTTAACTTACAGCAAATGACTCTACACATCCAATTTTCAATGGGTTTTATATGAAAAATTTTTATGAAATTTTAAGAAACATGAAAACCAAACAAATTAAAGTATTTAAATATATTTTAAAAGTAATATAATAATCGACCTATGTCTGTACTTTTTTTTATTGCGTAATCATGATATTTATTTGAAAAAAAATATATATGTTTATGTAATTCAAATACCATGTAACTTTAAAATAAAGTGTGAACTAAAATTTACCACAGTTTGAAGGACGAGAATTTAAACTATGTTTTGTTGAATGCTGACTTTTAAAATCGTATTAGGTGACAAAATATATAAAAATATAGTATAGCAAAAATACATATTTACTAATTATTCAATTATATAAAAAATTATAAATAAACCATTATTTTCAAAATATAATTCCAATAAAAATCGAAAAAGTTTCATGTTTTAAACAGTGTATAATAATATATGTCTCAATATTTTTTGTAGTCTTAGTAGCATTTGAATAACGAAAGCACAAATTCGCTACGAAAATTTGTTAGTGTATTTAGTGTTCTTTAAACGAAGTGAGATAAAATATAATTTATTAATGGGGCATAATTTTTTGATAATTAATAATACCTACTTATGACAATAACAGCTATTGCATATGTCTATAATTCTATAATAACATTAGAAAATAGTAACTGCTCTAATTACATAATTAGATTTCGAAAATATGACTTCAAAAATATATATATGAAAACGAACCATCAGAGTAAATAGTTTATTGTATTCTCAAATGCCGATATATTGAAATTAAGTAGATATTGTAAATACTTTGGAATAAATACGACTTAATACAATATTTTTTAATATATTGAATAAATATTCGAAATTCGAATACTTAACAAGATTACCAATTTTGGAAAAGTACAGTCTATCCAATATGCAAACTCTAATATGTCTATTTTTTTAAAAACGCATTTAAAATATTGCAATATTATCAATTCACTATTATAAGTATTGTTATGCGTAAATAATATCGACACCGTAAAGATTTATATTTATAAACGTATTTATAATACGTGATGGTGTTATGCGTTAACGATTAAATAAAAATGTCCATTTTTAAAATGTATTTTTCCACTCGTCTAAAAACAAAATGACGATGTGTTCCAATATTGACACTAAAAATAATATTATTATAGGTGTTGAGTATACACTATTATATATATATAGAGTGGTGTTGCGAATAACGTCACGGAATAAAACCTTATGAAATATTCATTTAGGTAGTAAATTTGACGTTAAAAAAAAATATGATCATTGCTTAGTTTTTTATTATTATTATAACTAGATCAGTTATAGCGAAACCAATTTTTTTTTTATGTAACACAATATTATATTCAGCTACGGCAGGAGAATGACTAAAATAAAATGCATAAAACGCATGGACGTTCGACGTCCACGTATGTAGACGCACTTACTCCCGTACTTACCGGTATATGTTTGTTCTTAATATTATATAGATTCATCTATTTTTATAGTTATGGTTGTTGCATTTCAAAACGTGATACGCATAATATATACAATCACTTTTGATTTTATCGGCAAAAAAAAAAACCCCATTTAAAGACTAAACATTTAGTTTAGTGTTACGATAAACACTGTAAGCCGATCAATATTGTTTGTGTCTTAGAAATAAAGATTGTTCGGAAATCCGATGGTTATGATATCATTGTATTTCCATATTATGCTACTGTTAGATTTTAAGACGGTATATTATGGTATATAGGTATGGTGACCAGACGTACTTATTTTCGTAGGACTACAGTATTCTTTTTTATTGCATTGTCCTAGTGTCCTTAACAATACTGTTAAGTACATGCAATTGTACTCCTTTTTTAAAAATATAACCACCGGTTAATACATATATATTTTATTATTTAACATGATTTAATTATTTATATTTTATGGTTCGACCTAATGCCTATTAGTATAATAAGATAATATTTCGCTACTTTGGTATGAACTACCATATAATAACATTATAGTACATTATTATTATGTACCTACCCACTGTATTACTGTGTACTATATTCGTATATTCACCTTTAAAAATTAATTTATTTTCAGTGTATTCAATGTTTCAAAATGTTTTCATCATAAAGACATCAATAGTGTACTTATCGACCTGTACTTATCTATCAGATATTTTTATATGTACCTATATAATACACATTATATAATCTTTTTAATGCAGAATAAACGTTTTTTTACAGTTAATTGCCTATTTTACGAGTGATGGGTGAGGGGGCCCATCACCAATCGACAACCTTAAATACGCACTTGAAATATACACCCAGGGGCGCCGGAACAACCCACACGGTAATTTTCTGTTTTCAATTTTTATTTTAAATTCAAAAAACGTTTAATAGTATATCAATGATATTACATATTTTATCATATATCATATATAGAGACCGGATTTGTATGCTATTTCATATTTGTTTTGAGAGTATACAGCTCAATGGGAGTAAGAAATGTCGACGATTTGTTCAACAGTGAATTCATAGAAAAAAGTGTAAAGTGCGTATGAATACATATTTTGTATAAATGTACCCATGATCTACGAGTATATTATTAGTATTATTAATATAATGCTATATTTTTCATTTTACCTCCTGCAAGTGGCAACAAATATCTTTAAATGTTAAAATTAACTAAATTGTTAATGTTAAAATGCTTTTAACTTGAAAACTAAATATATTAGTTCATAGCCCGACTAGGCCATACCAACATTAAACATATTATTATAGACATGATAACTTGAAATTAGATGAATGTGAACCAACCCGTTGTCGTGAAAAAATCATTATTTCGATTTAAGCGTGGTAATGTAAGTTATACGCTGTTTTCCCCACTTAGAACAATTAGGAAATATAAGTCGATAAGTCGGCAAATTACGATTAGTTAGGAAACATCTTTAAAAAGTAAAGACTTTTTATTTTTACTTATTCGGTGTATTTGGTCGTGTTTTGTGATGTAAGGTTTTTTTCTGACAGTCGGAAAATTCCAGAAAAGTTAAAAACCTTGTTTTTTTTGGTTTTGTTTATTAGATGTTTTAACTTTTAACAAATGTTTTGCCCCCACGGTTCAAAAATCATTCCGGCGCCCTTGGATACACCCCTAATAAGTTGACCTTGTAATGAAATTATTTCAAATATTCAATTTTTTCTAGGGAAAATAAATATAAACAATAGAGTAATTAGGTAAAAAAAAAAAAAAATCACGTTGATGGAAATGGCCTATGAGCTATGAGAAATCTTGTAAAATAATCTACACATTGACCAATCCACTGAAGGGGGACGAATTTTTTTTTTTTTTTTTTTTTTGTAATAAAGGAGGATACATTTTAAAACGTTTGAATTTTTTTTTGGATTATTATATATAATTATTTAAATGTGTATTTCGAGTTTCGTCCGTTGGACACATGGATGTCCGACGGAAAAGTTCCGATGGGTATTCTGGACTACTATATATACCCGTATCCAGCTGCATATAACGCATACCTATTATAATCGACTCGGAAATGGACTTGTGACGTGACGGCCCAAGTGCACGATTGTGCGACGACACGAGTAAAAGCAAAAAAAAAAAAAAAAAAATCGTAAAAATCCTTGTTTGGAAAATTGCGTGCGCGGCATATTCCGAATCGCGTATACACTTGGCCGATGTTCGCGCGACGTTCGCGGGAGGGTGTTGAATATTATCGGTCGGAAGAGACTATATACGGACTACGTGAAATGTCTGTTTTGGATTTAATCGATACGAATTATCGGGCCAATATAATAATATAATATAATATATAGTAACGTGACGTGTATATACGCACCGGGAAAATGTTTCCGTTATATAATATATAATATATATATATGTGTGTGTATGAAATCATCGGGAATAAAATTGACACGGACGAATTTTATGGCACGACCAATCAATAGCTGACAGTTTAATCAAACTTGTAGAATTTAATTCCGTCTGCGTTTGATGAAGTGTAGTATAGAAGTATCTCGGGCACACGCCGGTGTGTATGCAAATTAAATTATTACGAACGCACGCGGAAATCGGACTACTTGACGACGCTATTTATGCGGTGTGCTATCACCGCGCGCTCATATTGCCACCGACGACGACAACGACAACAACAACAACAACAATAACGGCGGGATGTTTTAAGGGTTTCGAAGTAGAATAAATTTACAGACTTCGGTTCCGAAATTTATTCGATAGTATGCTAATGTACGCGTATTTATAAGTATATTTGACGATAGTCGTGTACATAGGCGGCATTTGGGGGGAGGGGGGCATGAGGGTGCAATTGCACCCATGAGAATTATTTTGTGGGGGCAGAAGTATCATTTTGCACCCACAGACAACAGACAAAAATAATTAAGTAAAATATCATCTATTATATATTGCTATATAA
>JAIPRL010000051.1:149016-215329 GCA_025469235.1 Pemphigus obesinymphae | reverse complement strand
AAATATCATCTATTATATATTGCTATATAACAAACTCGTACCTAAATAGTGTATTTTAGAGCACTAAGTGTGCGCACTATGCTGTACGAAATGTATAATAAATGCATTTCGAATTTTCATAGTGTGTTATTTGTTATTATTTGTAGAATTATTGGGCAAAATACCAGATTTTATCGATAATAATTGATAAACCACTTTAATACCATAGAATTCTATAATGTTAATACTTTATTTATTATTCCTAGAAATGTATATTGCTGTATATAGTTGGTTTATGAATCATAAGAATTTTTGCACCCTTATTAGTTTTTACCAAGTGCCGCCTATGGTCGTGTATATAATATGATGTGATATAATGGCCGCGGACGTCCGTTCGGAAATATTTTTTTGTAAACTGGCGTCGGTCACTATGCACGAGTGCGTGTTTGGGCAGGGACGGGACACCCGAAAATTCGTCGTACAATTAAATACGATTATTAGCCGAACAAATATCTGTAATACTGCAAAACGTGCTGGTGCCATGTTTAAGAAAATCGATTTCAATATAGTATTATACGTTCGGTACAGTGAAAAAGGCCAATGGGAAAAAAGGAATCCGATGGCGAGATTAATTCATTCGTAATATCAATATTTAGCTTAAAATGTTAATTTTAAATATCGGTTTTTCGTCGGTCAAAAAGTGTTAAAAACCAAAAGAAAATGCGCTCTCCTGAAAAATCAATTATTCGGCACTTGTGTTTCACAAGTATATTATACGCTCTTTAATTGCAATGCAAATAATTGTCAAAGCATTTTAATGAACGATTTGCATTATCGTGTTTGGGTAAAACACTTTTTACATTTGTACACCCCGTCAAGACGCATAATAATATACACATGTACATTTCCACCCTTTTATACTTATAAGTTATAATACTATATATATAATATTGATAATATGCTATTATAAACATTCCTAATTTTGAAGACGAGAGACCTTAAAAACTACGGTAATATAATAATAAATAATAACGTTGGTAAAATAAAGGGTCGTAGAAAGTATAATATGGTTCAAACAGCTTACCGTTATGTTAATTTAAATATTTTCCTATCAATTTTTTAAATAATGCATCGAAACAATTAAAATTAGCATTTTAGTTCTTATAATAAACATTTTTTAGTTAATATAGATAATGATAAAATAATTTCAATACTTTGGAAATTTCCGTGAACTGTATTTTCCTATTAAGATGACGTCGTACCTACAAATTTTTAATGGATAATTTGTATTAGCATTTTTCATTTTTATCAATTTAAAAACATGTTAGAAATAGGTACCAAATAAAAACAAATTTTAGCTAATAACATTATCTAATGCTCTACACAGTTTTTTTTTCGATGTAGGTATTAATTTTATATAGTTTTTTAAAAAAATATTTAACAACTTATTAAACGAGTAAAAATGCACATACAAAAAATCGACTAATAAATAGAACGCTAAATAATTTTGTTCTTTATAATCTAATTTTTATTTCATCTTCCTAAAATAATCTCAAATTTATAAGAATTTAAATATCGTGATTACACAACAATAAAAAATGGTATTGCCTCAAGACTATTTTTAAATTACTTAAATAATTAAATACTTAAATAACTACTAAAAATTATATTAATATGTTTTTAGGTTGTTAAATTTTAATTTTTCTAAAAATTTCTTTAAAATTGTCTATACAGAACCCCTAAAACTTCGTGTACAACGTCCTTTTAAAATAGAAGAACAAATAAGTCGTCTTAGTATAAACACATTGCTAGTCGTATTGAATACTGATAGTGGATGTATTGAATTTGAAAGCAAAGATAACTCATTTCTTTTAATAAATAGTAAAGAGTCAGTGGCGTCATTTCAGTTTTTGAAAGAGGGGGGGGGCAAAATTTTTGACCAGCCCAAATAACTGGAAAAAACCGCACGCAAAATTTTTCCCGCTTATATTTTATCTCAATACTATCTTACATAATTTTATATTTATTGTCATAGTCACAAATATCCCAATTTTTTCGGAAATAATATTGACTAAAAACGAGTTGAAAGACTAAATATAGTACCTACTTGATGAGGATTTGTTTGAGGGAATTTATCTCCCACAAGTTGCTTCCTAAATAGCCAATAAGGGTAAATACACATTGGTATATTATGCTTAAATGTATATACACAAAATAAAACAAAACATTAAATAAATTAGTAACATTAAATTATATTTAAAAACACAACAATAAATATTTTAAAATAAATTATTTTAAGCAATACTGGATATCTCCTAGGCTTCATGTTGCCAAACATGTCAATAGCTTGATTTAGGTCTATTTTTGAAGCAGTATCTTTTTCTACAGCTATTACGAGTAAATAATTAAGCCGTTGATCACCCATTGTCAATCGTAAATGTGTTTTAACAAGCATAAGCAAAGAAAATAAACTCTCATTGGATACGGTTGAAACTGGAAAAAATAATAGTTATAATTTAAGAGTTTCTGGAAATCGTTGGGAATTTTATTTAAAATTTTAGAAATAGAAAAAATATTACGAATTCCATCACTTTGATTTAAATTAGAATTTTTGATTATGTGTTTAGCTGATTGAAGCAGGAGACTATTAATTTTAAAATGTTGATAGCGTTTAAGGAAAGTCTTTAAATAGGAACAATTGTAATTAAAGTAATTAGGACTAAAGGAAGAAAAACACCACCTTTGGCTTTTTTCATTTTCGCACTTAATTCTTAAAACATATAAACATAAAACGAACGCAAAACATTAAAACCTCACAAACAACGGCTAGGCACATTAATTTGTTTATACCATATTATGTCAACCGTTAAACAATAAAGTTGAAAAATGGAAATTTGAAACCATATAGAAATATGGAATAGATAGGTACCTAATACCCATATGGAAATATATATATATATATATATTATGTATATGGAAACCACCACCAAAGAACACATCAAATAAAATATAGACGATTCTGTGGTAAAAGTAAATATAGTACTATAGTATAGGTACGGGAAGACGTATGGGTACCAGCATCACGGTGTAAACATCCCGCTCGGCCGCTCGGGATTTAATTTGTTTTCTCAATATATTATACTGATATCTGCGGAGGAAAGCAATAAGTAAAATAACTAGTAATATAGACCATAAATAGGTTCCTATTATAGGTTTTAACCATACTATTGGTACCGTCTATAGATCAATTTTAATATTATTATTTATTGTACACGTAATACATCCATCACTGTGCGCCGTGGTGTTGGTTATTAGTTATTACTAAGGACCGGATTTAATTGATATTGCAACTTTTTTTGCAGTTAAGATAAACCAAATCTGATCAAATGTATAGTCGATGTATATTTTATGATGTGTTGCGCCTAGAGATGTGAGCTCGGTAAATTTACCGGGTAAATGTAAATTTACCCAATGGTTTTTTTACCCGGTAAATTTTTTTTACCGCACTTAAAATCGAGTGACCCCTCATTTTAAATGTTTTTACTAGTGTAATAACTTTTATTTAGTCTATGCCATACTGTGTTTACTCAGAAAGAAAAAATTCGCGTTTTGTACATAATGTATTACTCACGTGTCACGTGATTAATATTATCGTTATTTATTTTGTTCTTATCAATTATCAAAAAAGTTTATATTCGCTCGAAAGTTTATATATTTTTTTTTATGGTACAAAGTATTCAAATTAAATATATAAGGTAGTATAAGGATTATTACATAAAGCGATTTAAGTCTGAATAATTATTATTTTATTATTTTTTAAAAAGTTTATATTTTGTTTTTTTTTAAGGTATAAAGTATTAAAGTTAAATATACAAAGTATTAAAGTTATGTTGAGTTTTCTAATTTATCTAAATACATTATGTTCCATTATATATACAATAAAATGCATTTGTATTACATAAAACCATTTAAAAACCATAAAATAAAAATTTACCAAAATTTACCGGTAAATTTACCGAAAAAAATGTACTGGTAAAATCCACATCTCTAGTTGTGCCTATTTAATTTTATAATGCAATATTTTGCAATTTTCCACGTTTTTGCAATTTTTTTTACAATATTGTGTGTTTAAATGAACAAAATATTTAATTGAGCTAAATTTATTGTATAAAAACGCTATTATGACATACCGAGTTTTCGTTATGAGTAGATAAGGTTAGATTAACTAAAAGTAAACAGCTTGTACAAAATAATGCAGTGAAATGTGATTTAGCATTTATTAAATTACACTTATCCAAGTTATCCATTAATTTTATAAATTTGGAAGCATCGAATAGTGAACTACTTGAACGTATGAATATGTTTAGAAAAATTGAAGATATTTCAACAAATATTCCTGGTCCAGATGGAAAAAAAAATAAAGACAAATTTTTGTATGTAATTGAAAAAAATGAAGGGTATAAAACTATTAAATCTTATTATGAAGTTATATCAGATAAAAAAGATGTTAATTTAGATATAACGCCTACCTTATTGAATTGTTTTAAATATGCACTAATAACTAGTGTAGACGTAGAACGTAGATTTTCTTTGTATAAACATATTTTAAGTAATGGAAGATTTAATTTTAATGAACATAATTCGGAAGTGTATCTAATTATCAATTTTAATTTAAAAAATTAACATTTATCTAATTTTTTTATATAATTTTTGCATTTTTATAGTGTAATTTATTATGCAATTTTTACGTATTTTTCGGTGCAATTATACAATTTTAATAAGCAATTTGTATGTGTTTTCAATGCAATTAAATCCGGTCTTTAGTTATTACTATTCGGCATATGCTATAAATATTTAGGTACTTTTAGCACGAATCATGTTGGCATAAATAGCCGGACACCGTCGACCGGTCCATATTCGGCCGGACATCGGCCCGCTGTCAACAAGGGGGTAGGGGCAAATGCCCACCCTGCCACCCCCCAAATTACACCACTGTAAAGGGTGAAGCTCGATGTTATTTCAGATTTATTAAAGTTTTCGGTTATTTTTAGTAGTTTTCCTTTACGTTTAAGACTACTAAGAAAATCGAAAAGTTAACGTTTTATAATACAAGCTACAGTAATTTTCTTATCACAAAGATTTTTACCCGAAAAATCCAATTCGATTCTTTTACATAAGTACAAAAAAGTCAATAAAATTTCAACATTATATTCAATTGACTAAAAAGTGGTCAACATGTTTTAAAAAATGTATTACCTTAATATAGCACTATATATTAAATAATTAGTGTAAACTCTAAGTTTCTAGCATTATAATTGTCTAATTTACTAAAATTTTTAGTAGTTTTTTGTTATGCTTATGAAAAATGTGGGTAAATTAAAAATATATCTTTATGTTATAATATAAACTGGAATATGAATTTACTATCAGAAAGTTTTATACCCGAAACAGTTTATAGATATGTATGTCTATATTAAAAAATTAAATAAAATGGACATCATTTTAATACAAATACATTCCTTGATTTGTTCAGAATAAAAATGTGTCAAAAGAATGTAACTTCATATTTTAATAATTTAAAGAATAACCTCTCTGAATTTATATAGAATGATTAAATAACAATTACTTTCGTGAATTCCATGATTTATAGTTTCCGATTAATAGAAAAACAGTTCTAGAGAGTATTAAATAAGTTCAAAATCTGATTTCTACTAATAATTAAATTGGCTGTATCAAAATGTTATCGAAAAGGATATAATATTTTAAAAGGCTATACGAAACAGTCTTGGCTCAAACACAAAAAGAATAATTAAATCACAAGATTTGTATTAGTATTAATAATTTATTTGTTACAACGCCAACGTTAAGCGAAATTGATTAAACTAATGTGTATTAAAAATATTTTGAAGTTAATTTTTGTGAAATTATAAAATATTAGTTTTAATACTCTGTACTTTAATCGTATTATTTTTAACTATACGTACGTACATATTTAGAGTAAAAATTGTATACGATCGTTTTTAAAATCGACAAAAATACTGTGTTTTACATCTTTGTTCCGTGTAATCTTCTATTATATTAATATTCGTCTAGATTACTAACCTTATGTTACCCTTGTTCGTGCTGTACTTGATGTGGTTACATATAGCTTCGAACATATTACTGGTCGTGGTCACTGACCTACAGTCAAATACCTGGAAAATAAAATACAATAAAATACGTAGATATAAATTAAGTTAGCCTATTCGTAAAATCGTGTAGGTACTATGGATTTTCGACAAAATGTCAAAATAATAAATTCATTTGTAAAACTATATAAAGCGTTTAACGATTTGACAATTTCGGGGATGTCATTTAAGCCCAATAATTAAATAGGTATACGCTGATCTCACAAATGAAATTACATGTGTCAATTAGAGCTTATCGGAAGAAAAAAATGAATATTTTTTAAATGTACCTACTACGAATGCAGATTTTATCATTTCATAATAATATAGGTACTTACTTAATAAATATCTTGAAAATGGAAATATATATAAAAAAAAAAAATACAAATCAATTTACGTCCATTATTCTATTACATTTCGTATGAAAAATAAACGGTTTTGAAAATAAAATAATAATAATAATAATAATAATAGTCATTACGATCGATATAATTATCTTGAATTATTCGCGTATTATTTAGAATTTTAACAATTTTAACCGAGACTTTAATAGCATTGTATGGTTCAGTGTAATATTATACTGTTAGGTATATAATATAATTTATTATAAACAATTCATAGGTAAAAATAAAAATGATATAAAAATATAAACGATTGATTTTTAAACATTATGGTAAAGTGTCGTGCGATGCAGTTTTCGTACGAGTATATGCAATTTTTTTATATTTTGTCATCATCATATCTATCAGACACATGTAGGCGCATATTTCAATTCATTTTTATTACGTCAAATTGAGATTATACACGTTTTGTATTGCGATAACCACTAACAAACCCACTTATCATTGGTATATCTTTAGACGTTTACCCTCAATTTCCCAGTGAATGTTCGATATTATATAGGATTGCGTTCAAAGGCAACTACCTGCAGCTTTATATACACGATTCGGCGAGAGAAAAGTACAGAAAAGAAAAGAAAACGATTATATAATCGTATATATGATTCTGAAAGTTTGTTTAATAATAACAGAAATCCGAACGGATCGACACCTAACTTCCCATACATGTTTTTAAATAGGGTAGGTTTTGGTAACATTTAAAAAAAAAAAAAAACTTTACCTTATAGGAAAATGAGAGCAATATTTTTTTTTAATATTCCCACTATCCTGAAAATCACTTCATTACAATACAATAATAAATAAATATTATATTCGAGCGTGTATTAGATTATCAACCTAATGATCAATTATGATCCGGATACTTTATAAATTTTTGAAGGTTTACGGTTAGAATACCTATTGAAAGGTTAAAAGAGAAATAATATAATCAGAAAAAATGTATATTTTTCGGTTTTAGGGAGTTATTTTTAAATGTGTCTTAATTGTATTAATAATTTCATTACGTATAAGGGTGAAAAATTAACAGGCGGAGAACAAATTAAGAAATTAAAATACCGAATTAAACAGGGTATTCTAGCTGGTATTACATAGTTTTGATTGAATTGATGTTCTGCAATAGCAATAAAGTATTAGTCCGAATAGATTAAAAGTTATCTATAACCGTCATCATCATTATATGACTTATAAGTTACTATACCTTATATAAGATTATAAAAAAGCGTTTATCGTAGTTTTTCTATAAAATAAAGTCATAAAAACTATTAACTAACTTACAATTTACCTATACGTACCTACATAATATATATGCGTGAACGGGCATAGTATCTTAGATATATTTGTATTTTTTTTTTATCTAGATATTGTTTTTACTAAGTGTACCTTATATCATGTAATTTTTAAATAAAGCATTCCTATAGATACATTTAAAAGTTGATTTTTAAATTAAAATTGTATATGAAATAAAATATGTATATATTATTATTATTATATAACTATGTATATAAAATGTAATTGTATTTCACAATATTATTCTTTATATACCTAATAATTGCTTTAGATTTTGAGCGTAGAGAGAAATGTATTCGTTTTAAAATTAAATATTTATTTTTCATTTTATATATGCATACTCGTTTTCGGATAGATTCTATCCATTAGAAGAAATAATGTAAACGTTTTTGGGTACGGAGGTTTCTTATAAAAAATTCATTCTAGTTGATACCTACTATTTACAGATCATTTTTAAATTTCTCAATCATTTGATTTAGGATAAAAAAAAAACTAAAATTGACTCAAAGTTATTATAATTCAAAAATTTTAAAAACCACAGACTTTAAATTTATACCAAATATTTTTCATATTACTATGTGTTGACATTATATAACTTTAAAAAATTTTCGACCACTTTTCATTCATTTTTATAAAATGCTGAACATTCATTTTTTTTTTTTTTTGTATTATGTATACACTATTTTATGTTGATGGATTTGTGTAGGATTTTTTGATAATCATCGTTTTGATACGAGATTTATCTTAGTAAGTATTTTAAAAATGGTCTTTTTAATTTCATCAGTAGTAGGTATTTGAAGTGTAAAGGAAAACTATTGAAAATGGCTGGAAATTGTAATATTCAGGAAATAATAGTACACCACGAGCTTTACCCAGAATCGTTTTATTAAATAAATATGTTTTCATTGCTTTGAAGTTGAATAGACTCATCACTAGTATCGTAACAGACGAAGTGCTTCCACCTCTACTGACCGGAATTTTGAAAAAAATGTTTTTTGTTAATATCTATATTATATAGATATATGCATCGTTTTATCCCTTAAAGCTCTGAGTTTTTTTTGTAATTTTAATAATTTTTTTCTTATTTAACACTTTGAGCGCCATAAGACCCAAATTTAGGTCTTATGTTCCTATGACCAAACCTCCACGTGATTTTTACAATATGGTTACTTATAAGTTTTGGTAAAAAAATTTTTTCAAATAACTTTAAATTTTGTATATACTATTAATGTTACTTATAGATTGGGAAAATAATATTTTTAAATTGAAACCCCTAAATGTATCTCATGATCACCTGATTATAACTGTCAAAAAATTATTGTTTTTTTTGTTATCGTGAGACCCATATTTGACCCTCAATAATAAAAATCACCCTGAATGAGACTCGTTATGGTAGAATGTAAAATTAATTATATACATGAGTAAGCCATTATGTACTAAGTAGTTGTTGAAAAAATACCTAAAATATTTGTTAAGACAAAAATATTCATAAATAAAAAAGTAAGTAACTTATTTCGTTGATACAAATACCAAAATAAAGTGACAACACTGTGGTATTAAAATTCTATGAAAAAATACTGATAAATGAGACTCAGTATTACGGATCACCTTTTAAAAATTAATGTCGTGATACACAATTACGCGTTTTTACATTTTTTGTTGTGACTCAATTTTGGGTCTCATGACCAAACGAAGTAATTTTGTCGAAAATCCCTTAGTGTTCAACGTGTTCATTAGTCATAAATAGCATATTTATGACATATTAAAGTGAAATATATATATATATATATATATATATATATATCTTATTAAAAAAATATATCATATTTATGAAGTTTCAGAAATAATAAAATATTTTTGACCGAGTAACATGTAATTTTTTTCATCTACTTTTACAAGTAGTTTGGGTAGTAAAAGTGTTAATATAAATTGAGAAGTTTAAAGTTTTATAATCAAATAAATACAATAGTTATGTGCCTATATATAGTATTGTTATAAAACCAATAACATTGAAAATATTATTTAAATATTATGTTTATTGTGTAATATGAAATATGTGTGATTTGTAATACCAATGTTTATTTAAATTAAATCTTTAATTTGGAAACCTTCGATTCGAAATTTTTTCTTTTTAGACACACTCAATTAAATAAATAAATGTCAATAGTACACGAATAATATGAAAATATAATATTACCACGAGGAATCGATAGTTTATATTTATTTCGCATTACGACATCGTTGTTTCCGACCAATTCATACAATTTGGCGATAAGACTAATATTAATTAGCTGCAAAATTTATGATAAAACAATCGTTAGTTGACGGTCATGGTTGGTACATTTAGATAAACAGGTTTACTCATGGAAAAGAATCCCAGGATTTTAGTATCGCACCTGTTTTGTAGTTTTAGCGAAAACGTCATAATAATAAAGTAGATATTATCATCAATAATTTTTTTTCTTTTTTTTAGAACAATAGTTCAAATAATTCAATAGCCCTCAAATGTTGTTGAATGTAAAAGAACTTCCAATGGACACCTCCCAATAGTGCATTGTTTTTTGGAAACGGGGGACATTTTCACTACTTTTAAATGAGGGGAACCTCACAATAATGGACACCGATTGTTGCATTCGAGAAGGTAGAATATATAGAATATTAATATACTGTATAGAAGACATTTAATATAATTAAATTAAATAAATAAATAACTTACGACATTTATGACGAAAATATAAATGTCTTGACTGCAAATGTTTTGTATGTTTTATAAGTTAGTGATTATACTTTTGGACTTTTTCGACTTTGGCAAATTAACTTACTATTGAGACTATACCGAGACGACAAAATTATAAACAGACCAAGCGGCCCGATTCTTACTGAATTGAATATTTATTTATCTATGCATCTGATCAGTTTTTTTTATATATACCTACATATGTATTCACGGAAAAAAATACTTACTAAATTATTCTAGTTAATAATTATTTGGTTAAATATACTCTATTTTAGTTGTAAATACTGAAAATATTTAGTTGTTCTTACTATAAAATTATAGTTAACGTGTTTGGTTGTTTTAACAATAATATTATAGTAACGCCAATCATAATTTTATAGCAATATTATTTTTACTTATCAATATATTATACTATTTAGAAACTAAATTTAAATATTTTGATTGTAAATATGTTTTTAGTTTTTATAATTTAATAAATTAATGTAGTATTATATTTGTTGTATTTATTATTATTGTGTATAAATCTGTGTTTTTTTACTTTTGTTTAATTTTTACAGTGATATAAATTGTCTTGAAATATTACTGTTTGAATTATTAGAGCTATGTGTAACATACAGTTATAGTGGTGTCTATGAAAATTAAATTGTTCATGAGAGAATTTACAAACTTTAAACACTTGTATATTTTTTCGTAAATTATAAATTCTTATGATTGTTGAATTTTACGAATAAATAAAATTGTTATGTTTGAACTACATTCATATGAGTTTCATATGTAAAACTTATTTATTGAAATCCCGAGAATACCCCTTCTTCTATTATTACAATTTCAGCACGGGTGGAAAATATTATTCATTTATTTATTTTCTAACATATTCAATAATGTCGTATCAATAATAAAAATGTAATAAGCAAAGGTGTAATTTCATTTAATACCTATAATAAATTATAAAAATTGTAGGTAGGTATGTATATATTTTGCATCACTGGTTAATTTCATCATAATTTTAATAGCAGTTAGATAGGTAGATTGGTTAGCGCTTATAACATTAGGACTATAGGGAGTTGGTGGTTTTGAGTTTAAATGTAGGCAAAGGACATTATTTTTGTAGGTTTTTCACATTTTTTTTTCTCCATACAGTTATCATCACTATAATTAATTGTTGCAATTACTATATATTTAGTCGATTCAACTATATTATTATGGTTAATTTTACTATAAATCCAACTAATTTTTTTTAATAATTGCAACTAAATATTTGGTTGTTACGTGTTAAAACAACTTAATAAATATAATCAAAAAAAATAAATATAGTTATTCCAACTATATTTTTTCTCCATGTTAAATTAGGGATTCCTATAAATATTACAAAATCATTAAAATTATTATATCATTAGATACCTATACATAATTAGTAATTATATTTAATAATAACATTATAATTTAATTTAACTTAGCTCAAATTTTTTCATTCTACACATTTAGATTTTATGGATATTCAAACATTTACTCCTCATGAACAACGGACACCTCCGAATAGCAGACAAAATTTCGGTGACTGCTAATCAGAGGTTTTACTTTGGAAATATTGTTTATTATGGATTGATTTTATATATAATTTAAGTCGCTAGGTTGTACACTATGTTTAGGACGATTATTTAAATGGAGCCTACTCATATAATATGTAGGCCATGACCAAAAAGGTGAGCAATATAGGTACATATATTTTTCATTTTTCTATTAATCATTATACTAATTACAATATTATTAATTCAATGTAATATTTTAATATTATAATAAAATTTTAATTTGAATAAAATATCGAACTATGGCAGAAAAAATTACAGTTGATAACATTTTAATATTTATTTAGAATAATTTATAGTTATTTTAAAAATTATTTTTTTATCACACAGTTGGATAACTTTAATAAATGTGATATTAGTTTATAATTTCTAATATGTAATTTTTTTTTTTTAATTTAAGCTAATAGAAATGAATTAAGTATCTATAGAGGGATAATTCCATATTATTGTATCTAGTATATAGTCATATTTTATTTTAAGTATAGTGTCCATCTATCAGTATATGTAAATGTATTATTATAGGATATAGTGATATATTTATAAAATCATCTACTGGAGGAAATGTTTTATAACCAGTCATTTTTACCAGGTTTTCGTTCATTGTTTGCTGAACATCCCGCCATTTATTATTAAAACTGAAACGTCGCTTAAAAATTAAAAACTTTTTTTAAGTGATTTGCATTTTATAATTTTTTTTTTTTTTTATTAAATAAATTTTAGTTTTTTAATTAGTACTGCTATTATAAGTTTATTAAATCAATATACATACACCCATTATATTATTATAATATTAGGTATATTATTTAATAATTTTAGTGATTTTTATGAGCATGATAATTAGTGAAATTTAATTTTTTTACAAGATATTCCTTATTCCATATACATTTTTAATATTTAAATGTTCTCTCTAGATATTTCATGTAAATATTACAGATACAATAATGCTATGGGACAAAGTATCATGGTGAATTATGGTTGCATTTACATATAATTACATTACCTACACTATAATATATATATATATATATATATTATCACTAGTTAGTAAATACGCATTCGATTAAAAAAAAAAAAAACAAAAAAAATTATGATTTTTATTAGTTTATAAAAATAATAATGATAATATTTTTATATTAAAAATTAAAAAAGGTCCAGACGGAAAGATTTATCATTTCCCTCACTTCTCGTGTGGCAACATTATTTTTTGTTAATATTGTTCATTAAAACGTAAAATATTCTCGTCGAATTTCGCAAATGTTTTTGTCTCTTTCGTTATATTATCATCTAAAAATTGTTTTCGTAACTCGAGTTCTTTATATTATAAAGTATTATTATGATGGTCAAAATGTCCTGAAAATAACTCTGGTAACCCTAAGAAATATTCCGGTTTTATTATATCTCTCAGGACGTTATATATATATTTATTTTACGTAAAATGAAATCTTGTTTTATAGTTTATAAAATTAAAACAAATGATTGAAATAAATATAATATACTGACTTGCAGTTTTGCCCATTGAATGCGTCCGATGCATCTGGCAGAGTTCCGCCACGCCAATTTGGCACCAAATACCAATTCAGTTTCTGTAAGTTGGTAAGTACCGGTGGAATTGACTTCTTGCTGTACTTGTTCCCATCTAGCTTCGTAAGCAGGTGTATTGGATCTATTCAACAGAAAACATAAATAATAATTAATACAGCGTTCAAAAATTAATTTCAATCGAAATCAATCTACAATATAATGGACGTGGAAATCCAAAATAATTAAAAATCAGTTAATATACTCCCATGCGGTCTTATTAATTATTTTTATGTATAAATTAACCCATCTACTCGTATAATAATGTAATACGATATTTATGACCTAGAAATAATTTTACTGACTTAAAAAAGTATACCAGTCGATAATGGTTATATATATATATGAAATAAATACCCGCTTTAATAAATATACAAATTTATTAATCTCATGGAAGAATAATCAATTTATACCTATATCGTGTAAAATTATGTAGGTAGTTATCACAAAAGTTTTTAAATAAAAATCTCTGTGGTAATATAATCCGGCGAGACGTGTAAACCTCAGTAGTATATTTAATATTGAATATTCTCAGCAGAGGTAAAAAAAAATTGATTTTAAATTTCGCCCATATCGTCTCGATTTATTTGAATATACATAATGTACACATATATATATATATATATATTTTTTTTTTTTTGCGCCGTTATATAGGCATTTGCAGTGTAATAACATAATAATGTAAACCCCTAAATGTTTTCCCGTTCGGGTTTATATCGATTTAAAAAGTCGTAAAACGCGAAGGAAAAAAATGATTTTTCAATTATATATCTATGTTTGGAAAACGTCAACGGTGATTTGTGCACGTCGAAATCAAAAGCATTCTCCTAAATTATACAATGACTATTATTGTATACCCGCCGTGGTCTCGGGCTGTGTGCACCCACGACATAATTTTACGATGACGATAATTTTATCGTCGAGGAGGAAACCAAGAACGAAGGAATCGTGACGCAGATACAAGATAAAGAAATAGGATATGGACGGATAAGCTCTCGGCATGGATTATGCGCCAGCAGCAGCACCGACGACGAATGGCGACTGAATGGGCCGCTCGCCGCCTTTTCTTCGTACCGGAGTTGGTGTATAGTATTTTATTAATAGTCTTTCACACACACACAAACACACATATACATAAAACACTAACACAAATAGACACACACACGTACACAGTAAGTACGCAAATACATACATACACACAGGCGGACGTATATAAACACAAAGACGTCCAAAGAGGTCTGTATTGCGATTATAATATAATAATTACCCGCCGCCGCACACTTCGCACGTTAAATCATAATTTATTGTTCGCGCACTCAAAACACGTTCCATATTATTGTCATGCTCCTTGATAATATATCATAATATTATTATGAATTTATCGATATATTATAATATGTTTAGACGGGACGAATAGATTCCCAAATCATACAATGCAATGCGGGTACGAGATCATATTTTGGAGGTTTGCGAAAAAATTTGAAATAAAATAACGTGCGAAAAAAATGTTTTTTATTTATATGATTATCTCTCGAAGTATGGGATGGAAGAGACAGAACACTCTACGGTCAAATTTTTCTTCGATGTAGGCACAACGATTCAAAACGATGTTTGGTGTAATATTTTTTTATTTATTTATACAATACGGCTTGAAACCCAAGTTTAACAAGATGAATTACAAAAAGTATAGAAAGCATGTAACAATATATAATACATACATATCTTGAAAATTTAATTTCATAAAATATATGAAAAAAGAGAGAAAAAAAAATATTAAAACAAATATTGTAAACTAAAGTATAGACTAAATAATACTAATATATTAGATAATCATGTTGGAGAAAAAAATTAGGGTTGGTGTTCGCAAGAGACAACATTCAATAAACAGGTTTGTTGCGTTCGTAATTGGTGGCGTGATAGGGTAAGAAAAATGTAGACTTAGTGCGGATACAACGTGGTGAAATCCTAAAATTTATTTTGGAAAGGAGAGAGAGATAATCTGTAACAATAATAATATTTTATACATAACCGAGATTCCGTGTACAAATACATTAAATTTGTTTTGAATTGTTCTGTCTTAAAATCTAAAAATCTTTTATTTCTATAAATAGACAAACATTTGGGAAAATAATTAAAACATTTTCTCAAGAATTAATATAATGGATGAACATATTATAGTACTTACTATAAAATACATACTATATATTATAGGTATTCTGTTTAATTTGAATCTCGAATATTTATCTTATCAATACATGTATATTACAATATCATAAAAATTGAATATTAAACTATTGAAAACAAAATTCTAATAAAAAGGTTTTTAAGATATTACAATAATATATAGTTACAGTAACGTACCTTTACGACTAACCCGTTTTTATTTAACGTTTAAGTCTTAAAACCTAAAATTATCACACAATTTGTGGACACGCGATGTTATAGAAAAACATAAAATATGAAAACGTTTTCAATTGTTCCAAAATATTGCGGATTAAATCTATAAAAATGCTCTACTGAAAATTTTTTAAATTGTTTTATGATTTACATAATTAACACTTACAATGTTATGATTTTTTTTGCATTTTGTGCAAAATGTATAAAATTGATCGGAATAGATTAGTATCGATACTCCGAATAATATAAAATAAAATAAATTTATTGATAGGTAACTTGAAAATCAACTTTTCGATTTTAGAATATTGCCAAAAACGTTGAAAACTGTCCGAGTCCTTATGATATCAATCCGAATTTTTATTATCAATTATATAAATATGATAATATACGTATGATTTGGACAATTATTTAGTGAACGGGGATAAAAGTAATAAGTCTGTACCTACTTCTCAGAAAATGAAAAAGACATTTTTGTGACTTGTACCCTTTAGCACATGTATATTTATAAATTATAATATACAGTACCGTATAAGACGCACGATATACGGCATAAAATCCTCTATATAATTTTGGTGTAAAAAAACTATTCTATTACACACGACCAGGAGCGAACACTAAAAAAAATTTCCTGTGGTATTTTTTTTTTCAAAATAGGAAATTTTATAGATACATACTTACTATTTATATAGACGAATGTTATACTTTATATTTTATAGAAATTTATTTGATATAGATTGTACAATTATTGATAAATAATTTTACAAATTGCTAAAGAAAAAAGACTTGTATATACGATTTTTTATAAATTAAATGATGCATGTACCTATATATGCCTTTTTATCATGTATATGTTTGAATAATATATTTATAAATATACGAATTCATATGCACGTATTTATAATGTATTAAAAATATGTTATATAATAGCTCTAATTGTATACAATTTGAAAATACTTCATTTTGTGTAAGTACCCATACATTATTAATACATATTGAACGGTATTTTTTAAAATTAATATAACAATTTTGACTTTTATGTTATTATAAAACCAATCTATGCTATTCCATAATTTTTCAATAAAACCCACCTGAAAAAATTTAACTAAATATTATATTTAACATATTTATATACAAATATTAATGGTATAAATATATAATATATATGTATAGATTATAATCTTCTTACTATATTTCGGTTTTGTTTTTAATCTCACGAGACAGTCGTGTCTTAAATTTTTTTATTTTCCCCGATTTTTGGGGAAGGAAGGCTTCAACGGTCCAAAACCCTCTCCAGCGTATGTCCCTAAGTACGACCAAATCATTTAACGGAAAATACGTGTATTATTTCTCATAAATTGAAGAGTGAATATTTCGGTTTGAGATGAAATTTATATTTCGATTCTACAGATAATATTTTGATTATATTTTACACATATAATGTTATCTGTATGATGTATTTAGGACAGTTGAAAAACTCGGTGCGACTATTACGTAAATAATCCACTTTGCATATTTTTTTTATTCCTCTGTTAGTATATAAGTTCTGTATGGACTATTTATTCGTTTTTAATTAATATACAGACATCATGTTAAAGCATCTCGTACATTCGTATATATATATATGTCACTAAGCACGAGCAGAGCTAGTAATCGTTTAACAAGTGCAACGGTGCATACAATAACCTGCCAACGATATTTTCATAATAATAAATGGCAGTAGCGTAATCTAAGATATATGGTACTCTGTCCGTATACATAATCTATAATAGGTACATTACGGTTTGTTTATTTTACGTAGGCAATCTTTGCTTTTATTTAAATAATATGAAACGAAAAAAAAAAAAAAATAATAACATAATAAAGTCTTATACATTATACATAGAATTATATTGAAATATGGTAAACGCGGAGAATATCGTTACCTCGCGCCTGTTTTCCGGAGAAAATACAAATTGATGAAAATGAAAAATTGTAAAATTATGATAATCAACGCGGAATAAATCACGTTATTATAATAATATAATATGACGGCGAACGATGTTTAAACATATTATAATGTTTAATAAACTGCAGCATGTCGCGAGTGTTATACTTGTACAAAATAAATATTGTTATAATAAATAGTACCTATTGAAATATTCTAAAAAAAATGATAATAATATTACGTCGACGGGCGATTAAAAAAATATTTTAATTACGTACTTCGATGTAAAAAAAAAAAAATAAAAATATATACGTACCTATATATTATAATATTATAAAAGCTTGGTTTGTGTAGTTTGTTTATCGTTAAAATTAATTTCAGTTTTTATTATTTATAATATGCTAAAAAGCGATTATATCGTTGAGGGTACATTATCACACTTATATAATATGAGACTGTTACGGGTATAAATTTTAGGCTTAGTATCTATAGAACGCGGGACAGCTGGGAGTCTAATCACTCCATGACCGTCGTCTAGTGGTCGTCTTATCTCTGTACGGATATAGCGAGTACATCGAATAATAAGGGCACAAGTACATAATAATATAACAATATTATACTATTCGTGCCAAATCGGGCGAATTGCTGGTGTGTCTACTAAAGTGTACAGATTTTTATCGTCCGTATAAAATGGTCGGTTTTTTTTTCCATGGGATATTTGCATACATACCGGGTTGTAATAATTTTGTAGTATCAAGCGAGGCCCATATCACGAAAGCTAACAATATATTGTAAATTGTTACTCTCTCGCACACCCTCCGGGAACGGAGAAAGCGCAGGAAATTGCATTAACGCTAGACGATGTTATTGCGTTTTGTGCATTATATTTTACAACAATCGCGTAACAGGTCAATAGGTATATAGTAGAAAATAAATATTAATAGATGCATTACTCAATAAATTCCCGATATTATGACACTAAATACATTTTTTTTTTTTTTTTGTCTTTCCATATATTATTCGATTGGTTCGATGGAAACAAACTTTTTGTAATTGAACAAATTATATTTCTATATAAAAATAAAATAGTTTTGCAAATACAAATGTGTTTCTTTGTTGTTTGTGTTTCATAAAAATATTCGAAATTTTCGGTGTTAATTATATACCTTTATATTTGTTTCACTCGTATGAACGATAGAAATCAGTTTTTAACTAAAAACATGATTATACGCGCATTTATTCGTACTATAAACTATACCCATAATATTATAATAACGTCATTCTATTCAATACAGTGTATGTGGTCGTAATGCTTACACGATATGCGTGTCTTTCAAACAAACAATAGGTACTATTTTTATTTTATTAATATTATATTACGTATTTTAACTAGTGCAGTTTTTTTTCCCCATCGAAGGCAGTTTTAGAACTATGCAAACTACATCAATTTGTGCGTAGTTAAAAAAAAAGTGGGAACTCTGTTTGCACAAGGGCAATATTATAATTTATAACCATGTTAAAAATTATTAGAGTTTTAATACCTAAAATATATAAGCTAAATCACAATAGATACCACACTTAAATACGTATTTCAATAATAACTATATACTATATACCTTTATTGTCATCTTCAACGCTAACCGAAGAAGATGTCATCGATTAGCGCTCAAGATGACAGTACATATTATATACAGTTTCAAATTACGTTTACGGTATTATTAACAATTTACAATTTCTCAAGTGGTTGCAGTTAAAGTGGTTTTCGATAAACCACTAATAAATAATTTCAGTGGAAATTGGGCATAAAATAGGTAAAACTACTGTTTATTTCATCCATCCTGCCCGATAGTCCATCTAATATTATAATTATCAATTATTACAATTGGTTGTAAAAATCAACATATACATTTTTAAAACTTTCATCATTTAATTTATCTTAAATCGTCATACTAGATTTTGAGCGGAGCGAAGAATTTATTGGTTTTATAATGATGTATATTTTTTATTTGTTGCGTGAGGAACTTTTTTAAATAGAAATAGTAGAGTATAAGAGTTTTAAGTTAATTTTAATTCGCGTAAAGGAACATTTCCTTTTATAAGATATATGTAATATGAAATAGTTTATAAATGTAGAGGAAATAACAAAATAACAAATAAAATTATGATGGTCAGAAATGATTTATCTTTCCTTTTAAAATTAAAATAATAATAATACGTAAAATCTTGTCCGAAGACCAACTTTTATTACCTATACTGTACGCGAATAATAATAAAATATTATTGTATATAAATAAGGACATCTCCCTATCGCTTTCATCGACCCTGAAAACTGCCACTGCCAAGTGCATTTAAATTTAGACATTTATTTTATAAAACCAACAACACAATATAATAAACATGATTATAATACGAACATACATTTTATAAACTATGAAAATAATATCGAAACACAAACAAGAATTACCTTATTGTTTAAAAAAAAATTCGCATATCCAGAAGTGCAATCATCTATACGTCTCTAAGCTTCTCTATATGTCCCTCTAAATATCGCACTGGGGAATTTGTGAACATTTTAGGTAAATATATTTTCTGTACAGACATATACTTATAACTGCACGTAAATGAATTCGGGTAGCAATTGACGGTTATGCACGGTTCAATAGTATATATCATGTTTTTACTGTGCTGAACCTAGTTCTAGTTTGGTTCCTAGCCACGACCGTAAGATCGATTTTAAAACGGTTTTTTACATGGTGGATACAGTAAATCGAGTTTATTGAAAATTCAATATTTGTTCATATCTTGTCTATTGGTTCTATTTTAAACTATCATTCAAATTAATAATAATTGGTACCCAAACTGACTTATATCAAGGCTTCAATCAGTATTATAATATAAAATATCTTAAAAATAATAATATTGAAACTTTAATTTTAAATATTAAATATTGATGAAACATAGCAATAATATATAAACATATATATTTGTAGGTATATAATAACAGAAGAACTAAGCACTTATAGAACTACATTTTATCATTTTTAATTCTTAAGGAAATTTTTCTAAAATTTAAATTAAATTTTCAAATGCAGCTTACATTTTTACATAACTCATATAAAACTTAAAAGTTTTAGAATATTTCACAAATTTAAAAATGTTATAGATTCATAATATAAAATTTTGAAAAATTGTGGACGTGGCACAACGCAACACCGACGTAAAAATTTATTTAAATATTAGACAAATCGGTTAGACTTTATCAATCGGTTGGAAAGTCATATTATAAATAAATTCTGAAAAAAATTTAAATTTATTAGTTTATAAACTAGGGATCGATCAAGACAATTAAAAAAATAACATTTTTGTTCATGTTATTTATCATTAAATATTATGCACCTACCTATTATATTTAATATTTTGTATTTAATATTAAAGAAAACTGCTTTAATTGATCCTTAGAAAACAGGCCGACAAATTCAAATCTGTTTTCAGATTTTAAGTCCTGCTTTTCAGATGTCCACAATTTTGTTTATCTTATATTATATATGTGTAACGCATTGGTATAAAAATCTCGAGTCAATAACGCATAGTATAAAAGTCATAAGACAATAAATAACGTATGTCAAAAATGAAAATTATTGACTTCAGACCTTTATATGTACTATCCGTTGAAGATATATGCCTGTTAGACGGAAATATCGTGATTACATAATAACAAAAAGTATCTACGGAGCTATTTTTAAATTATTTTTACTTGTACTTGAACATTTTTAAATTCAAAACAAATATATATTATAAAAAACAACAATATAATATGAATATATAAGTAAAATTAATATATATTATATCTCCCCTTCTTCCTCTTTAACTTCTCTCTCAAATATTTGAGGTCAGCCACCATAGTCCTACACGTCTACTTAACTCTTATCCACTTATGTACTCTTATCACTTATTTACCTATATCATCTTACATCTTCTTCATTACCCCCACCTTACTCCATATTATATAAAAAAAACATGTGCCGAAAACACGTTCAAAAAAAATATTATAAGTAACAATTAATTTCAACCATAAGTCATCATCAGGTTATAAATAAATTATAAAAAAACAAAATGGAATACAAACATAGGAATACAAGAATATTTTTTTGTTATTTTATTATTCATTTGTAAGGTTATGATGTCTTACGGTCGAAACTAGTATTGTTACTTGTAATCTACTATTGAATACTCTCGGCACATATACTTTTTTATAATGGATATATATATATTAATTTTTATAAGAGTAGGTATTACATTTTTCGAATTAATTTTTTAATTTTAAATATATATTTAAATTATTGGATTTATATTTTTTCCGATCTACATTCAAAATAACCTATGCAGAACCCCTTAAAACACAGGTTGCAATGCTCTCTCAAATAAACACTTATACACATTATACTATATAATACTACTACTATATGTATAGTTGATCATTGATACAGTGATATTTACGCATGAATTCCGACGTGCCGACAGAGTGGCATAGCGAAGTAATTATTTTGGGTGGGGTCAGTGTCTTAATTTGGCCGATCGATTGAAGGTTTTGTATGAGAAAAAAAAATGGATTATACGTTTAAGAATTTTTTGGCCGACTGCAAAGCTCGTTTCCCTAAAATACTTTTTCAAAAATGTAAATAGCGAAAAAAAAAAACTTATTTTTCTCTTTTGAACCTTACACACGAATTGCCAACTGACAATACGATTTGACCGACTGAAGGGACTTTGGGGGAGGGAGAAATTTCCCCCTCCCCCCGCTAGTTACTGACGATGAACCCCGAGATTTTATTAGATATATATATACGTATGACATTTGTAGTGTTGCTCAAAATGAATGGAAATAAAAACGAATAGTCAAATATTTTTTGCCGGAAATTACCTACCTACTATCACACATGTTATCACTATACTGCGTATAAAGTCCATACTGTTTTCGATTATCCGGCCAACGCGTTTGATCATTCGGAACGGTATACCAGAACTTACTTGCAGTATGGTATATATATATATTATGCGTGTTGTACATGTGCAAGGAAGAAAATCCAAAACAAAAGACACACGGGTGCGTATATTTACCGTTTTTCGAGATAAACGTCGGAAGAAAGTATAGCTTTTCGCATTAAAAGTTCGCCGTGTGTACCGGAAGGTTCCGGTCATTTACGGTTTCATTTCCGTTCGCGTTTAAACCGTCGGTCCCCGTCCTGCGCCCGCCAAACGCTATACGTATACGTTCGCCGCCTCCAGCATCCCTCACCCCGTGCACGTATCGTCATCGTCATCGTCATCGTCATCATCATCGCGTGTGTGATTTATCGGCGCGGTTACCTGTTTAGTATGCTCGTCGACGACGACAGACACGGCCGTATACCACTGACCCGGTATACGGTATACATGTATACTGATAATATACTTACCGGTCCACTCGTTCGCCAACTCTCGACAACCATCGGACAGACACCGTATTTAATACAACAACACTATGAATCCGATATTATTGTTATTATTCATATAGAGGTACATATTACCCTCCCCTAAAAATGGCACGTCCAGATACCCAGGTGTACAGGTATTATAATATATCGTGACCATGTTCAACGGACCCTCGTGCCGCCATCCCCGAGAGCTCGAGTTTCTCCAATTTATTTGTAATCTCCAGAGTCGCCAACTTTTTGTCCGTACTATAATGTTATTATATAGGTAATATATTGCAGTGGCGGTTCGTGGGCTTTGAAAATAGAGAGGTCCATTTAAAACTATTCGTTTTTAAGAAGCATAGAATACAATAATAATTATGTACCGATTTAAAAGGTATTTATTAAACCAAAATTAATGCCATATAAAAAAACAAATATATAAATACCTACGTTTTACAAAAAACCAAAATTACAAAATAATAAAACTTTTACGTTTTATGGTCAACATTTAAACGTCTATCTTTCGTTTCATTAAACAGATCTTCCGAATAGTTTTATTTCATTTTTCCGTGAATATGATACTGAATTTTTGTCTACTACATTATAATAATAATATTATATAATAGACACCGATAATAAAAGAATAAATCCAAGAAATAATAAAGAAATATAGAAACGTGCACGTGTCACGAACAAGAATACGGAAATACGCGTTAACTTATTCCGCATTGTTCCGCAGTCCACAAGCATGTCGGGCGATTATTCGTATCGCTCCGGCCGCCGCATTATTACCGAATTCCCCCCCCCCACCTATGTTTTTGTGTTTTGATCGTATAATTATGATAGGCGATTGTCAACGTGGCGCCGAGTGCCGTTCGATACTCGATAATCGCGCAAATGAATAATAGCATTGATTATATATCACTAATATCAATCACATATTATGTAACTAATAAACAGTGATAATAGGTACGTATTTTAACGATGCTATTACTTACATGTATTTTTAAACTCCCGACTACCTCATATAGTGTTTTCATAATAATAGAAAACAATTTTTACTTTCAATAATAATATTTTGAAAATGCATTACAATGTAAATATAAATAATTGTTAATATTTAAATCAATATCTAATTTGTTAAGCGGGCTTTCGAGTATTATGTAAGCGTCTAGGGGGAGGGTGCTCTGTCTTGTGCTTACATTAGCTATCAAGGATGATGGGAGTTTAAAACCATGCTGCCCGTCAGCAGTAATAAAAAAAAAAAAAATCAAAATATGTACATAAATACGTACGTATTTTTATCAAATTATGTAACAAAATATTTCATTTATTTTTAATTAACTCGTATAAAATTCGAAAATTTTTTATTTTTTTTTTTTAATAGAGGAGGGGTTGTCGGACATATACTGACGTAATAAAGTAGGGGGGTCGGAAATTTGCTGACAATTGCTGACAAGGGGGAGGAGGGGGTCTAACAAGGCCAAAAATGTGCTGACGGGAGGCGATCACCCCGTCACCACTACACACGAGCCGCCACTGAATTATATTGTATTTTCAACTGTGAAAAACACGTTCGCGACAATAAAAACATACGTTGACAATACGATGATGTTTCATACACTGGGATGCGTATAAACGTGCCCTAATCGAAAGTAGCCACTGGATTAAATGGGCGCTTATGATTGGCTCTTCAGTTATCAAAGTATTTACTATTACACGAATTTAGCGTGATTTTTTTTAAAATGTAATATATATATATAATTTATCATCATAACAATTATTATTGTATTTGTAAGTTGTAAAGTTATAAGTGTTGTTCAATATTGATATCTCGTGAATGTCGTTCAAACAAAATATTTAATATTCTAATCAATGGTTTTTATTCTTTTTTTTTTATTAATAGTACAGTACATAATTAATGTTGCGTTCATAAATTGACTTTTTTACAAATTCAAAACTAAGTTGTTACCACAGCTTGAAATTCTGAGTAGTTTACTATTTTACAATTCACAACTTTACAATGAGTATTAAAATCAAAACAGCGAAAAGACGTTTATAAACAATACGTAGGTAATGTTTTATGAAATATTTTGATAACTGAAGAGCGATTCAAAAGCCCCAGTGGTTACTCTCGATTAGGGAACGTTAATATAATACGTCGTCACCGGGATAGATCGTATATTGTTTCATCGTATCCGTTTTTTCCGTCAAATTTTCCGCCTTCTTTCCAAATTAATCAATCCGAAGCTACAAAATTTTTACAAAACTAGTTTATCTCTTACTATACAATTTGTGCGGATTTTTTTTTTTTTTTTATTATTATTCCCCGGTTTATGTGTATAGTCTATTATTATACCCAAAGTCATATATATATATATATATATATATATATATACGGGTCTCATATATGTATTGTAGTTACAAATAACATAATATTATCCGAAGGTAGTCTATAGTTATATTATAGGTATTACTATTATTATTATAAGTATATCGAAGATCTGAATGAAAATTTAAAATCAAATATTACGGCTTTACAATCTCTCTCCTCAGACCCGAATGTACGCCTATACCGTACCGAACGTTATTGTGTACAGTTTCATCAAAATAATATTTGGTATATATATAAAATATATTTCAGTGATAATAATAGTAAAGGGTACATTTTATTTTATTAACACACGATATAATCACGGGGGAACTTTGTGAAATACTTTCAGTAGCTCGATTCAATTATAGTAATAAATCAATTTAATTGCGTTTGTTATCAGAGAGAAAAACGAGTGACACATTTTAAACAGATAGGCGACATCTGGAAACATCATAATCTCAACTGAAATTAAGTACAATTAACGGGATTCGCGATATAATATTGCCGATGCCAGAAAAAAAAACGAAAACTTTAACAGACTTTAATAATAATATAATGCATATCATCCTATCATTATCATTTCGAGTAAAACTAAACACGATTAATGGGATTTAAAATGTAATTGACGTAAGAAATACACAAAAACTTTAAGAACACTTAATCATACATTTAAAGTTTAATTATCCGGAGTATTATACAACGCGTTATGCGCTAATAAGTTATATTACACATTAAATATTATTTTTCGTCAGAATTTCAATACTTCTCCACAGTGGGGTAGTTAAATGTTTTAATACACATTTCGAATTCGGATAAATCCAAAAACCAAAAAATAGCGGTACGTTTTATTTATAATATTTATGTGATTTGTGCGTAAATGAATTATTACCAAGTAATAATATATTTTCATGTTGTGCCTTCATAAAATTTACATAAGACGTTATTGAATAATATAAACTGTACCACAGCGTTTACCATTTTCGACATAGAATTATAACACGAATTATAATATATAATATAATTATATTATAAATTATAATATATCTGATTTTATTTATAATATATATAAATATATGTTGTTCACAGTACAAAGACAAAAAGTAATTTAAAATTGACAACTTTTTACTGTGACACGACAGTATAAAAGTTAGGAAAAATGCATAACACGGGCATATAATGTATAAAATAATTTATTTTTATACTTCACAAATTTATAAACTTAAATTCACCTATAACGACGATATTATTTTTATGTATAATTTTATATCTCGATATATTCAGACCTATGATTATGTCATTTTTAGATTCATAATATGATGAAATTTACAAAATATTATATATCGAGAACCACAATAATACAATGTATAAACAATTATAAAAGAACACTTTGAAAATTAATTAATGGACCACAGATTCAATTGAGAAAGAGGTTGAAGAATATGAAGAAAAAAAGGAATGAGAGGAAGATTTATTTGAGCATAAAAATGGACAATCAAAAGAAAAATAATAGGAATTATATATAATATGATTAGATTGTTATGGCATGAACATAATTACTAACAGTGGGTTGAATAGATAAATATTTAACATATATAAGTATTTGAAATTATACTGTACGACAACACATAAAAAATATATTCATATTACTTTATTTTGTAAATATTAAAACATTTTAATGTGGTAAAGTGATCACAACGATAGATAAGTCCCGGTCCTAATCAGTCTTTGCACATCGTCCGTTTTTTTTAATTATGGAAAATAAAAAGAAATACATTTCTTGTTATTTTTTTCTAAACTCTACAATTTATGAACTTATATTTGTCATTCAAAGATTTCCGAAACTAGATTTTATTGATCATAAATAAAAATATTTACTTAAAAATAAATACATAAATACTTCTTTTGTAAAGTCAAAACAACGTTTTCAGTAAAATTACCATTAACATCAAATTCTCCAAAAACATAGGTGTTTAAACTTTGAAGTTGTATTATATACCTATACACTACGGTATAAACATGATAAGAGCAACTTAAAACTTGTCTTTTCATTATAACTTTTAGATTTATATGTTAGCTACAATGGGAATTAAATAGCTTTTTAGACCATAACTTGGTCATGATTGATCTTCTAATCCAACTCCCAGTATTAAACTTAAATCTTACCGAATACCTACATTATTATTGCTGTGCTGGATTACCATATAGGATTTAAACTATGTTATGTTTTTTCTTCTCTTGTCCAAGGTATACTTATGAAGTTAAATAAAGTTTGAAAACTTTTTTACGTTCTTCCAGATAAAGTAGAAAAAACACATCGTTTGTGAACTTATAGGTTACCTATAAGCCACGCAATTGTTGAGACACAAATTTTTGCGTGCATTTTTGGTTTATAGATGCGACCAAAATAAGTACACATAAACCGTATTTAATTTGAAATGTTACATACTCAACGTGTTGTTTCATAGAAAATCGAGAGATATTTTTTAAATTAAACTGTCCGAGTGAGCGAAGAGACCGAGTAGCCTATCCCAGCTTATAGATGTGACCGAAGAATGTTGGTGTACATTTTTGTGCGAACCTAAATTCGGCTGGGTCACTCGGCCACTCGGAACAGTTTATATTCAAAAATATCATTCGATTTTCTACAAAATTCCACGTTAAGCACTATCAGGACTATAAGGACTAACTGCCTATCAGCAGTGGCATATTTTGGGCATTCGTCCAAGGGGTATCTAAGGTATTAAGGATCTTACTGACCTAATTTGAGGACGGACAACTCTAAAATATCTCGCTTCTAGAGTTCATAGTTAAATTTTATAAATACACTCAAGTAAAAGGTAAATTTTACCTTCTTTTTAATTACATGACTAATAAGAACTCTATAATAAATTTAAAAATTGCCCTGTGTCAGTACCTTTATTTGTGTGTAATAAAATTTAGTTCTCTTTTATGTGGGATAAAAATTCGGTGATTTCATTTTGATTGTAGCCTAGGTATTTTATGTATACGTAAAATTATATTTTAATCTCTTGTTTTTATGCGCAGCATTCTCTTAATATTGTGACATACCACATTCTTTTTTGAATAAATTAAGTCTCAGAAAATGCTCTTTTCTTAGATGCTGAGTAGTTTTAACGTAAAAGTGAATCAATAACAAATTAATAATAAAAATATTATCTAAATTTTAACTTGGGTAATTTTTGTTAAAATATTTTTAGCCAAAGTTAGAATTAAGCCTTTGGTTAATTGTATAATTGAATGTCCTATAACTCTGTTTCTAATTATATAAAATGGAACTTTTGACGAAATTTAGACCAATTCATGATTTTTAATTGTAGTATTTATAGATGCATTTTCGCACCAAATCTGCTCAGTTTCTCCGAAAGTACATTTTCTGAAACATAATTTATATATAAAAAAAAAAAAAAAAAAATATCTAAAAAGTTGTGTTTTAATAATATTGTATTGTATGGGATGTAAAAAAAATATTAATATAAACATTTTTGCAGTTTGATTTAGATATTTTTAATAAGAGTAGATAATTATAAATCTGGCAAACTAAGATTCCTGGCATAAAGGACATTCCCCCCCCCCCCACTCAAATTACACTACTATGTCTATCAGGTATAAACAAATATATATATATATATGGTATTTGGCTTTTCAAAAAATGGGTGTCATATATCAAACCCAATAGTGCTGAGTTATATTCCACAGCTGAAATACAATTTGAACATAATGGGAATTCGAATAATATCGTGCCCTAAAATTACGCCGAGAAAAAATAATAATATGCGTCATTCGATTATTATCGTTTATCCGTATCTATAGTCTACCATATTATATAGTATATATTTATATAGTCTATCTCGTATATATATATATATATATATTTATATTATACCATATTATTATCTATATCGTTTATCGTTATCTATTTATATAAAATATTTCGATTTTACCAATCCTTTTCGCTACCGTCCGACATCAAAATAAATATATATTTTAAACTTTTACGGTCATTAACGCCACCAAAACCGGTCAACTATATTTATCTGTTTTTGGATAATATTACATATATATATATTAAAATGTATATGGTAATTGATAATGTTGTAAAAAAAAAAAAAAAAAATGTGCCACGCTCGTATAGCTCGTATAGTTCGGTCGTTATTATCGTTCTCGCTGGTGCGTATGTCGTACGAAATAAGTCCGTAGAAAATTTTCACGATTGTTGAAACAATTTACATTTTCTCGCGTATGCGTGAAACACAATATTATATTGCGTATATTCCGTCGAGCTGATCTGCGACCCCGGCTGACGTCATACGTTTGACCAGATCAGGGATTAAAAAAAATTGACGAATAATAATAATAATAGAAATTGGGCACCTGCAGTATCACCTGTAGTAGGTACGGAAAAAATATCGAACAACATTAGACAGATGGATACAAAATATTATGTCCGGGTAATCAATGTTTTCTATTAATCGAATAGGCGATAAATGAATTTCTGTTTGACATAACTTTAAAAGAAGTGCGCTGACAACACACCTGTGCTTATAAAATTTCAATAACCTGCTGATGTTAATGTGATTTTGAGATTCTAAATGAAATGATGAAACTATGGTGGTTTTAGTGTCCAGTAACTCAAGTAAGTATTTTTGAATTAAGACCTATTTTGATCGCGAAAGTACTACTCGTTACACACGCGCCTCAAAAACCAACTATTGGTTCTAGTTAGTATTTTGAAGAGGTGATTTTTCGATTTTTCCAGTATAGTTTCTATAAGCGTAAAGAAAAATCATCTTTCATGTGGGAAATATTTTATACATTTATGGCAAATAACAAAATAACAAATAAAATTGTCGTGATTAGGTACCTATTTTTTTTTTTTTTTTGAAATATATTATTATACAGAACACTATTCAAAATAGTCTTTTGAATGCAATAATTTATTTTATTTCCCTTGTTGTTAGGTATTTATTTGTACGAGCAGGAATTATATTTTTTTAAGAAATTGTGTGTATTCTTATAAAAATATAATTCCTGCTACTTTATATTTGCTGTAACATACTCTATTGTTGGGAAAAAATACATACATAATTATTTTATCTATCATAATACATATTTTGTAATTGCGTATCCATTTTCTAAAATTTTTCCATAGTACACACCAACGCGTATCATATAAACACGTCACACATCATTTCGGAGTCTCCGAGTTGGGTATCGTAACAGAAATTAGAGGGTAATTACAGGTTGTATACTAGTTGGGTCCCGGATATTTAATACGTGATTTTGAGAATTTTTAAAATTTTTTATCTGTATTAAATTGTCATATTTTGTAAAATTTCAATTATTTTCATTACCTTGGCAAAAAAAAAAAAACGTTTTTGGCATACATGTAGTCAAAGATAGGACATAAACATACCGTATTTCTAAACGAGAAGGAAAAAAGAGAAATTTTAGTGTAGTGCAGTATGTGTAGAATTTACCAAGAAATATTCGGCACCCAACTAGTAACTAGGATGACCGTACCGTCTCGTTTTTTACGGAATTGTGCCGTTTTTAAGGATTGCGTCTCTCTGTCCCGATAAACTTTAAACGGGACGCTTTTTGTCCTGTACTTTGCTTATATATCGTTTTTCTAAAACAAATTGGCAGAAAATCGACGAACGACCATTTTTTTTTTTTTTTTTTTTTTATGTTCATTTACAATTTACAAACCAATTTATGAAAATGTTGGTAGAAAATATTTACGATATTCACTTTTTTTTTTTCTATTGAAGTTCCGTTTTTTAATTTTCAAAAGATAGTCACTCTAAACTAGTACACGGAAAAAAAAATTCGGGACCTAATAACCAGTGTCGTACCCGAAGTAATCCGGGAACCAACTAGTATAGAAATTTTAATTTTAGGAACCAACTCGAATGCAGCCATCACATTCGAGCCTCGCAGTATACGTTGGTATCGCGATTGTAAGAATCAAGGTGTATAAAGTGCACGAATCACGAGTGCGGTCCGGGATACTATGATTATTTGTTCCCAACAAGGAAAATGCATAATATTGCATGTCAGTATAATCAGTTGTATGATTACATTAAAAATAATATTAGCAAACAATATAAATATAATTATATATATAATAATTTATTCACAAGATATCATATTTGTTTAGGTTATTTAATTTTAACGCAAAAGTCGAATTTTTTTATGTATATAAAAAATTAATGTTTGCATGTTTTATTGACTTTATTATAATTAACTGCAGACAATCAACATACCCATACAATAATTATTATTAAAATAATAAAAATTACAATTATCACATAATATTAATTATAAAATAAGTGCATTATTTAAATTATATTAGTATTATATTATTAATATATATTTCCTATCGATATTTATCGGGAACCGTGGCAAATTCGAGATGTTGATTAAATATATTATTGTAAATTTATATCCATGTCAGCAATTTTTCAATTTTCGAATCCAACAAATGTTTAATATGTACTTAAAGCGTCATAATTTGGTTTAGTAATATTTTAATTGTTTTTGAAAAAGGAATAACTATTAATATAATTTCAAACGTATTTTTCGAACCTATCACATTATAATAATATTATTTTCTACGTAAGTATAGAATATATTAAATTTATTATAATTCACCCGGATATATTCAATTTATCGAAGTACTAATATATGAAATAAAAATATGTTTATACATAGTATAGTGTAGGTATACATTACGTTATATCAGTTTCAATAGTTATTGTGTTATTGGTTTTACAATGACGTGTATATGTATATTTCCGGACATAATTTGTCGACTAGAGTAGGTACTTGATCCTGCAGTAGCTATACATGTTTACCCCCATTTCCCGGTAGCAAAGTTGATCTAAATTGGACTTTGATGTGATCATTTTTCGAATATTAGATTTTTCGATTATTTTATTTTTATACATATAATAATTACATTATGATGCTATTAATTTCGACGAGAACAAAAAATAATTATTTTATGTAACGCTGTCGTTGAATTTGTTTGTAAAAGGTATTTTCATCACATCACGGACAATGTCATATTAAGCCAAATAGTTAGACTGAGTTTTTTTTTTTTATTTATATGATTTGTATACAAAAACAAACAATATATAAATAATTAAAAATAATAAAAGCTAATTTGAATATAATTATAAAAAGATCAATTTTAAATTTTAACATAACATAACGTATACAAAACCATGGAAAATAAAATAAAAAAATTCCATTGAATATGTCATCAATTTATGATCATTTATAAAACAATTAAATGTATGTTATAAAGTTCTTAGCTCTCTGTTAAACATTACATCATAGTAAAACCCTTTTCATCTATTAATTAAATAATATATAGGTATATATATAGGTAATATAATAACATATGGCTTGATTAATCGGGTGGGTTATGACTTAGGCCTGTCGGGTTAAGGGATGTTACGTATATGAAAATAGTCTTTCAATTGGTTGTTAGAACAACTATTGAAAAAAATCAAATAGGTATACCTTTATAATCTATTTAAATAGCATTTATAAGTTTATCATTTTTATCCAATATTTTTAGTTGTAATTAATAAATACAGAATTAAACGTAAAGAATATAAATATGTGGAAAATTTGGGTACCTACATTAAAGGTACTTAATGCATTATTGTTGTGTAAAATTTATTTAAATTTTAATTTTGTAGTACAAAATCACGAAGTATGTATGTCCTTCAAATGATTTCATAAATAATATGTGTACCATTGAACTAATAATTATATTATAATTTATGCGTGTACTTATAGAGAATCGTGTCGATTGGGATGAATAGTGTTTTTGAAAATGTACTAACCTAAAAATATTTATTGCATGATATTTCAACATTACTAAACCTTATAATTGAGACTAAAGAGCAAGTATAATATATTTTATAAAAAAATTAAAATAAATGATTTTCAGATAGGAAAACTGTTTCATTATTTTATGTAAACGTACGTATTCTTCAGTTTATTTTTATTGATTATACTTTTGTTTTTAAACTTTATGAACACTTTAATGTATATTATCATCTAATTCATATTTGGAAATATAAATTATGAGCAATGATAAAGTTGGTAATTTGACAGTGATATAATAGGTATGTATTTTTGACACAAATATACTAGAATAAAATATTGAATATGAAGTATAATTCAGGAAAATAATACGCATTATTTACCTCCAATAAATGTAACGTTAACTCATATATATATATAAAGATTGGTCTAAAAAGATATAAATCGAATATATATATATATATTTAGTTGATTTATATCTTTTTAACAAATCAGGAAGTGCAAAAAAAAAAACCGGGGGTGATTTTTTTTAATGTGCAACTTTCAGACTATCAGTTATTTTTTGTTTCTACTTTGTACTTATAAATTATTTTTTTTATTGTAGTGATTTTGAATGAGGGACCCTTATTTTTAATTTTTTAAATTTATGCCCAACATATGGAATATTATTAGTCATGAAAAAATGCATTTATAACTAATTAGTGAATATAATATATTATATAAACATAAATCATATTTTGGTTTAGTAATAAATATACAAATTAATGTAACATACAATTTTAAATAAAAAATATACGATTTATTTTGCTTTTACTAAAACGTAATTTAATAAGTAATACTAAATTTATATATTTACCTAATATGTAAAATATAATTGAATAAATAATACTTAACCATTAGACACACAGTAGACTCATTGTTAATAAATTATTCAAATTACGTCCAAAATCATTGTAAATGATGTATTAAAATTTATACATTTAAAAAACTAAAAATTGAAGTCACACACAATAATATACAATTTAAAGTAATTTATGAGTTTATAACTATATAATAAATAAGTAATTATAATATATTATAAATATAATATAAATAAGTATTTGTACCTAATAAAATAATCAGTTTTGGAAATATTTTAAAGTATTTAAAATTATATTTTAGAAAAAGATAAGACTTGTATACATATTATATTCATGAACAATAGTATTGGAGTAGTTTTGAAATTAGGACTATAAATTTGAATACAAGGCTACATAATTCATAACATGCATATTAGTAGTTATATTTAATAAATTTCAAAATTATTTTCTCGTTTTTTTATGAGCACTTAAATTTGAAAAACAATATAATTATCCTTGTTCCGCTTAAATTGTTATTCCAATACAATGATTTAATAAAATAACAATAGGCAATATTAGTTTCGAGATGAGCTATATTGATGAGATGAGAATAGCGATTGCATAATAATCTATAAAGTTTCTAATTATAATGTACGGTATTCCAATTTTTTTCTTTTTTTTAAATCTAATACTTAAAAAACTATTAAAATGTTTTTTTAAAATTATTTATTATGTAGAAAGTGATGGAAATTTTTTAAAGAAGTATTAAAATTATTATAATTTTTTCCCTGTTTTATTTTTTCTGTAACTCGTGTTGTGTGACGTTTTAACGTCGTTATTTATATATGATTTTAAGTAACACACAAAAAAATAATACATTTTTGTTATGAAAAAAAATGAGTCCAAAATGGGTGGGATGCTTTTAAAAAGCAAAAATAAAAAAAAAATAAAAGAAATATCCACCAGCTTAATCTCTTTGCGTTATTAGCGATGAGAATGTTTAACAGAGCGCTTATAGCTTACCCCAAATTGTACGGATCATTAGCAGAAGTTAAACCAGTAATATTCGTACCTTTTCTTTACAATATTGCATATGGTGAATTTTTATCATAATAATGACGTTTATTAAAATAATTCGGATACACTTTGATAATAATACTACACAATCAAAAAAATAAATAAAAATAATGCGGGAGCCATTATATTCATTTATTTAGATATTAGGTATATTACAATAAATGTTTTTTTTTTTTTGTATCAGAATATCCAATATTAAATTACATATTGACACAAAATAATATGACATACATATTTTCGGTTATCTTGATTTTTTTAAAAAAAATATTTGCATTTTCAACTTTGATAATTTGCAAGCTATACATATGTATCTCATATACTATTTTAATCTTGCATTAAACTCTGTACAATTTCACAATTCGAGATCGTTGCAATTTTCCGAGAATCTTTATTCTAGTGTATTATCTCACAGGATGGATTATTTGACTTTATGAGTAGGTATCGTATTTGATATACTTAATGCCAATCGGGACAGTTCGCTTAAAATAGCTGTCAAATTATAAGATGATAATAACACAATTATTCATTGTTGTAAAAAGAACAACGTTGTATTTAGTTTAATAAAACATTAACATCATCCATTTATTGTAAATATTTTGAAACATTCGCCGGAAATCACAATATTTAATAAGAATTCTAGAAGATATTATATTTTTCGTTACTGCAAAAAAACAATCGGGCGTTCGTTGTAGGGATATTATATCGTCGTTAGCGTTTATGCATAAAAATAACTAATAACTTATTTAATGTGTATTTTTAATTTATTTTAATGCTATTTTTTTACGTAGGTTCTATACTCAATGACCTGTCAAACTCTCATTCTTCAGAAGGTATTGTCAATTTGCATATACTTTGCACATATATTAAACTGATGTAATTATGTATTCAGCGTATCGAGTGTAAAAACGGAAGGTGTACTCAATGAATGGAGTTCGTGTCTGTCAAAATATAATAGAAGAAAATAATTTTTTACCGAACAACAAGTGCAAATACAGAAAACGACAAAAATTTCAAGTTCAACTGGTTAGAAAAATTGCATTATTATTTAATGAAATATATACGAGACTGGATGAACTACAGCAAAAATTAGATACTTCTCTTCTCTTCTATATTAGTAATCTTACGTATTATTGTATCATCATCATCGAAACAATAGTTTCAAAATAAATATTCCTATTAAGAATAATACAAATGTTATGTTTAAATAATTTATGTTTCTTATAAAAATTTGAAGGAATTTACTAATTATTTAGAAAAGTAAATTACTTTTCAATCGATTAAAGTAGGTATGCTATAGGTATATTAGTACATATTATGTATTAATTGTTATAGTTATTAAATAGTTATATATATGCTTATTTTTTAAAAGTTATCTACTTCTATTTTGTTATTGTTTTATTGGTTAAAAATTTATTTTCTATACAAAATAGATAAACAAAAATATCCAATATTAATTTGTTTATTCGTGAATGAAAAGTTAAATTTTCGTATTCGATTTTCATTTTTTTAGCGTAGTGAGGAATGTATTAGTTTTACAATGATATGTTTTTTATGTATTTTTTGATTTATGTACAATGTACATATGTATACACTTTTTAAATAGAAGTTGTAAAAAAAGAGTTCTCGAGTATAGAGCTTTTCAATAAAAATTAATTCTAATTGATATTTTATAGTAGAGGTAATTTTTCAATTTTTCTTAAGCAAAAAGAAATACTACCAAAAATTTTTACAAATTAGAAAATTATAATAATTATTTACTATATTGTATTATATTGACGTAATTGAAAAATCGACATTTGTTGACCACTTGAAATTTGAAAAGGTAAATTTTCGATTTATATATATCGATGTATATTTTTAAGAATAAAGTCATTGATTATACATGTATGGTAAAGGAAAATAAGCAAAAATAACAGACACTTTTAATTTATCGAATAATAATACTAGACAGAGATTCAGAATCACTTTATTGAAAGAAATTATTTATCATTTTATCAAAATACAATATATACCAGGGATCTTACATTCGACGAATGAAGTATTTCGAATCCTACTGACCTGGTTTTTATTTTGATTTCGATCTTGTGTAGTGTATTGTTTGTATTATTTTTTTCATGATGTATTTATAATATTTTGAATACAATCTTTACAGATTTAATCATCAAAGATTTTTTATATTCAAATGTGAGTTATTATATTTGTTTTAAAAGTTTAATTAAGGAGGGAAGTGGGTTATTGTAAGATTCATACATTCAATATAAATATGACATTTACATATTATACAATGTGTACTGCTCGGTAATAATAAATTACAAACATAATATACTACGTTAAATGTATAGTATCTTGAAAACCAACCGAAAATTCAAGTTAAAAGATTTTTAAGTTAGAATTTTTGTAAAGTGCCTGCAATATGTTGGAAATTATCTAAATGAATTATCTATAAAAAATATTTAATATTTAATTTTATTTATTGATGAATCTTTAATTCGTTAGTTTATCTATAACTGTAAATTTATTATTTTGGCATAATATAATTATTATCTATATAATAACTTATATTTAATTAATGTTAGAAAAATATTTAATAAATATTCAAAAAGTCAAAATATTAAATTTAGATAAAATGTTTCATAAACTTAAAATAAAACATTTTTATCCATTTAAAAACGGTTTTTAATATTTTCGTTAAATAGTCAAAAAATGTATTAAATTCTTATAGGTAATGTATTGGTAACGTTTAAATATGAAATATTATTAAAAAATTAAATAAACGTTGATTTATCTAGATAAAATGATGGACTACTAAAATAAATGGACAACGCTTTGAGTTAAGATCTCTTATACGAGACAGGTAATAAACAATAAGGGGAATTATGAATGAAAAATTCATTTTTCACTCTTTTATTTCATGATATTTATGACAATTATTACGCTTGTTAGCCGTAGACTATTTGATAAGATATGTCATGCACGTAAAATTTTAGAGTGAGGGAGTGGAGGGGTTAACCAAAAATACATCTATATAATATAATATGTATGGAAATAATTTTTACTATCCTATGCTATTGTATAATTTTTATTTCAAATATTATAATAAAATCATAATATCTACGGATTAAACGGTAATATCAGTGGTACGACACTGTTCAAAAATCCTTTTTCTTCGATAATAGCAGCTCGGAGATTTTGAACATATGGTGGTTCATATTTGGCCGATTTAGATATGTGTTCCATCGTGTACTAGCTCAGTACTCAAAAAATAGCTATTTTTCTGATAACAATTATTTCTTACATAAAATTCAAACATAATAGTTGCTCACGGAGACTGGTTAGATGGGTGGTTTGTTAATCGTAAACCATTCCTAATATAATATGTACTTACGGATCCTAAAATATCTATTTATAACTATTTTTATACGAAAACCAAATATGATGTCCGGTCAAAACTACAAGAATATAATATGTTATTCAATTTTTCATATCAAATGACTTAATAGACAGTAATAGTATTCACTATAAGAAAATAAATTTTTATTTGCTACATGCTTAAAATGAAAAAAAAATGCTCTTAACCGTTAAAATGTGGTACTTATCATATCTTATTCCGTTCAGTGCTAACATAAATACAATTATATAAATTCTTAGATACTGGGGTCATCGTCTCTGTCTAGAAAACTGAAGATAAAATATTATATATCACGCCTTATAATTACACATATGGAGTAAAAACATGGCCATTAAAAAAAAACGAAGGAAAGGAACTGATTGTTTTGAAAAGGAAAAACTCTTCAGAAAGTCTTTGGTCTAGTCGAGTACAAGGAAATTAGTGATTTGGAGAATAAGAAAAAACCAAGAGCTAAAGGGACTTTTCTAGAAACAGATTATAATAATATAGAATAATCTAATAACTAATCCAAGGCAGCTGACAGGGAGAATCGGAAGATTTCCTGTATGACAGAATGGTCCTGGTGACCGATAACGCCCAAGAATAAGAAGAAAAGTACTTTTAGCCTCGGGTGTCGTTACTGACTTATATTCTCGATTTTCGAACCACCGCCCAAAAGTGTCCACCCGCTGGTAATATGGTAGTTTTTTTTCCACAATACCCGTTTTTGCTTATCACTCTGTTTATCTAAATGCTAATTAAACATAGTGTTGTTATCTTTGTCTAGATAACTTTTTTGTTATCTGATTTCAACATTGAATACAGTTTTCGATTAACGTTATGATATTTTTGGTATTTATTGTATGTATAGATATCACCGTAGTGTAGGTAATGCGTATAATGATAGTATGATAATAATTAAGTAACTTTAGCGTTTATCTAACAGTAGTTTATTTTTATTCTTATTGCAATTTATTATGTGGAGTTTTATGGGAGATCCAATAGGTTTACTGTTTCCGTGTGTCTCCGGCAAAAAACGCCATCTGAGCCCGTGAACCTATACATACAATATATATATATATATATCATATATGTACACATTATATAATATACACACACACATTATCTTTATTTCCCGTGCGTCGGGGGATAGATGGAATCGCTGTAATAATATCGTTTTACTACGACCATTTGACGTTCGATGATCTATTTTCGTACACGATTTATCGCTTTTTATACATTCAGTGTATTCGATAAAACCGTATTATTTTTCAATCAAATAAATGAAATCCATACGCCCAAATAATAATTGTGATCCGTCCGAATCACCGAGTGCACATACGTATACGCGTACGTTAAATACAAACGATATGTTGTGACGGTGGGGGGGTGGGTGGGAGGGTGTGGGTGAGGAACATCAGGTTTTATTGGCGATCATAAAAATTTCCAAATGTATTCTTGTTGAGCCACAACAATAAACGTCTCGTCCCATATATATATTATATATATATATATATATATATATACCAGAAACGTATATGTATATTATATATATATTATAATAAACTAACAGGAATAGATAGGATTACCATAGTTAACAATTAATACCGTAAAACCATAGTTGAAATATATAACTACGATAAATTCCCGATTTCATTATATTCGCGAACACCTGCAAGATTGAAATTGTAAAAAAAAACTCCGGCGTTGACTTAATAATTCGTTAAATGTCCGTATGCCACCTCACATAGCCTTTTCTAACTTTAGACCGGATGATGGGAGGTGGGGTGGGGGGAATTCATTTAAATCCAACAATCCGGTCAATTCAACTGTGATTAAAACTATGCATACCTAACCTAATATATCCGTGCGTGATAAACTTCACTCCGAAAACTCTAAGTACGACCTGAACGATCTGACACGCGAATACCTAAACAAGTTTCCGGGGTATTTGTTATCTCCGTCCGTTTTATCTGAGTAGCGTTAAACTTTTATTCAGGTACCATACCGCGATTAAAGGCCTAACGAACTATAACTACGTAGACGGTATTGCAATACTTTTAATTTTAAAAACATAGGTTCGGCGCCGAAATCGATGATTTTCCATTATTTCTCATATCGTCAATAAGAACCACACACAATCTATTTTTGACTGTAATCGTATATAGATACATATAAATATGCACATTCGGATCAAATAGTTTTTAAAAGTATTCAGAATATGTATTCGGAATACCAGTCAAGTCTGTAAATACTATTATGTAGATTGAGATTGTTAGCTGTAATTTGTACAGTATTTTAACTAATTACTCAAGTTTTATTACTCGTTGTTTCTATATACTATAACAATTTTGATTAATTATTTATCTGTTTATAACAAAATGTAAATTGTTTGTTTGGACTTTTCCCGATTTTTATCATAAAATAAAATGAAATATTTTCCATAAGGAACATATATACGGAATGTACCTATAAGGAAAAACGTAGAGAGATTTCAATGCTATTAGAAAAAATATAACGCAATATGGGATTTTAAATATTAAATTATATGAACTATAAAATTTATGATAATACACAATGCGATAATTATGTTTTAAAATTATGTCTAAAATTTAATTTAGACAAAATCATATCCTATTTTCATTAATGGTTATAAACGATTAAATATTTATATAGTTGTATTCTATTAATATTATATAATAAATTAGATTAGAGTCACATTTAGAATATAATGTAAACATGACATTTTAACAATATTGTTTTTTGTATGAATAACAATACTTTAAAATGTTTTTGACGGGATGATATTCACTATTTTTTTTTATATCAAAACACAGTTTTATTTTCGTTGTTCTGCTTTATCACATTTTTACACATTTTTAAAATATATATTTGTATAATATTGAAAAAGTAAGTAGATTTTTTTAAAGTTGGCATTTTGTTCAGGTAAAAAAACTGCAATAAAAAAACTAACCGCAACGAAAAAAAAAACTAAATCGAGCTAAATATATAAAGCAAATATATAGGTATAAATCATAGATTAAGAATATATAGAGAGACTATACCGTATATTATACATGGTACCGTCTGAGATAGGCCAAAAAGTAGAGAAACATAGTAACCAGATAAAAAGATAAACATTTCTTAACTATTATTATATTGGTTAAACTGTAAAACATGATATTATCCATAGATTTATTATCTATGATATTATCTTATTAAATAAAAAATTCTTCTAAACGTATGTTATTTTTACTAAATCTTAAAACATTTTCAATAGATTTTCAAATAAATAGTAATCGCAAAGACACAAACACACATATCTAAATGAAAATATTTCGTACTGAATAGTGAAATGTAAATAATGCAAACAGGGTCCTCACCGGCATCACGTATGTTCTGAATACTGATAAGTAATAATGATATTTCTTTACAGTTAAGCCAACATTAAAATATGGGAATTTTTATTTTTATATCTGGTTACTATGATATATATATATATCTTCTTCTTCTCCTTCGCCTTCTCTCTCAACTATTTGGGGTCGGCCACTCTGGTCCTACACTTCCACTTAACTCTATCTCCCGCATCTTCTTCACTATATATTATATATATATATAGTTTTGATTGTAAATTGTTTTACATTTACTTATTTACCAAGATTAATTATAAAAGTTGAATGATGTAAATGAAATTAAAAATACCACTTCGATAAACCACGATGATTTTAGTTATATTTTAAAATAGTATTAAGGATGTACTCGTATACACATATATTCAATGTAAATTATGTATTTAAGTACATTACAACATTTTTATTTTTCACTATCAGGTCTGAGGATTATTTTTAATATATTGATTGTTATACATAATATATACATTTGTATATATTTAATTGTAATTTAATATCTAAAATAATGAGTTACGTCTGAAGATTATGGTTCCTACTCGTACATTGTTTTAAAACTGGATTACAGAAAATATAAAATTAAAAAATAAATCAGATATTTTATTCCGACATTGTATGTTTTTACCCCAGAACACAACGCCAAAACATAAATTGAATTATTGATTTAAATATTTTACTGTTAACCATTTTTAAATAAAATAAACACCAGTTAGTGTTTATTTATATTAAATTCTATACTTATTTTAAGTCATATTTATTATGAGAAATAATCTTGAATTTTATAAAGTTCAACACTATATTTAATACATATCATATAACAATCAAAATATTATTTTTCTATAGTATGACTAATATTAAATCAAACGGTTTTTTTATATTTATATATATTTAAATTAATATAAGATGTTTATATATTTGACTGTTACTGGTTTTACGTATAATAGTTTTGGACATTTTTCCTGAAGCGGCTGCAGGAGAGCTAAGGAAAATGGAAGGAACAACAAATTATTTATACTACTTGACCATTCAAATTTACGGTCAGTTGACAACAATACAATGAGTAGGTATGCTCTATGTACGGTAAATAATATAATATATACTTTGCTATTGTTTTGTGGCGTTTTGAGTGAACATTAATTTTTCAATACATTCAAACAACAAATATTACTGATAAGTGGTACCTGCATAATATTAATATATATCATTAATAATTTTGTTTGTTGGTAAAAAAAAAAGTTGTATTATACATAAATATTTGTTGATAATAATTTGTAAGTCACTCGAGGCTTTTTATTTTCAATCATATATTTGTTTTTTTTTCCTATAGATATTTAGGTTTATAATGGATATTATATTATTAAATTGAATAACGTAATATGTAACATTATTATTCTTCGTATATGCTCGAATAGTAAACACCACAAGGTATCCTAATACATATGAATCGAATGGACCGTTTGGCATTTTTCTTAATACACATATTGCGTACATACCGACCAATTTATATAGTTTACGGATGAAAAAATTATCACAAAAGTAGGCTTAAAGTACATATATCTTATTTTATAACTGGTAAATTGAATTAATACTTAGTAACAATGTAGTACGAATGTTGAAGTATTGTTAGAATCAACACAAATAGAAATAGTATTGACAATAGTTAGAGAACAAATCGATACTGAATGAAAACATTAAAAAAAACCAAAACGTACCTATAAGAGTAATATATGACTAATAATATTCTGTTTAAGAGAAATTATGTAATATAATTGATCAAAATTCAAAACTTATCAAAACTATTATAGATAACGAATAATACGAATGTCATCAATTTTTTTTAAATAACCAAGTAAAAATATAGCAATTTTAAAGGGGAAAAATTCTATGCGAGTTATATTAAATTATATTCCCATATAACAAAAAAACACTACATTATTAATTTATATTAATTATACTATCACATTAATTGTATACATTAAATTGAGCAGGGAGTTAGTAGAAATTTTGATAAGGTGGGATGTAATTATTTGTTGTGTGAAAAAATCAATGTTGAAAGGGGAAAAATCGATATTGATGAAAGGGAACACAGAGGGAATAGGGAAAAGCAAGATATAAAGTTTAGTAGGGATATGGTGGGGGAGGTTTAGAGATTCAAATATTTAGTGTCCATTGTACAGGAAAATGGGGGCTTTAAAGAGGATATGAAATACAAGATTAATGAGGATGGATGAAGTCGAGAGAAATGTGAGGAGTTTTATGTGACAATATAACCCATATTAGTTTAAGAGGTAAATTTTGTAAGACAGTGGTGAGACCTGCAATGATTTATGAAACACAATGTTAGGCAGTAGATAGGAAGATAGAACCAAAAATGAGTGTAGCAAAGATGAGAATATGAAGACGGATAAATAGAGTGACTAGAGAGTACAAAATAAGGAATAAATATTTAAGAGGTAGTAATAGGAGTAGCTTCGATAAATACCAATACGAGAGAGAATATATTGAGATAGATCGGGCATACATTAAAAAGGGAAGAGACTGAAGCAGTAAAATTAATAGATAAAGGAAATGTATATTGATGAAAAGAGGAGGAGAGATGGGGATTAATGAATAAGATACGGAAAATAGAGTTAATAAGTGGAAGTGTAGGACTAAGGTGGCCGACCCCAAATAGTTGAGAGAGAATGTGTGGGAGAAGATGAAGCCTCCCAGAACCTTACCGAATGGGAGTACAATATTGGAGTTCACGGGAAATCCGAGGTAGTACTAAATTGGTTCATTATAATGTGTTATTCAATGATAATTTACATATTAATATTCTATGGTATAACACAATATTATGATTATAATATGGTATTGCAGGAACTCACATGGAAAACCAAATATATTTAATCTATAGATTTGTTCTTGAATGTATTTTTTTAGAGCTCCAATGGAGTAGGTACTATACCAAATTAGCTTATTATTATGAATAATATTTTTTGTTTTGAAATATTTCAAGTACTGAAGCTAATATAGATGTTTTATAAATATGTAAATATAAATTAATATAATAAATTATATGAAATTAGGACACATAATATAGAGATTCATATATTACATACTCGTATAAATTATATGTATAAAAACACATCAAATTTAATTTAAAATACATTCCTTGCTACGCTAAAAATCTAAGATAAAATAATAAAATTAATAAAACTCTAACAATTATTCTTTCTCTTGTGATATCGTCTGAAATGTTCCGTTTTTTTTTTTCAATCCTGTTATCTACACTACTTATAAGCCTCGACAGTCATGCTGAGTTCCATATCGATTAGTTGATTAGGGCGTTAAGAAAAATAGTTATCATATGAAAGGTCTCAGGTTCGACTCCCCCATTAGTAGGCAGAGTAAGTACGGTTAAGGTTGCCGCCATAAATTCATTGGCCGTTTAATATGTGTGGCATTCAATTTTTGTACGTCGCTAGATGATTTTTTGCATTTTTTTCTGAATTGTTTTTTTATTTTTTCACCATTATTTATTGTTCCCACTTTGAAGTTCCGTAGAATAGGCTTTTTGGAGCTCCCGAGAAATCTCCCTGGAGTGAAAAAAAATCCGTAGGATCTTCCTAAGACTCCTTGTGCTATTAGGGATATCACCTTGTTATATGAGAAATTCCCCGACCAACTGATCTCGCTCCGCGGTAATCAGGGATCACCTCCAAGATCATGTAATCTTACATCGTGTAAATTCTTCTTATGGGGATACGTGATGTTAAAAGTTTACGAGAGCAACCCACGAATCATTGAAGAACTTCAGAGGAAGAGTTGACGGGTAGTTGGCGGACTCGACAGTGATATGCGTAAATGTCATCGTGAATTTCAATGATCATATTATTGCTTTCAGGGAAAGTGCACGTAAACACTTATTTAGGTATTATTTTTTATTATTACATTGGAATAGCATACGATTGTAATGAAAAAATAAAATCAAAATTTCAATGGTCAAATATAGGGTGACACCCTATATAGTTGTTTATTTTTTATTTAATTTAATTTAAACAATTAACTTCTCGACCAGAATACTTGATCGTTTTATGTATACTAATACCAAATTTTATCTGAATGGTACTTTGAAAAGGATTTTTTTCAATTTTCCAATTTTTTCGATAAATGTGTATAGAAACATATTAGGAAATTCACTTTGCGGGTGCCGAATGTAATATATTCCTGGTTTCTAAACATATTTTAAACAAAAATTAAAACATAAATATCATCTAGTTACCAAATCAATAATTTCCCTAGGAACTATTTGATAAAAATATTATAAAATGAATAATATATATCTCCTATGGTAACCAATTCGACAATCGTAACTATACGTACCTACTAGTATCTACGGACGGACACAACGGGAATATAAAGTGTCTAAACTTATGTTTACAAATCTAAAACGAGTTTTTTTTCGAATATAACGAGTCTAGAAATTTAAAATGTTTACAGATAATGTAATTTACTGTTATCTATATCAGGTTCTTCTTTTCTTTTCTTTTTTTATTTATTTATATAAATTAGGTATTTACACCGAAGTCCCACTCAGACTCGTCTTATCGATTGAAATCATTTATTAATGCAGTAAATACAATATGCTCACCATGAATATCTAATCCAACATGCTATATGCTTCCACACCGTATGCTGAACAGATTTTTCTACTATATTTATAGAATAATGCCTTACCTTTTAATGGAAGCAAAATATTGTTTCATAAAATCTTCAGCCAGATCTAGTAGTTCGGCTCTTGGTCTAACTGACGAATTATGGAACACCGGAGGATAAATAATACTTCCCATACATGCTTTTTCGCTACACATTGGAGGCTGAAAAAAAAAAATGTAATTTCCAAGTTATTTTAAAACAATGGTACGATACAAAACGAATTACAACGTCGAACGTATTATACTGAGCGAATTCTAATTTCTACAAAAAATACGTTCTTATCTATATATATATATAAATATTAAATTAAATATAATAATTTCAGTTTCATTTTGTTTACAATCTACATATTATAAATATATATATATATAGGTACACATCGTTCACGCATGTACGACGTACGTACGACTTCTATTGGATTATTTAATTTTTAAATTGCATTGTATTTTTTTAAATTGCATTGTATGAGTTTTGTATTTTTCGGGAAACGCTGTAAATATTTATTCGAATTCATATTTATCTTTCATAGAATCCTCGACACTTGTTATACCAAGGAATGAAAAACCGAAACGTGGATTTTCATATAGGATAAACATTTGTTTCGTGTGTTGACATAAAGTACACAGGTGAAATTGTGCAGAACAAATAGTGTGGTTTCGGATGTAAAAAAAAAAAAAAAAAATAGGAAAAAATCATGAAATCTACCAATAATCTCGAGCATGATTTTCTTTAAGCTACCGGCACTGCACTGAAACCACTATTATAGCATTATATATACATGGAGGTACTTACTCTAAGTAATCCATATAGTTATATGTATGTTCCGGATGTATACATTTATTATTATTATTATTATTATTATTATTATTTATTGCTTTATCCTGACACTACCACGAATATCTTATAAATGTTATCATTATTCTTATTTCAATGTATATTATAAAATACAGATATTATAAGAAGTTAAATTAATATAATATACGTTTTTTTATAATACGATTCGTTTAAATTGTTTTCATTTCGGATATTGGATTTTGAATTTCATCGTATCGTTTTACACGATATGACAAACAAGGGCGTAGCTAAATTTTTTTTTCGGGGGAGGGGGGCAGTGTGTTTTATTCGGTTAACCGAATAAACTTTCTTTTTGAACGAGTAAAAAAAAAAAGATGGTCACTGCACCTTTGACAATTTGGCCGACTAACTTGTGACGATTTTGGCTGTCCTAACATAGTTACGTTAAAAATGTAAATGGGCTAAAAAAAAATGTCACACCTATAACAATATTTGTCTGACTTTACAATCAAAATAAAAACTGATTGAAAAGCTAATTTATAATCATTTTCTTAAGATAGGTACTTCCTAATAATAAAAAAAAAAATTTTCAACTTCTTTCTGTTTTTCGATATTCCATTAGATTTTCATATTGAGCTGAGCCCTTAACAATTTAGTCGACCGACAATTCAATTTGGCGGACTGCTTCCGCTAGATACACCCCTGATGGCCAATAAGATCAGCACAAACAAGTCTATAAATTGGTCTATCTATATGTTTATTTTTTAAACAGGTAAAAATAGGTTAATTTTTGATTACAATAATAATATTTACTCCATGACAATAGAAATAGATAAATAAAATGCGTTTTGATTTCTTATCAAAATATTTAATATAATATAAGTAACTAGGTACTCGCCAAAAAGAAAAAAAAAAAAAGACGATACCGATTAAATTAAAATTAATACTTGAGTAAATAAGATAATAAAAACAAATAGTGAAACAAGTTATTTAAAATGTCTAGATATATTAGGTAAATTAATATTTTTAACAAATAATTACCTACACTACATGTGTTGTTCATATTTAAACAAACTTTTAACCTTGTTCAGTTACTTTTTTACCAAAATAAAATTGCAACTTTCCTTTCAACGTTGTTAATATTTATTTTTAACTAAAACTGCTTTAAAATATGTAAGCAATACTTATCCAGCCTTGGTTATTACTTATACCTAATTAATGTGTAATAGTTTATAAATTGAGTTACTTTTGTAGTTTTAATTTTTATTTTTTATTTTTTTTTTGTAATACAATATATTTTAATAAATTAATGTCGAATAATGACCGAAATTAAATTTCATTTTTTTTAATATCACGATATTCATTACCTATACTATTATATGTGCCAATGCTTTAGTTCTTGTACTGCTGCACTTGTTATATACTTTTCAAAGTCGATTAAAAATTAACGTTTGTTTTCCTATATATACCTACCTATATAGTTTGAATTCAAAATGAATTTATGACTTGAATAAAATATTCCTTCACACATACATAAAACGTCAGTGGTTCTGTCAATTTATAAAATATTTAAATGTAGACAGAAAGTAATTTTGGGAAATTTATAAAACCCGAGGTTTATACATATTTGAATGATTATAATTACAATTTTGATTTATTTAAAATAAAATAAAATAATTTTCATTTTAATAGTAATACTATACAAAAGTTTATGAACTTACGTCGAATAATATAAATATGTAAATATTAAATAATAATTGAAATTTATATATGCATGTTTTGAAAATTAATATAAGCCGTTTATACGATGAAAAAGTTTTTAACCAATTATACTAAAACAGTTTACCGACTATTATTCAAGTAAAAAAGTACATAACTTATTATATGTATATATTGTTTATGCAGGCGATGTTTTCGATATTATTCAAAACGTATCACAGATTTACGACGTCATAAGAGAATATTGTTAAAGACAATAAAAAAAGAAATTTGTAAATGTTTTCTCACTGGGCGCAGGAGGACTTATTGCCTTGAGCATATGTACAAATGTTAATAACGAGCTATAAAACAAACAAGTTTGGACGTATATTTTTATTTAAATGTTTAATCAATACAACAAGGGTAGAATTTTTTCACGTTTAACATTATACCTACTTCCGGATTCTGAATGAATTACATAATAAATTATGTTTAATGCGATTTCTCCACTCCTTGTTAGTTTTTGCTTCTAGAAACGCAACCATGGTATTTTGCAAGCAAGAGTGGGCAATGGGCAAAGTGCATATTTAATAAGTTAAAAAGTTAAGTTACCGTAAATGTTTTACTTAATTTTATGTACCTATACTGTTAACATGTCAAATTATTTTATACGTTTAAAATTAAAAAATTAAAAATAAATAATACTCTTATAAAATAAAAATATATTAGTAATAAGTATATATTATATATATAAGTAAAATTAATTTATAATATAAAAAACAATACATAAAAAAAGAATATATGCCGAGAGTATTCAAAAAAAAAAAAAAAATTATAAATAACAACTAGTTTCAACCATAAGTCATCATTCAATTATAAATTAATATTAAAAAAAACAAATACAAAAAAATAATATAAATTGTGTTTTTTTGTTTTTTTAATATTCATTTGTAACATGATGATGACTTACGGTCGAAACTGGTTGTTACTTATGATCTTTTTTTTTTTAATACTATCAGCATATATTCTTTTTTATTTTTTATAATATATATTAATTTTACTTATATTATAACTATTATTATTTTTTATTCACATTATTTAGTTTAAAACATATATATTTATATGTAAATTATTGTTTATTGATATTAAATAAAAAGATATTCAACTTAGGAGAAAGTTATAATAAGTATCTACATAAGGCAAGGAACATATTTTTCTCCAGTTCTAAAAATAATACGCTAAGAGCATAAACTTATAACTCAATAATAATAATACTAATAAAAATAATTTATTCAACTCAAAAATGTAATATATATACTTATTATAGTTGAATTTATATTGCAAATACATCAGTTGATTACTATTCTATTTAAGCAAGATCTTGTAGCAATAAGGGATCTTCAAAAAGGTTCAGTTCAAACTTAAAACAAATTATTATTATACTTATATTGTGTATCTATTTTTGTTAATAATTAACTTTTATATATTTTTTTATTAGAAATATAAAAAGAAATTAATAATGTACATATCACTTACGACGTACCTAACCACAATAAATAATAATAAAATAGAATGGAAAAAAATGACTTTTCAATTATAACTACTTAATATAAATCAGGATTTAACTTTAAGTATGTAGTTAGGTACAATATTAGTTCATTAATTCTTCACTTCAAACTAGTAAAAACAAAAAGGAAAAATCAAAAAAGGACATATTTAAAATACCATGTTGATCAAATGTGCCAGGTACCGGAAAATAGGTAAATACGTAACGACTGAATCAAGTCTTCTAGTCGAAAATTCTTTAAAAAAAAAAAAAAAAAAAATAGGTATATATAATAAATACTCTAACACTATCTCCAGGTTGAAATGTAAAATGTTCTAACTAACAATTAACATCATCATTAACTTTGCCCATCGTCGGTTATAAAGATATTTGCGATATTTAGACATATATTTTAATTATTTTATATAATTTATATTTTTAGAATGTTTAGACTAATCTCATTCATTTTTAAACAATTTTGTTGATTTTTTCTACGGTGTCGATCGGTATAAAATATATTTATTTTTAGTTTCCTGCGGTTTATCTATAGTGTGGTGAATTTTATGGGATAATAGTATAGAGATTATTGATGTCGAAAATTGTCATTAAGGGTCTCCGTCTCAGGTCTCTTCTAAGGAGTTTCGGATTGGCAATTTGTGCGGATTTGTTTTGTTGTTGTGTGAGATATAAACCGTCGTTAGTGATTGTGCACAGGCCATTATATATGTATATATTATACTGTGTTGTCCGCATGGTCCGCACATGCAAGCACAAAAGGTGTCGAATGCCCGTGCCTATCGAATAATAATTATTATATTTTGTAACAAACACGTAATTCCATTGCTATAATTATTGTAGTTTCCTGGATAAGTTTAGACACATACCACATCTGAGCAAAATTGAAAACGAGAATAGTTATACTGTGTTTTTACCAGATACGATTAAATTAATAATACGTTTACAGATATTTTCGGTGGTTTGAAATTAATAAAATACCATAAATACAATCATTTGTATTCTATTAATAAAAAGTATTTTCAAAACATCATCTTGTAAAAACATAGAAGACGTAATAACGAGTTAAGAACAAGTTTAGGGCCGCTAATGAATGCAAATTTAACTAAATAAATTATGAATGTATCAAGAAGACCCTATTAGTAGTAATTGAAAAATTCACTGTGGAAGACCCTAAACTTCTGGAGAAGTATATGGCAATACAATTCAATAGATTTTTACATCAATACGTATAAAAGTAGTTCCAACATTGTGGCTTACTGAGTCAATTTAGAGTAAAAGTACACTTAGTCAAGAAATCTAAAGTGTGATGTAAGGAAATCTAATTTTAGATATTTTAATTTCAATAGCGAATACTTAACAACAAATATTTCTCCATTTTTCACAAAAAAATGATCAAAAATGGTTGTAAATTATATGAAAGATTCTAAAACCGGAATTCTGATGTCTTATTATTACACTTGCCGTCTACAATTTTGTAAATAGATGATATTTATTGGAATGGCTTTTTATATTGTTTTGTATATTTTTTTGTTATAATTATTGAGTCATCTTAATATAATATTTTTATGTAATTTTCATAAAATCATTTTGGTTTTTTAGTCAATAATTTATATTTGTAAATTATTATTATTATAAGCATTATAGAAGTACGGGAATAAAAGACAGAATTATTCCATGAATGAATTTGTGGATTGCATTTATACTCCATAAGAAAAGTACATTGACCGGGAAAAGTTTAAAAAACTTATGTTGCACATCAGAAAAAATATTTACGTCGAAAAAGTTATAACTTTAAGGGTGAAAGTGTTCTCTCAAGGGGACTATGACGAAGTGCCGCGTCTGAGCTTCTCGAATACGAAAAACAAATGTCGGTTATTCATGACCATATTATTGTCCAAATAATAAATACTTCAATCTAAAGGATTTTGGCGTAAACGAAAAAATGGGTAATTTGAATATTTCATTGAACTGTAATATAAATCCGTTAGTTAATTTAGATATTTCCCGTTTTCGTTCCACCATACTTTATGGATACACTGAACCAAATATCATTGGTAGAATTAACAATATGAAATAATTACATTTTAACAAACGATTATTTGTTGAAATAATAAATTTTTTATTATTTTAATGTATATATTGTTAAATTAATAAAAAAAGTGTTTACAATAACAAATTCATATTGTACATTTCACTAAACATTTAAGTCATAATTTAATAAAAATAATTTGTAAAATTAATAGGTACAGATTTTATTATTATCATAAATTGTTATTAAAAATGTTATTAAATTGAAAAAATATTCTGTTTAAAATGACTATTTTGATTGTTAATATTGTATATTTTGAACAAATGGGCGTTTATTCTACGAAGAAGAAGAAAGATAGAAACACAAAATATTTATAATTGAATTAACAAAATATTTGTTAGTTCAAATAAATTTGTATTTAATTAGACAATTTTACCCAAGATATGGATAAAATATATTGTTAAATCAATAATCCGTTTTGTTGTTTTACTGTTAAATTAACAAATATTTTATTTCTAAATTAACAAACGTTTTATTGGACGTATATTAACAACCATATTATTAAATTAATCTATATTTTTATTGAAATCACAGATATACTTAGTTCAGTGTATATAATATTGAACATATACTATTTAAAGTTAAGCGTCGTTATTTTCGTTTATTTATTCAGATCAAGTAAAAATCAAACAGTAAAATGCTCAAGTAATGATAATATTAATAGTGTTATAAACAATTTTAAATATTTGAAATTATTATTTATTTATTAAATTGAATAATAAAATACCTACTCAAATTTTGTGCGTAGATGAAAATAATGTTTGTTTAAAAGATTTCTGTGTTTATGTATATATAAATATATATATATATATATGTACAGTTATTGGGGTGGACATTTTTTGTGTACATTATTATAATGTGAGGCACGTAACGGAAATTTTATTTGGGGTGGGACTGTTTTTAAATCTTGTACAAGACCTACAAATACTTTAATAAAGATTTATATATGTATATATTATTATTATTATTTAGGTATAATTAATAAATATCAACTTTTTTTACTTACTTTTTTTTTTATAATAGATAATATGTATTATTTTCAATAAATCTATTTTTATAATATTACATATTAATAACTTGAAAAAAGTATATAAAATAATTGTAAAAAGATGTTTTTACCTTTTGAACACAAATTTGAAGATAAACCATTTAAAATGTAATTATTCGACAGTTTTACGTTCTTTATTATCGTTGATATTAGGTATATATACAGTATTATATATTAATAAAAGTCGATATTATTAAGCGATAATTAGATGAATTTAAATCACTTATAAATCTGAAAACGTTTAATGATTTAATATTTTATATGAAACGAGTTAGTACGAGTTTTAATTTTGTTCACAAATATTTTATACCTCGGAGTAATATATATTATGTTCAATCGGTATTGCGTATTTAACCATATCGATGCATTTTTATTTTATTTTTATATTTCTTGAAAGATCATTTTTACCTACTAATAATAAATAATAAATAACGTTCAATTATTTTTGACTTAAATGTTATTGGTAACGATGAAGTAATGAAAACAAAAATAAATCTCAACAAAAAAAGTACTTTACATCGTCATTCAACATAAAGTTCTTTCGTGCAGAATGAAATACAATATAAATAATAACATAAAGGTAAGATACTTGGAAAATATGTTGTACTAAACCTATTGATTTGATTGAAATACTTACTCAATTTTCGGAACATTATAATATGTAATTATCCATTCAAAAAAAGTTTGCAGGACCAGTTTAAAACATATTAATGGTATTTATTATGAATATTTAATATCTCTTTTTAATAGTTTATTTTTACAAGGATGAGATCATAATTTTTTTTTTATGAGCATTTTAATAAAATAATATAGACCTATAATACACGCGTATTACGTTTAAACCAATAACAATTATATTTTAAAACTTTCTAATTGAAAATATATGTATTTTAGTAGGTACACGCATATGTTTGACTTTTATATTATTGTTACTCGATTGTGTTTTTATTTACTCGTTTAATTTTATTTTCGCGGACTGTTCCAAAGTATCGAAAAAAACCACATAACAGTATCGTTTGGAATAAAATGAATTCTATATATATATGTCGATACAAATCCTTATTTTTCAAGAGAAATGTTTTAGTTTAAAATATAGAAATATGATTTTATCGTTGTAAAAAAAATGTATGTTTGTACACGATACGTAGGTATAACAAAATAAATACAATATATACCTATTTTTGAATTTGTTTTTCATTTTCACATGTTATATAGAATAAAAATCAAATTATCCCAAAAACGTAATTTGACTAACAATATCGATTTAAATGATTTTGTTGTAGTTTCTTTAATTTAGTTAATCGAAGATTTATTTATCGCAATCAATATTTTTCCTTTTTAATTATCGTTTTTTGTAAACTGGAGATACTTATATGTCATCAATTTTTTATGACAAATTAGAATTTTCATCATTTTCACAAGTTTAGAAGAGCATAATAATGCGGGATGCTATAAAATTATTTCCCGTCCCTAAACACACATTTTGTCTATACTTCAAATGCTTATAAATAATAAACTGTTTGTTCAATTATTTATATGAATTCATTAACATTTTGAGAAAAATATATTTCAAGTAAAATAAGCAAAAGTTCCCATTTAAGAAAAGTACAATACCTAAAAATAACAAGGTTAAAAAATATTGAAAAATTCTAACTTTTTATAAAAATATAGTGGTAATAAATATCTTAAGTATATAGTTAAAATGCAAATATTAAAAAAAAAAACTCAATATTCAGAGACAAAATTAGGTGAACATATTAAAATAATCCCTTGTATACGTTTTTCATTAGATATCGTAAACATTGATGCACTAAAAAATATACCTAAATATAACCTATATTTTTCTGAATCCAGGGATGCTCATTTTCAAGGATAGACAAACTTGATGATAAAATGAACTAGTTAAAGTGAAGTTAATTTGAAAATACTTTTAAATAGGTTAATTAATGCCTGAGCTAACAAGTATAGTTAAAAGGTTAATTTGACACAAGATAACCTAAATAGGTTAATAAAAAAGTTAATTTTTTATTCGCGGTATGAATTTTGTTCATTAAACAATTCATTTGTTTATAAGATAATATATAGAGTTGTAGTAATAACGGGTAAAAATGGATAGTTACCTTAAATATTTTCTTGTAAACTATGGATTTCATTTTTTACTAAGTATTTTTATTTTTATAATAGAGTATTGCATATTTTTAAGATTCGTGAATTCGTTAATTTTAATTAAATATATTTTATTCACTGAATACATTTTTCATCCTAAGATAAATATTATTTTAACACGCTGCTTTGAACGAACCAAAATTAAGTAGATAATTTGATAATAACTATGTATATATATAACAGTAGGTATAGGTACTTCAAAGTGCTTGTCTACAGTTAAGTTAAAACATTTGTTAACAACAGCTTAACTTATTAAACTCATCATTAACCGCCCAGTCGATGCGACATATTTCCGACGTACCTAAATGTTGATAATTTTTCACACGTATACCTACCTATAATATATACTTATATAGCAATATGAATAGTATAAAACGAGTGTCTTAGATATAATTAATTTTTTTCTCGTTAACCAACAATAGGTAAAAACAGCGTCTACGAAGATAATAGTATGATATATTTTTCGTTATGACGTTTCGATTCCGACAGTGTGTACAACATTATAATTATTGACCGGACAAAGGCAAACGATAGATATTTTTTTGCGGCATTTCGTTATTGCGACTCCGTGCAATCCGCAGCTAAACATCGGACGTGCGCTATAAAATCATCCCCTATTCGTCCTATATCATATCGTATTATACATTTATGTTTAATAATATAATATTATATAGACATTTGGGTAAAAGCGTCTACGTGTTTATTAACCGTGCGATTGCACTGTGGGCTCTTTCCATTGAATTTTAGATTATTGTATATTGCATATATTATATATAGACGAACGCATGTGCGCACGTATAATACACACGCACTTAAACGTGTATGTCCCGTCGGCTCACTACTAAATGTCGAAAAGCCTTCTATGTGAACACGAGGATTACACGTCTTAAGATAGATCATACTATATATATATATATTGATTGAAATCGATATTTGCGTAAAAATTGCATTCTATTATATAGTCGGTCGGGTCTGAAATTATTATTATACACTGTAATATGGCGACATACCAGTGACGTATACGATAAGCGAGCTCGCAAAATAACCCCCAAAACCCTACCCCGTACATTATAATATCGTTCACATATCCCCGCCCACCCACCGTCGTCTTCTGCCCGAGCTCGGTTCGAAAAACGAGCTAAAAGAGGGTTATTAACACGACGTAACGATCTCTCTCCTCCTCGGATACTCTATACGCGCCACTCGCAACCTGTTAATTGTGCCCTATATATATATATATATATATATATATACATATCCTTTTAATCAACTCTCTTCGCTGTCTTAAACATACTTTATGTATACGTGTTCTCGCTGACACATAGTTTTAACTTTTAAACTTATTTGCAAGTCTTCAAAAACAAAACAAAAAAAAAAAAAAAAAAACACAACCACAACGGAAAACTAACTAGTCATTAAAAAAAAAAAATAAAGGCCCTGTACTTATATCGCTCGACGGGCGAAGAAATTAAATTAGTTCCACAAAGTTATAAATACGGAATTTCTCAGGATCAAGTCAAGCTGGTTTACCGTTAAAAAAAAAGTACAAGTAGTCTATAAATTCGTGGTTCGTTTAAGTTTTATAACCGTTTTCTTTACACTTTACTAGGTACCATTCATTTAATTTTCATATTGTACGTATCTACGAAATCATCATCCAAATGGTATTATTATTATGTTTGCCGTTTCCAGTGAAAACAAAACCATAATACGCCTTAATCCTGCAACCTCTTATTCGTCAAGTTTATTATCTATACCCATAAATTAACCTAAATAATAATTTATCAAATTACCCCTGTCCATTGAGATTTAGTAAGGTCATTTCATAATTTGAATAATTTGTATTTATGAATAGTCGTAGGTATAACACATAATGGTATACATTTCTACATTCATCAAATATCAACTATATATGATATTATTATTAATATTCACGAATGTTATAAATGGTCAAAATTAGTCGAGACTATATATAATATAATTTACATATAAGAATCACTTTTATTCATCAAATATTTATGTTTTGTACATAATATAAAGCGTTGACATATAATTCCGATATGCTGATAAACATAATACGCGATAAGTATGCTAATGCTATTGAAACATGGTATATAAACGATTCGAGTACATGTTTTAAAGATTTAAATATTAGAAAACAGCTAGGTACTAAAAAAAAAAAATATGTTTTAGTATAGGGCGATTTTTTGTTTTTGAAACTTATAATATTTTAAAATATTATAACTAACAGGCAATAATAAGTGAATTTGTTTGTTTCTAAAAGTGCAATATAAATACGTGAATTTTTTTTATAGTAATTGCGAGTTTTTTAATTCTTCATTATTAAGCATTTAATTATAAAACTTAGATAATTATAATTTAAAACATTTACAAAATAATATATATTTTGTTTTATTTATAAAAAATCATGTGACGATATCGTAATCGTACACGTAAACATAAAAACGTTAAATTTAACAACATATTTTAAATATTAATTTTGTATATTATGTGTACCAACGAATATTGCAAAATGTTCTAAATGATGAACTGATAAAGTCCTAAAAGACATATTCAACAAAATATCTAATAAAACTAGGATTCATTTTATGGGTATCAATATTGAACCATTTAGTAAGTCATGATTTTTGAAATACGCATTACTTCGTATAATTATTAACAATATGTTTTTTTAAACAAATTTAAAGATTACGTGAAAATTAATATGAATATATTAGTTACAGGACTACTTTTAAATTACTTGTAAAATAGCAGTTGAAACTTCTTCTAATCGCTTAGTTTTTAATATTCATAAATATACTTAAAATTGCCTATACATAACCCCTTATAAAATCATAGCGTACATTTGTAATATTATCTAAGAGTTAGTGTTATAAAATACAGTTTGCTAGGATTTTTATGTTACATGAAATATGGAGATTAGGATGTAATTATTAGGTGAGCTATTATACAATAATATTATGTAAAAATATCTGCGGGTTGTGAAATACATACCGTATAATATCGTTGTAAACGTATTACGTATTAATTTTTTTTTCACCGGTCCCCTCGTATTTATATTTTCTATAGGCTAAAAAAGGCTTTAGTAGGATATTCTTCAGTTCATGGCTATATACTGGTTTTATTTTAAGTTTTTAATTCTTTGCGATTAATTGTATTTCTTTTCTAACCATTTATCATACTTTGCTAATGATACAACAATTTTACCCATCTGTAATATTGTCTTATACCATACATATTATTATAAATTTTAGCGCATAATATTACGTGTCAAAATAAGAAATAAACATACAGAAGATATAAAGATTACAGAAATATTAAAAATTACTACAGAAATAGAAACACGTCTATAATAATAATTTTTTCATTTTTATGACACCACGTGAGACGCCGAAATGCAGATCAGATTTCTATTAATGATTGATTATTTATAAGCATAGCATTTTTCAGAATTTTTAATTATGCCATTTTTCAGTGCTCTGTATAATTCGGCTAATTATAATTAATAAAAAAAATATATATAAATACCTATATATATAAATGTATTAAATTGCAAAATAGACCCTCCTACTCTATTATCGCAAATTCCTTTTAAAGTACCGTTATCGTTTCACAAGTCAATCTGTCCCATTCCACATCCCACTGGTTCGTTCTTATTATTATAATAATCAACCTCTCCGTCGCTGCATGGTACAAGCTAATTGGGACCCATTTTTTTCTTATTCTTAATTAATTCGTTTTCATTACATTATTGTCTATTTTTATTATTATTTCATTATTTATCTATTATTATTATTATTTTTTTTATATTAATTTTGTTTATAACTTATTTAAAGCTGTTTTATTATTTAAATAAATAAATATATAAAATGAATAGGTACATAATGTCAATATCTATTTTACACTGAAAAAATACTGTAGATGCAATTATTATAGTTATTATAGATATTATTAGATAGAAGATTGAAACTGAAAGTAAAAAAATGGTAATTTTAGTTTGAATTATTGATATATACGTAGATACGTACAGAGTTTACACGGGCCCATTGAAGTGAATATATGATTTTTCATATACTTATTTAACAATATTAAGCATGCAATATGAATCACGTTTATATATTACTTGTATTATTTAATAATATGCATTTCAATAATAAAGAAGATAGGAAAGACCAGTCTGCGATCGTACTAACATCTCGGTTATTCTAATCGTATTTAAACGAAAATATAAAAACATAAAACAACGAATAATATGTATCTGACTAATAATCAAATCAACAATGTCCCTAAGAACTAAGTTATATAAATATTTTATAACAAATAATATCAACTCTGTGGTAACCAAATAAATAATCGTTAATATCTATATACTTGTAACTACGGACAGACGGATGGACGGACTAAACTTATGTTTAGAAACCTAATACACATTTATCGTTATAAATATAATTTTATTTTTGTAACTGTAATCTGTAATAAATTAAAATACAAACATATTAGTAAATTACACAGGTCTTAGACAACTTTACATTTCCGATACTGTAAAATTACAAGTATTATAACGGTAACTCAATAAAACATGTAAACCAGCTTTATTATACCTTCAAAATGAAATGCATATCATTATATAAACAATTTAAAAACCATATTTTACCAAATTTGAGTTTAATATTTTGAACATTTCAGTAAACATCATTAAATGATTTTTCATTTTTCAAAATTTTCAAATTTTAAACATTTATTTTTGGTTTGATTAGACATTTGCATCGCAATGTTCAATTAAACATTGCCACCAGCCCGCTGAAATAAACGTCCATTTGGGACCTGGCAAGTACCTTGAACTGTCTATTTACGTCTATCGCCAACTCTCGCGAGAGATGTTTTTTGCTATAACCTATTTTGCAACAAATCTGAAATCCGGTAACATGGTTTGAACCTCTAACCATAATTTACCTCAACGATTTTTGAATTGGCGCTTAACCGGCGTGGCTGTGAGTATTTAAGTGAACGTTCGTAAAAATAAAGAATTTTTAAATCGCCGATATGCATTCAATAATAGTTATTAGTTAATAACATCAGAGTTCAGACCGTTGGCAAAGTGTATTATGTATTCAGGTATAATATATTAATATAATATTATTTATTGATAGTCATTATTTTTAAATACTTAACTATTTATTTTTTTAAATGTGTTCAATATTTAGTATTGAATTAGTAATCCTTAAATTAATAAATGTTAAATATTCAGTTAAGCTAAATATTATAATATGAATGAAATTATAACATTAAATCAGACATTATTTATAAATGTAATATTTTAATAATAAAATTGTACGTTTAAAAATTAACTAAATACAAAGTATAATTGTAAATTAATTTTTAAATATTAATATTGAAATATTCAATGAAAATCTGCTACATCAAAATTTCAAAAATTAAACATTTCAAATTTATTTAATGTTTAATAAACCTTTATTATTAGGTAGATAAATATTTAATTACTAATATATTCAAATGTTACATCGAATGTTTAAGATAACAATATTTAACTTTTAATGTTACATTAAATGTTTAATATTATAAAATATTTATTAGGAATGTATAAAGATTTCATGTATGGTATACTAAATAATATATTCGTTTATACTCGTAATATCTATAATGTATTTCAGTTCATCTAAAATAAAATGAATGCATGGTTTTTAATTCTTTTTAAATTGCATCAATTTCACTGAATACAATGAATAATAATAGAATGTCGACTTTTAACCAATGTGATTTTGAAAGTAGACCCAGTTGACTCATTGGGGTCCTATAAGAGAAAAATCGAAATCAGCGTCTTTCCTTTCCAAAAAGTTCGAAGTGTATTAATCGTAACGTATTTGGCAACGTTGAATTATTGTCTTTTAGACCATCGAATTGCCGCATAAAACCCAATTCCGGTCAATTTCTCTCATCTATATCCTTTATTTCCACAAAAATCACATATGTTCTTATGGACTTCTCTTTTCTCAAAAATTTCCGTGTTAAATTTCGTCACCTATAAGTTAATATTATAAATCCCATGACCCATTAGTGATATATGTGTACACTCAACATCCTAGACAACAACATTTTATTTGATAACCTCAAATTCACAACATTTATAAGTCTAACATAAAATAAAGCTGGCTTTTAAATCTATAACAGATAATTTCTTAATACTGTGTATACGTATTATTTTGAATCAACCTCAAAATTTAAATCGCGACAAATCTGGATAATATAGATAAATGAATTCTTAGTAAATCAGTAATTACAAAAATAAAAACATTATTTAATACTTTCATCACAATATGACAATAATTATCAATCTTACTTTTTCTTAATTTAATTAAAATAGGTATATACAATTTTCAACTCGTGAAATTCATTAACACATTATAACGTAATATTATTAAATGCAATCCAACCAATAACTAAACCAAGTTTTAAATTACCGATAATAATTTATAAACTAATTATTAACAAGGGTTACAAATAAAAATTTTAATTTATGCGCGAAAACTAATTTAATCTTAATGATATCACTCATGCTTATAATTTTTGGTTTAACGTTTTTTCTATATGGCTGATTTTTTTTGTAAAACAATCGATATTTCCAAAAACTATCATAGTTTTATATTTTAAACGGAAATTAACCGACATTTTTTGATCTTTATGGTAATAGTTTGTCACGACCATTCCTCATTATATATGTACAAAAATTTTAATTCAAAAGGATACGTGTATACATATATGTATATATATTTAAAATTATATTATAATAAGTCAATGTAAAGTCCCCTGAAAAAAACAAAAATAAAAATGCCGAGAGAAAAACAATGGAATCAATAAAAAATGGCATACATTAATTTCAAACATGTCTAAAAAATATATATATAATATGAATAAATATATTATACTCATTATTGTATTTAAAAAAAAATATAGGGGAGACCGGCATAATTTGACATACCAGGGCAATATGACACATCAGTATTATGATTGGAAATAATTTTATTTGATGGCCAAAGAATTCCTTATATATGCATTATAGATTGTTAAATATTATTCCAAACATTGATAACTTATATACGAGTATATCTTGTCAAAGAATTAATAAATAAAAATGTGTTTTTGTGATAATGATTTTTTTTTATCTTTTTTTAAAATTAATTATAAAATATGTAATAATGTTTGTATTTAACTTTTTTGCCATATTTTGATATAGAAAAAAAAATGTAAGCTCTGATCCAACTATATAATAAACTTACCTAATGGTATTAATTATATAAAAAAAAAATGGTCTTAAAAAAATTGTATAATATCAGAAAAAATGAAATAGTGATATATTTATGAATATTGTGTCATTAGTGATCTAAATTTATTGTTAAATATTGTTACAGATTATTTAATTTGTTTAAATATCAAAAAATCAATGAAATCAAATAACTAATATTTGTATAAGTATATTTGAAAAAAGGTTTTTTGCAAAAATAATATATTTTTTAGAAATTTGTACATCTATATTTGTGTACGGGATAGAAATACGTATGGAGTCCAAGTTTCGGGTTGTAGCTTATAATATTAACTTTTAAAAGTCAAGTTTAAAAATTGGTATGTCATATTAAGCCTGTCTCCTTTATATATACTATATACTAGTATATATATATATCGGTTGTTTCACATTATACAGGAGATGAAAGACGATCGTTTCGAATCGATTTGTCTTGTACTTTGTACACCTAACCAACTTTCATGTTTTTCATTTTATAAAATCCATCAAAACCAAAATATACTGTTCTGTCATTCTTTATTTTATAGAACTAGAAAGGATCCGAGAAAAAATCCATGGATTTCTAAAACTATTATATTAATATTAGAAATTTGGTCATTTTGTAAATTCATTAATTTACTGTTGTATATAATCTTTAAACTATAATTATTATATAATGTACAAATAATTGAAATAATTAAAATCTTTATTATAATATCGGTTTACCGGTATGGATATAGATATAATGCACTTACTTATTATCTTTTTTTTTTTGTCATATTCGTATTGTCACTAAAAACTGTGAAATAAATAATAATGTTTACTCAAGTAAGAAAACTTGAACATTCTTTTTATGCCATCAAACTACTTTTATAATACCTAAAATATACGGTACATTTATTCTGTATAAAAAAGTCATGTCGGGATCTATTATTAATTCGGACATCATGATTTATTATTTAAACGTTTTTGAGTCAAAAATAAAATGAGACGATCCGTGTGGAAACAATATTATTAGTTTCTTACGAATGTATAATTTTAATCATCATTTTCACGCGTTAGATTATTTTAATTATTTTATACTTAAGAGTGTGAAATGGTAAAAGTTGAACTTTTCTAATTTCACTTTACAGCTGGTTTATTTACGGTGTGGCGAGTTTTCTGGGATTATAGTATATAATATATGAGATTGATATCAAAAGTTGCCATTAACTACTAGAGAATCACACATCATGACGATAAAATTTTATCGGGTTTTACAACAAAAAATGTAAACGTAATAAGTTCGATTTTTCATATTTTAATTTTGATAGCATATATTTTTAACTATGAACTATTTACATTTTTCCGTGATAAATTATCAAAAATAATTATAAATTATTTAAAAGGATTGAAGGTCGGAATTTTTACATTTCACAAATCACCATACATTTTTCGTCTAAAATATATGTTGTTTGTTAGAATAACTTTTAAAAATGCATTGCCCTAGTATTGTACCTTCTAGAACACAATTAAAATTGGTACAATAAAAATAATATTGTATTTGTAAATTAATCTGTTAATAATATTAATTACTTTTATATGAAAACATTGACGTAATTTATTTGGTACCTGCGTTGAAGTTACTGAGGAGGCTTGGAATTCAACAGATTCTAAATGAAATAAATTCCGAAGTCATAGAATATTGTAACATTTTGTATCTGAATAAATAAATAAGCTAAATAAATGAACAATAAAAAGATTTTATACTGATCCTTAAATATTTCAGAAATAGTATAGGTTCCTGCCAATTATTTATTTGAACAATATAATAGCAATTTGCATATCTGAATAATATTATGGACACACCATTGAAACTAAATACAAACAGTTAATTATTCGCAAAAAATACAGTGAAATTGCATCTGTCCTATTAAAATATCAGAATTTAAATATTTAATAGTTTAGAATACCATTTAAAAACTATGTATAAATTGTACTAGAATGTATTAGAGGTTTGAACGGGAATTTTAATTTATGTGACCACGTGAAATAATTTCCCTTGAAATTAAATTACGGATATTTTTATTTCGTGTGTAATTAAAATATTTCATTATATAATACCTACGTGTATATATTATATATACGTAATATAATAGTATATACCATGACAAAATAAACAGGTATGCTGGCAACTTTGTGATATGCAAGTACCGCCATATTGCTTTTCTCCAAATGTTATCAATGTTCTTTTCTCGGTAGACCGGTGCATGATTTAAGATAGTATGTGTGATAATTACATTGTTTTCGTTTTGTGTTGAGCATTATTGTGGCAATTTTCTTCAATAATCTTTTATTTATGTAATTAAGGGTTTAATTCTTAAATCTATATTTTTACAGTAGGTACATTAATTATTATTTTTAATTACCTAACTATAACATAATTATATAGTGAAATTAATATCATAATTCTTATTATAACGTACCGGATTCAAAAT